>VOCO01041628.1:0-21940 GCA_007922225.1 Emydura subglobosa
ATTGACTGTCCCTGATAGCCCACTGGAGCCTGTTAGACCTAGCTAAAGCTGTGTGCTAGCGCGGTGATTGGGTGAGTCGTCTCTAGACGCGGTTGTTGTTCCACTTGTTCCCAATAAAGGTTTTCTTCGCATAAGTCTTGCCTGTTGTATTCCATCCTTCAGATCACAAATGCTCAAAACTTTTCAGCTCCTGGATCCTTTCAGAGTCAGGAATAAGAGACACAGGGTTGGTTCCCAATGGGGCTTCAGCATCGGGTGAGTCTCTGGAACAGCTGGACTGGGTTTTGTGTTTCCCTTCTCCTGGGTGATCGCTTTAACCCTATGGTTCCCCAACTTTTTACAAAGGTGACCCATGACTGTGTTTTGTCTTTTTTTGTGACCCACCTCCTCTGCTGCCACCCCCTCCAAGTCCCATGAAGGGGACATTGATCACCTGCAGCACCCCCTCTACTCAGCACCACAGCCCTAATCCTGGCACCGAGGGGAGCCCCAAGGATGTGGGGATGGTTTCCAGACTCAACCTGGCTGGGCCCAGCTCTCTGCTCCAGTTGTTGCATCATAGCACATGAGGTCATTGAACCACTCAGGTTTGGCCTGGATGGAGTTAGGTTCCTAAGTAGCTTTTAAAAATCTGGCCCTCAAGGCCGTGTTGTAATCCCCGTCTTTATACATTTTTGTTGCTTTAAGTATCTGTGTCTAGTTCCTTTCATAGTAGGAAATGGAGATCAGAATCCCCCCTTTAACAATCTTATTTTAGGGTTTAGCCATGCCAACATTTTGTTTTGTGGCCCGAAGGCTTGTTGAGATGGGTTAGTCAGACTGGTGCGATGTGATAAGGGGTGGGTGAATCCCAGCATCTCTGTGCTTTAAGGGGTCTCTGCGCAGCGCGAGGTGGAACGGAGCCAGCAGTGTTACAGGAAGGCTTTCAAGGATGGCCGCCACACTCCGTCACACTGCACAGCTAAGGGGAGTATCACAGGGCTGGGCGTGTGGAAGGGAAGTCGCACTTTTTAACAGCAAATGTGGCCACCTTGACAAGAAGATTTTTCCATCTGTACTGGGCGTTCAGGATGTCTCTGTTGAAGGTGCCTTCCCACACGATGGGAGCCAGCCAGAGAGACATCGACAGAATGTCAGTTCTCCTGCACGGAATCACAGAATCACAGAGAGAGAAAACCCAGCAATGGCCAGACTGGATCAAACTGGGGTCCATCAGGCCAGATTGCCCCTCTTTGTCATTGGCCAGCATTAGATGGTTCAGGAGAAGATGTAGGTGACCATCTTGTGGACAATTATGGAGCAACTTATCTATAAGTGACAATTGTATCTACCTCCCCACCAACCCTTCTACATATTCTCCTATACATTCGAACATACAACATAACAGGGCACAGATAATTGGAAATTTCATGACATTTCACACAAACATGTTCACATTTTCCTTCCAGGATCTTTTGTCACTCAGAAACAATGTATGATGTTCACAATGGCTTGGGCTTACAAAGAAACAGAGGGGAAGGAGTCGTATTAAAACACAGCTGCTTGACTGCGTAGTGGCCTTTGAGAAGCCAAATGAGATGACAATTTTTATGCATTGGGAAAAGTGGAAGTGGTAAATCATTTACATAGGAAGCCAGAACAAACTCTAAAATATAAAATGATAAAAAAAGTTGCATTTCCCCCTCTAAAATAAACTCCTTTAAATGAAAATAGGCCTTTTGTGGTTAAAAATAGTGTTTTCTAATGAAAAAACAACCAACCAAAAAGTCACTTTGAAACAAACTGGCAGTTTTCACAAAACCAAATTGAAATAATTTGGAGACTTCTCTCTATCTATCTTAATACGTTGGCAGGGCTAACGCTCTAGGTCCTTACAGTGGTATCATCTCGAATTGCTGAGCTCTAATCTGATCTACAAATAACTTTTTAAACTTTTTAAAGCTATTTATCCACTTGAAAACAAACTGTCAGAAGGGCAGACCTACTGAGGCTTATCCACACATGGCTGAGGACATGACATTCTGTTGAAAGAAGATATGCATTACTGGGATGTAACCATCTATATTTAGCACTTTAACCTTCTATAATGGCCAATAAGAATGAGTTAGAAATGGGCAAGTGTACTTTATAATGGGCACTAGAAAAATTAGTATGGTAGAGTTGTATTCTACGTAGACCGATGCTGGGAGTAATTCTCTTTTAAGGCAATGGCTAAAGAGACATTATTCCTCTCTATGGCCCAACCAGCGAACTACCATAAACATGCATGCTATGAAGACAGTGGAAGATCTCAGAGAAGAAACATCTTCCACTTTATCAAGCCCTTATCCAGACTCAGTCTTTCCATGTATTTATTGCCTGTGTAGCCCATAGAGCTAGCTTTAGCATTTATTTTATTGAACAGTAACGCAAGGAACCTGCAGGTAACTTGTGAGATTCTGACTTCAATAGTTAGTATAAGGCTTGAGGCCTATGACCTTTGACACAGATAGATGGTCCAACATCAGCCCTGAATTTTGGGGAATTGGAAATTGAGTGTTTAAGGGGGAAGTTTGTACATAATGACTCCAGGCAGCTATAGGAAAATAAGCTAACATCAGCTTTTGGATATTTTAGGATAGAAACACCTGGTGATGAGGAGGAAAGTGATGGTGATGAAGAAGATAATGAGTAACATTTCCGGCTGTTCTGCAAGGGATGCTGTGAATATATGGATGTTCGGATGTTCATTCTGTATTATCTCTACCTACTTTGCTGGGTTAGAGTGTTTGTGACTTTGCCGAATGCATTAATAAACTATTAAAAATACAGAAAGATACCTTAAGTGTGAGCATGGCAGCTGTGCACATCGAGATTCCCAATTGCAAAATAATTTTAATAATACTGGGCCTGATCTTGGGACCAGCATCTGTTGAACCTCAGAGTGATAACTGGGAATGCCTAAGGAATCGATATAATGAATACACAATTCATAGATCAGGCTATACCTCCATGGACCTTTGCTTTGTTTGCCATGACCACAATCTTAACTATTTATTTTGCTATCTGTTAATGAATGCAGAGCACCCATCCTTACCGTGGAAGCACCGAGAAGGTCTCATCCAGGTCAGCTTGTCTAGGAATGAGAAAGAAAACAGAGACGTTTCATTGGTCTCTTGGCATCAAAGAAACACACACAGCTCTCATTGACTTCACTTTCCATGGTGGAGTACTCAGCTCGCTTTAAAAACATGCTGTGATGTTCCCCCCCCCCTGCAATCTGCACTGGTGTGTAGCTATGTCACCCGAATTCCTTACTCCTGGGCCCCGACTTACCCCACTTTGCTCTGTGAACTACCCACTCCTGGGTCAGCCCATGCCAGCCTCCTGCATGTAATCGGTCCCTGGCCTAGTGAAGGAGAGCTTCTAGCCAGCCACTCATGGGACAGACTCCCAGCAAACACCCCCAGGCCCAGAGTCAACCCCGGGAACTGCCATCCTGCAGGGCTCAGTGCTGTACAATGCACCCTGCAAGCTCATTTACTTTTGTCTGTCAGTTTATCAAAGACATTGATATGCACCAGCTCTGTCACTCTAAGTGAGGGCTCTGCACACACTCAATCCACGTGCACTGCTGTAGATAACACAAACCAATACATTTATTGACTGCAGCAAGATTTTCAGTGAATATCACCAAGCAACTAAAGAGGTGCTAGGCCTGCAGGACAGAGGTCAGGCAACTCAGATTGCACTGGGCCTTCGACAGCAGCTAAATACCCGATCAAGCAGACACAAGATGTGCTAACTCCTGATGCTCAACGAAGGGACTGTTCAAGGTGAAGTGGTCCGTTAACGCTGGTGTGGTCATAGGCACAAACAGGGGTTAGGGGGATACAGACTGTTGTAATAAGCCATACATCCAGTGTCCTTTTGTCCCATGACTTCAAGGGTTTTAATTAGCCAATTCATCTTGAATGGTCCCTTAGAAAATGCTGAACTATCTGTTTGATCTGGTATTTAGCTGTGACTTTCTGAGGACCTTCCCCAGCCCTGAAGAAGAGCTTTGTGTAGCTGCAACACTTGTCTCTCTCTCCACAAGAAGTTGGTCTGATAAAAGATGTTTCCTCACCCACCTTATCTCCCTAATATCCTGGGACTCACCTGGCTACACCGACACTGTCTACCTAAAACGATAACACACATCAGTGGATACAGGAATTGAACCACATAAATATTCAGCATCAGGAATGCAGCACATTCAGTTACTGAGACCCATCTTCTGGGTAGGTGACAAATGCTTAGTCACTGGATAAAAAGCATGGGAGGTGTCTCCTGGGAGAGGGCAGGCAGGGAACAAATTAACAAAAAAATCCACCACGAAGTATTGGGTGTGTGTCAACAAGGAACTGCCTCGGTATTGCAGAGTCACATCCTGATGTGCTGAGAATTGGCGTAGATAAGCAGACTTCAACGGAGCTGCTTTTATCAACACCCACTGTGGATCTGGCCCCACTGGAGCGCTGGCTTCTTTAGTCCAGCATTGATAAACGGTACAGTGAATTGCTCGACCACACTTTGGTTCATTATGAAATATGTTGAAGAGGCCAAATAACCAGCATCACTCAGGTTTATTGCTATAAGCCAATAATAATATAGGACAAGACAAAGATTCAATATGATGTCAATCTCCAGGAAGACATCTCATGTAACGTTAAAACAAAAAGAGTCCTGTAGCACTTTAAAGACGAACAAATTTAATTTCTGCAAGCATAAGCATTTGTGGGCTGCAACCCACTTCGTCAGATGCAACATTGTTACTGTCACACTACACAGAAGGTGGGCTCGCAAAGGAACACTCCTGAAACCTTCTTTTTATACCCAACCTGTTTACAAGAAGATCGTAGTCTGGATAGTTTCCCTATTTACTTAAGCCAAAACTTACTTCAGCAAATGCAAGGTGTTATGGGATACTTAGCATAAGTGGACAGGATTATAAGGAAGGTACAGCCAATTTAGGCGGCAGAACTGCTACAATATTTCTGCTTAATGCATGCTAATAAGTATATGGTGAGAATAAATCATATTATCAACATAATAATCTGGCTCAGAACTTTTTTTGTCAAAATTCAAACCCTAGATGAATGCTGCCATTAATTCTGGATTTTAGTTCATCTAGTCATCTAGTCCAACCCCCAAATCATCCCAGCCAGGGCTTTGTCAAGCTGCAGCTTAAAAACCTCTAAAGATGGAGATTCCACCACCTCCCTAGGTAACCCATTCCAGTGCTTCATAGAATCATAGAATCATAGAATATTAGAGTTGGAAGGGACCTCAGGAGGTCATCTAGTCCAACCCCCTGCTCAAAGCAGGACTAACCTCAGCTATATCATCCCAACCAGGGCTTTTTCAAGCCTCAGCTTAAAAACCTCTAAAGATGGAGATTCCACCACCTCTCTAGGTAACCCATTCCAGTGCTTCACCACCCTCCTAGTGAAAAACTTTTTCCTAATGTCCAACCTGGACCTCCCGCCCTGCAACTTGAGACCGTTGTTCCTTGTTCTGTCATCTGCCACCACCGAGAACAGCCTAGCCCCACCCTCCCTGGAACCCCCTTTCAGGTAGTTAAAGGCCGCTATCAAATCCCCCCTCATTCTTCTCTTTTGCAGACTAAACAAGCCCAGTTCCCTCAGCCTCTCCTCATAAGTCCTGTGCTCCAGCCCCCTCATCATTTTGGTTGCCCTCCGCTGGACTCTCTCCAACTTGTCCACATCCTTTTTGTAGTGGGGGGCCCAAAACTGGACACACAATTCTAAATGTGGCCTCACCAATGCCGAATAGAGGGGAATAATCACTTCCCGTGACCTGCTGGCAATGCCCCTCCTAATGCAGCCCAATATGCCATTAGCCTTCTTGACAACCAGGGCACACTGCTGACTCATATCCAGCTTTTTATCCACTGTTACCCCCAGGTCCTTTTCTGCAGAGCTGCTGCCCAGCTCGTCGGTCCCCAGTCTATAGCTGTGCATGGGATTCTTCCTTCCTAAGTGGAGGACTCTGCACTTGTTCTTGTTGAACCTCATGAGATTTCTTTTGGCCCAATCCTCCAGTGTGTTTAGGTCACTCTGTATCCTATCCCTACCTCGCAGGGTATCTACCACTCTCCCCAGCTTAGTGTCGTCCGCAAACTTGCTGAGGGTGCAATCTACCCCATCCTCCAGATCATTAAGAAAGATGTTGAACAAAACCGGCCCCAGGACTGACCCCTGGGGAACTCCGCTTGTGACCAGTTGCCAGCTAGACATGGAGCCATTGATCACTACTCGTTGAGCCTTCTGCTCTAGCCAGTTCTCTATCCATTTTATAGTCCATTCATCCAACCCATACTTCTTTAACTTGCTGATAAGAATACTGTGAGAGAGTATCAAAAGCTTTGCTAAAGTCAAGGTATATCACATCCACCGCCTTCCCTATATCCACAGAGCCAGTCACCTCATCAGAGAAAGCAATCAGGTTGGTCAGGCATGACTTTCCCTTGGTGAATCCGTGTTGACTGTTCCTGATCACCTTCCTCTCTTCCAAGTGCCTTAAAATGGATTCCTTAAGGACCTGCTCCATGATTTTTCCAGGGATTGAGGTGAGGCTGACCGGTCTGTAGTTCCCTGGATCCTCTTTCCTCCTTTTTTGAAGATGGGCACTAGATTTGCTTTTTTCCGGTTCTCAGGGACCTCCCCCTGTTGCCACGAGCTTTCAAAGATAATACCCAATGGCTCTGAAATCACCTCAGCCAACTCCCTCAGCACCCTCGGGTGCATTGCATCCGGCCCCATGGACTTGTGTATGTCCAATCCTTCTAAAGAGTCTTGGACCCATTCCTTCAGCACTGCGGGATGTTTGCCTCCTTCCCATTCTGTGCCACCCAGGAAAGCAGTCTGGGAGCTGACCTTGTGTGTGAAGACAGAGGCAAAAAAGGCATTGAGTACCTCAGCTTTCTCCACATCCTCCGTCACTAGGTTGCCTCCCTCATTCTCTAAGGGGCCCACACTTTCCCGAATCTTCCTCTTGTTGGCAACATGCCTGTAGAAACCCTTCTTGTTCCCCTTCACGTCCCTTGCTAGCTGCAACTCCAATTGTGCTTTGGCCTTCCTGATTTCATTCCTGCATGTTCGAGCAGAGTTTTTATAATCCTCCCTAGTCATCTGACCAAGCTTCCACTTCTTGTAAGCTTCTTTTTTGCGTTTAAGTTCGCCAAGGACATCTTTGTTAAGCCAAGCTGGACGCCTACCATATTTGCTATTCTTTCTGCACATCGGGATGGTTTGCTCCTGTGCCCTCAATAAGGTCTCTCTAAAATACAGCCAGCTCTCTTGGATTCCTTCCCCCCTCATATTAGCCTCCCAGGGAATCCTGCCCATCAGTTCCCTGAGGGAGTCAAAGTCCGCTTTTCTGAAGTCCATGGTCCGTATCCTGCTGTTCTCCTTTCTTCCTTTTGTCAGGATCCTGAACTCGACCATTTCATGGTCACTGCTGCCTAGGTTGCCACCCACTTCTACTTCACCATCCTCCAAGTGAAAAATGTTTTCCTAATATCTTTTAGATGGGTACCATCTCATCCTGGGGACTTATTAGGGTGCAATTTATCAATAAATTCCAAAACCTCAGGCCGGTTCCTAAGATTTGTCATCTAAAAAGAATATCTCAGATTTGGGCACCACAGCCTCAGCTCTGTCGCTGTGAAGGCCGATGCAAAAAATTCATTTAGTCTCTCTTATCTTCCTTGTGCTCCTTTAGCATCCCGTGTCTCCGCTGGCCCCACTGGTTGTTTAACAGGCTTCCTGCTTCTGATGTACTTAAAAACATTTTTGCTGTTGCTTTTTGAGTCTTTGGCTGGCTGTTCTTCAGATTCTTTTTTGGCCTTCCTAAGTATATTTTGGGGCACCTGTTAGAATGAGTGTCCCCAAAACTGACTGCAACAAGGGCACATCCAGTGAAGACTAATTCTCAGGGCAAAGCATCTAGCCAGCCTCAGGTGCCTTACACAGCCGGGCTGCAGGCAGGGCCCTCTCCTCAGGGCATGAGACAACCTATGGTGGAAAGAAGCAGCTACCGACAGGCAAAACTCCTGTGATGTCAAATATGGCTTGTGGCAAACTGCCGGCTTCATTCTAGTGGGTTTCGCACTTGTCTCTCGGAGTGGGCCAAGGAGTCGTCTGTCACCCCGTCTCCCCAGGGAGGGGAGTAGGGACCCGGGCCCGCCCGCTCCTCCAGGTCCCAGCGCAGGGGCCCTGTGAGTAGCAGCTGTGAGCTGCTGGCACTGTATTCGCAGCTGCAGTCTTTTCCCCTGGGCTACTTCCCCCCCTCAGTCCTTCTGGCCTCCCAGGGCCTGCTTCCTTGCTGCCTGGGCTGGGCTTCCTGACCCAGGCCCCTGTGCCTGGGGGAGTGTTTCAGTTCCCCCCTCCTGGGCTCAGTACCTCTCCCAGGACTCCTCCGCTCTTCCACACCACCCTGTGCTGCACAGCATAGCACAGCCACTCCTCCAGCTCATGCCCTGTCTGCCTAGAGTAGAGGGTTCACCCCCCCGCCCTGCACACTGCACTCGCCTCGGTTGGTTTAGTCCCTGCCCCTCCCGTGCAGCCGGAGGAGCCGGTTTCCATTTTCGGGCTGGGGAGTGCATCGCCCTCTACCCCTGCCTGGCTTAAGCCCCCCGTTCTCCCTTGTGATGGTGACTCCTCCCCTGCTTTCAGCCTAGCGGGGAAGAATGGTTGCCCCCCAATCTCCCCCTCCCCTCATACCATCGCCCCCTCCTTCCCTCTCCACTTCCCCCCTTCCTCCTCCACCCCTTCCTCCCCAACGGACCCGTACCTTCCCCCTCCCACGATGGTGGTTGTGCCTGGGGCCAGGACCCCCTCCATGGATGCTCCCGCCCCTCCTCCTCATCCCAACGCTCCCTCCTCATTCATAGCAACCAGCCTCCCTGCCCCTACTGGGTCAACAGGCATTGGTCGCACGGCCCCGGCAGTGGCCGCCTCGAGGGGGGTCTCCAGGGACTCTGTCGCTGCCATGGCTACTGCCCCCCCTGCTCTGGGGGGCATGCCTCCAGCTGGGAAAAGACTCCAGGGGGGGAAGAAGAGCAAGAGCTCTGCCCGGACGGCGGTGACACCGCCCGTGGCGGGACCCCCTCCATCCCCTCCTCTCCCCTCCCCCGCTGTCCCTTGCACCAGCTCTGGGGGCGGCGCCGCTCCCAGGGCATACGCCCAGGTGGCCGCGGGTCTCCCACTCACTGCCTTGTCACATGACCCGACCGCCACCTCCAGCACCATCCCTGGGGCAGGGGCCCCTCTCCCACCCTCACCAGGAAGCACGGGGTCCGGTGCCTTCTAGTGCCCGCCTCGCCCCACGTGGAGACCTACACGTGGGTGCTGGTACGGGTAGTGGGGCCCACGGCCATGGTGGCGGCCTCCAAGATGTACGGTAAGTGTGCTATTTCCATTAAATATGTGTGTGGGGATTAGCATACAAGGGAAATTTAAAGAACACGGATCAGAATTGCTCTCAGCACTTGTTAAGGATTTCACTATTAAGTTACTCAAACAACTAGAGAGAGTCAGAAAAAACAAAAATTCCTCCTTTCAAAAATGTCAACTTTTCATCAAAAACCTCAAACCCATTTTTTTTTCTCCTTTGGGCAAGCTGAAAAGTGTAAATTTAAGATGAAAACCAAACAGGATTGCTTGTTAAGTATTCAGTTTTCCAGCATAACAGATTTTCAATGAAAACAGACACAGGGTAAGAAAAATGTTGTTTTGTTGTAAACCCAATTTTCCGTCCAAAAAAGCAACCAACCAACCAACCAACCAACCAACCAACCAACCAAAATTTAACTGAAAAATTCCAACCAGACATAAACTTCAAACAAGGGTGGGGAAACTTTAATGTTAGCTAATACCATCATAATTGGAAACCCATTGTTTCTATTGCATCTGTTTTGATTTCTGTTTCAAAGGAAAGTAAAACTGAGTAATGGCAAAGCTGATACCCACAGAATATGTGTTATAGGGATTAGGAGCTTTGAATCCAGTTTCAAAGTTGCACCCAGCAGCCAGATCTGTCTATCCTGACATGGAGCTTAGATGGACAGGGAGGAGGTCACTGGGACTAGAAACCTCTTTGTCTAGCACCATATCCAGGCTCCATCACTGCTGACAGCTAAGCACACAAATACTGTAATGAGGTCCACAGAATATACACATAATACACAGCCCATCCCCCAAAGAGCTCACAGTCCTAGTAGACCAGGCAGAGAAAGGGAGGGAGGGAAAGAGAGTCCCAGGGAGGGGAAGTTACTGGCTGGAGGTCATACAGCAGGACAATGGCAGAGCCAAGGACAGAACCCAGGTGTCCTGTCTGTCACTGACCCACACAGCACAGACATAAAGTCACAAAGGGAAACGATACAACACAGCAGTAACTGAGCCGTGCCACTAACCCATCGTCACACAGCTTTGTACGTGGGGCTGTCACTGGGGGCCATAAATCAATGTGTGAATTGGCAGCAGGCCGTCTATGTGGAATCATCACAGCTGAGTGCCATGTAGGACACGGGGTGAGTCTATGCCATATTTCCCTGGCAATGGGACTGAGGCTGTGCTGGTGTTTTACAGTTTCGGTTCCAGGCCCAAGCTGCGACCCTGCGGTTGGTCACAATAGAGGGACTTTCTTTGCTAGGACTGTTGGATTTGGTGTGTACCTCGTTCCATCTTCTTACTGCATTTTATCAAGCCAGGCCCTGGCTCCAATCTTCACAGGTGTGAACTGACCCAGCTTCCAAGACTTGTGCGGATTGACATCAGTGGGATAACACACCGGACTAGTCGTCTCATTCTCCTCAGCGAGGATCCCTCACCGCCCTGCTCAGGTGGATGTGATCAGGGCTGTGCTCTGACAGTCACATCGTCAGTTATTACGGAGAGAGGAATCAGGGTCATTCCCTCGGTCACTCTAATCCTGTCCGTCGCCCTTCTCCTTCCCTCCGCAGGCAGGACACAATGTGCTGAGGGAGAAAATGTCCAACCTGACGACCGTCACCGAGTTCCCTCTCCTGGGATTCTCTGAGATGCGGGAGCTGCAGATTTTGCACTTTGTGGTGTTTCTAGTGGTTTACCTGGCAGCTCTGATGGGGAACCTTCTTATCACAGCCATAGCCCTCGACCGCCTCCTTCACAACCCCATGTACTTCTTCCTGATCAGTCTGTCCATCCTAGACATTGGCTCCATCTCTGTCACCGTCCCCAAATCCATGGCTAGTTCCCTCATGAACACCAGGTCCATTTCTTACGCTGGATGTGTCACCCAAGTCTTTTTCCTCATCTTCTTGTTGGGAGCAGATTTTTTCCTTCTCACTGTCATGGTGTACGATCGCTACATCGCCATCTGCCAGCCACTGCACTATGAGAGAGTGATGAACAGGGGAGCTTGTGTCCAAATGGCAGCCGGGGCCTGGGCCAGCGGCATTCTCAATTCTGCCCTTCACACCAGGAACACATTTGCAGTATCCTTCTGCAGAGGCAACAAGGTGGATCAGTTCTTCTGTGAAATTCCCCAGCTACTCAAGCTCACCTGCTCTGACTCCTACCTCACTGAAACGGGGGTCAGTCTCCTTAGTGCGGGCTTATTCTTATGCTGCTTTGTTTTGATAATTGTGTCGTATGTTCAGATCATCAGCACAGTACTGAGAATCCCCTCAGAGCAGGGCCTGCATAAGGCCTTCTCCACCTGCCTGCCTCACCTCACTGTGCTCTCCTTGTTAGTATGCACTGCCGGCTTTGCCTACCTGAAACCCCTCTCTAGCTCAACGTCACTGCTGAATCGCGTGGTGGCTGTTTTCTATTCCGTGCTGTTTCCAGTGATGAATCCCATCATCTATAGCATGAGAAACAAGGAGATCAAAGCTTCCCTGCGGAAACTGACAGGGTGGTGGTTCTTCACTAAAAATTAAAGGTCCATCTTTTTCCTCTGACTGTGATTTCATTCTGTGTCTGTATAGAAATGTAATCATTGGGTGACATTAGTGTCTCTGTGAGAACATGCTTTGCAATCTCTTTACATGCAAAGGGGTATTTACAGTAGCAAAAATGCACACTGTAGGAGAGTAAAGAGTTAAAAGCTGGACAAATGGTCAGGCCTAAGTTACAGGGAATGGAGTCAAGGCACGGGGAAACCTTGTTTCCATTAATTTGTGTGAATTCTAGATAAAATCTGTTATCTTTAATCTTTTCTCCCTCCCTGGCCATCTGTGCAGGGGATGAGGCTAACTATCACCACTCTTGCACAAGGCCAGGGTGGGAAGAAAGCATTATTTTCCTTCCTCCCTGGCATACCTTTACTTCAAAGAATGTTGGTGTGAAATTTATAGGTTTTAAGGTGATGTGCCTGCCCTCTGCATTGTAATCCTGTAAACAACAAACAGGGGCGGGTATAATTGTATTCATCATGTAGTTGTTAATATTCATTTTATAGGTGTCAATGTAACCAAATAAGGGTCAATGGGGAGTTGCTGGAAATGTATATATTTACATACTGGTATGGATAAAATAATTGTAAAGTAACCCCCCATCGCTCACTCGCGGTGGCGAGGTGAAACAAGCAGGCAATAAAGGGTTCCGTTTCCCTAATCCACCCTCAGGACAACCTGTTCGGTTATTTCTAACACACACAAACTCAGGTCAATGGAGTTACTGTAGATTTACACTAGTGAAAATAAGATCGGAATCTGTTTATCTATCTATGTGTCTCTCTCAGGTCTCTGTCCTGCCACCCATCCCTGGGCTAACTGAGTACCTGCCACGTAAAAGCAGCAGCCAGATCAAAGTCTAGTGAACTTGATGAGGTCATTGGGTCTTCTCCTTTTGGGCATATAAACTCTGCTTGTGTTATGCCGGTTGTTGGTTTATTGCTTGCTTGTGTAACTCCGAGGGATATGACAGTATGAAATCCTAAGCTCTGTGTTGTGGAATTATTGCAATGCTGACGACACATTTCTGCTGTCTCTCAGGGGCCGCGTGTTGTGCTGGATTCCAGACAGCTGCCCTGACTGGGACAGGTGTTTGACACCTGGCTGAAGGACCACCACTGACAGCCGTCAATACTAGGCTTCTGGGGGTCATTGATTTTTATGGTCTTTGAATGAATTCCTACACCTGCCCCAGGAAAACAAGCAGCTAGAGAATGGAACGTCACAGTTTAAATGCATGGCACAGAGACGGGGGTCTAGTGAACAGCACGGTTTTGCTTTCTGCAGTGAGAGACTGAATATGGACACAAACAGGACAGACAGAAAGAAGCAAGAGGGAAGGAGCGACTCTACCCAGCTGGAAACTCTGATTAACCTGGGACTCACGGAAGGGGTGAGATCAGACCACAGGACGGGTCTGCGTCTGCCCTCAGCTGAGGGAATCTTCAGGATGGTGGAAATGATGCGGCTGTAGGACAAGAGGATGATCAAAAATGGAACCATCAAAAGGAACACCGTAAGGATAATAAGAGCAACTTCATTCTGGCGGGTGTCTGTGGAGCCCAGTCTCATCACAGGGAGAATGTGGCAGAAGAAATGGCTGATTCTATTAGACCTACAGAAAGGCAGCATAAATATGGAAAGGGTGTGTCCAAACGCCAGCAGGATACCAATGGTCCAGGAACCAGCTGTCATCTGAGTGCAGAGGGTTTGGTTTATAATGAGGGAGTATTGCAGGGGATGGCATATGGCCACGTATCGGTCATATGCCATGACAGAGAGGAGGCAGCACTCTGTAATGCCAAAGAGAGCAAAGAAACACATCTGAGCGCCGCAGCCCGCGAAGGAGTTGGTCTGGGTCTCTGACAGCAGGTTTACCAGCATCATGGCATGGGTGACTGAGGTGTAGCAGATCTGCCAGGAAGGATAAATTCCTGGGGAAGCAATACATGGGGATGTGAAGGGCAGAGTCAGCGATCGTGACGATAACAATCAGAGTGTTCCCCACCAGGGCCATCACACAGAAGGTGAACACCAGCAGAAAGAGCAGGACTTGCAATGACTGGAAATCACAGGATCCCAGCAACTGTGTCTCAGTCACACAGGTCTGGTGGCCCTTCTCCATATCTTCAACACACTTCAGCAGGGACCTGGGAGGTGGAAAACAAAGGGAAGCACCTGTTAACAGATGTAGAGATGGGCCAAAAAAAATTGTTGAAACTGTTCTCTTTTGCAAAATGCTTTTTTGTTGATATTCAAATAACTTGCAGAAATGTGCCGGTTTTGTGGAAAATGTTCCACACAAAAATATTCAAAACCTAATGTTTTGTGTATCTACTTTCCCATTTCATTTTGTTCCAGATTTCTTGTTTTGTTTTGATTGTTTGACAGAAGCTATGAGGGTGGATGGATCACTTGATGATGACCTGTTCTGTTCATTCCCTCTGAAGCACCTGGCATTAGCCACTGTCGGAAGACAGGATACTAGGCTAGATGGACCATTGGTCTGACCTAGTATGGCCGTACTTATGTTCTTATTATTTGTATGTTCTATTGCATTGTAAAATATTGAAATTTAATATGTAATATATGATTATATGTATACATTATATATATCTTAATATATTTTATTTTACATTATATTTAATATTTTACTATATTGCATTTAATATTTATTATTCTATTATAATTCTAAAGGGTCGTTTCACTTCAACATGATCAAAGAAAAACATTTCAATAATGTCCCTTTAAGGGTTGTGAATCAAATATTTATTCAGAATTTCCATTTTTAAACATATTTAGGTGCCTGGTGGGATTTTCAAAAACATCTAAAGTAACCTTAGAGCGTGCCTACCAGGTTTGTATGTAATTGTGTACCCTATAATCACATTAAATAAAAGCAGAGTATGTGGACAGCTAGCTTGCTAGCTAGCTAGCTAGATAATAAAAGCCAATTATTGTGCCTTTTTGTTGTTTATAACTGTTGATGTCCAGATCAATGATTTCCTTGGAAGTATTCATTATTTGGTGTTATTCATCAAAGAATGTATGTGAATCTTTCTTACTCCATAGCTCATTCACAAGAACTTCATGATAAACATTGTCTGTGAGCCTTGAGCTGTTTTGACTTGACACATTTTAGCATGCCCCGTTTCCCTGGCCTTTTTCGTTACAATGGATTATTACAATTGGTTTCCTTAAAAAACTAATTCAGGTGGTTCAAATTGTCATAACGTCTTGTCCAAACACTCAATGATTATGAATTTAAAACTCATCTCCTTTGAATATTCTGATCTAAGGCACTGATCTAAAAAAAAAATATATATATATGGTGCTTAACTGTAACCTTGAGAGAAGTATCACTGATGGCTTACAGCTAAACTCATGCTTAAGATTGCTTTTTTTTTTTTTTTTTTAACTAGGGGGTTTGTGTCACGGTGCCCGGAGTGGCTCACAGCTAAGTGTGCCATACTCAGGTCAGAGCGTCAGAAACCAGGGCAGACACCCCAGACTGGGGGTATATTCCATCATTAGATTTCACCATGCCAGTAATGAAAGTGTGCTCCTGGATCACCATATATCACTGTCGTGGTCACAGACAGTCCCCTTATACTCTCTAGCTTCTCTTTACCACCCAGACAAATAGGACTTTGTGATAAAGGGTTATGAAAACCAGAAATCCTATAAACTAGATTCTTCCAGCCCCAAAGGATCGGTCGCTCACCCTAGATCACTAGGTGCTCAGGTTCTTACCAAAAACAACACAGCACCCAATTATTTCGTAAACTAGCTACAGATTTCTTAACTAAGAAAAAGAAATGAGAGAATTATCGAGAGGTTACAGCAGATAAAATACATTACAGCTGGATCAGATTGTGTTGTCTAAATAATAGCAGAAAAGTCGTAATCTGCCAGTCTCTTAGAGTCTTCATGAGTTCCTCGGGGTTGACCCAAGTGGATTTGGGGAACTGTGTCTTGCGTCTGTAAACTCCCCTGGCAGCATCCAAAAAGATCAGAGAATCCCCTCCAGTGTGTCTTTTTTAGCTGAAAACAGTCTATCAATCCCTTTCAGCACACCATGGATCTTGCTTTGGTCACTGAAAACAGACAAATCTTGTGGATCTCCCATTCTCCAGTATAATGACCCATGCTTTGAAACTAACAGTCTTCTCACTCAAAGTTGTAAGGCTCCAATTCTGGTTTATGGCCCATTTCATTACAGAGATATAGCTAATGCATATAGTGACAATAATCCAGAGCATTGCATTCGTTTTCATTAACACCACGACAAGAAGAAAACTCTTCCTTAAATGCAAAGCATCCTTTGATTTAAGTTCAGGATACACACATGAGAAAGAACATTGCAGCAGCAGGCTAATTCAGTTGCACTAATACACATCAAACAAGATACACAGATAATGCAAACAGCTTTCAGCCGGCTACAGATAAACATAGGCAATAACATTAACATTTAACGGACAAGTGAATTGGGACACTTAACACAGCCTTGAGGTCATGACCTGACCTCAGTTAGCTGCTGGAGCCACAGTGTGGATGTGATTTTCAACTGGTCCTGTGGTAATTAGACACCCAACATCCATTGACTTTCTGTAGGAGGGCAGCACTCACCTCCCTTGGGCCAATTGCCTCCAGTTCACCAGTTTCAGGAACCTTCATGTCTGCATTGCTGGGATATTCATGAACTCGCCTGACTCAAATTCATGTTAAAGGTAAAAGTATTAGTCACACAACTATGTTTTTATTGTTTCCACGCGTTTCTTCAGATGATCCAGGCTTTTGGCAGAGATAATCAGTGTTGTACCTCCAAGGTGTCTTTGTTGCCATGTTAGGTTATCTGTTTCAATAAATAGTGAGGCTCATTCAACCCCAGGCCACTGTCATTTGCTGAGACTCTTGAGAAAAGAGGTGACGGGTGACTGACACTGGAATTGTCTTCTCATGCTACAGCCAAACCATGCTGACCTGTAGGATGTGCCCTGAGGCCTTCCCATTCCCCCAATCTTTCCCTGAAGCCTTGGATTGAAAAGGTAACATGATGGGTTGTTGGGCGGGATTATATTCAGGTTTCATTAGTTGAAGTGAGAGGATGTTATGGTGAATATATGTGAAATCATCTTATTGTGAGTGAAAAGGGTAGAATACTATCATTGACTGAGGAACAAAAATGGTATGATTTGTGAACAGGGAGTCGTTTATGGTAGATTGTGAAGGGTAAGTCTATAACAGGTGTAGGTGAGGAAAGTCTAGGTATAAGCAACTGTGCTAGTGAATATTATGGTTTATGAATGCAGTATTATCCAATGGTTAATGGAGGATCGAGAAGCCTATTCCTGGTGGAGGGCAGTGAAGTCCAAATGCTCATTACAGGATAAAAGATAAGATTAATAATGCAGAAATGCAAGAGACCTATCAGCCCAGGCCTATAAGAAATAGCGTCTTTGCTTTGTACACGAGGAAGTCCTCACAGCCTTAGCAGGAGTAAGTTGCTTAATAAATTTAAGCTAAAGTTGCTTAATAAACACCAAAAGGAAGCTTACAAGAAGTGGACGGTTGGTCAGATGACTAGAGAGGAGTATAAAAATACTGCTTGAGCATACAGGAGTGAAATCTGGAAGGCCAAAGCACAACCGGAGTTGCAGTTAGCAAAGGACATGCAGGGTTCCTACAGTTATGTTAGCAACACGGAGGAGTTTAAGGGAAGTGTGGGTCCTTTACAGAATGGGGGAGGCAACCCAGTGACAGATGATGTGGAAAAAGCTGAAGTACTCAATGTTTTTTTTGCCTCTGTCTTCAGAGACAAGATCAGCTCCCAGACTCCTGCACTGGGCAGCACAGAATGGGGAGAAGGTGAACAGCCTTCAGTGGTGACAGAACAGGTTCAGGACTATTTAGAAAGGCTGGACATGCACAAGTCCATGGGGCGGGTTGCAATGCATCCTAGGGTGCTGATGGAGTTGGCTGATGTGATTGTAGAGCTATTGGCCATTACCTTTGAAAATTTGTGGCGACTGGTGGAGGAGCGGGAAGATTGGGAAAAAAGGCAAATCTAATGTCCATCACCAAAAAAGGGAAGAGGGAGGATCCAGTGAACTACAGACCAGTCAGCCTCAACTCAGCCCCAGAAATATCATGGACCAGGTACTCAAGGAATCCATTTACAAGCACTTGGAAGAGAGGAAGGTATTAAGAACAGTCAGCATGAATTCATCAAGAGCAGCTCACGCCTGACCAACCTGACTGCCTTCTGTGATGAGGTGACTGGCTCTGTGGATGTGGGGAAAGAGGTGGAAGTGATATACCTTGACTACAGCAAAGCTTTAGATACTGTCTCCCACAGTATTCTTGCCAGCAAGTTACTGAAGTATGGGTCGGATGAATGGACTATAAGGTGGCTAGAAAGCTGGCTAGACTGTCAGGGTCAATGGGTAGTGATCAATGGCTCAATGTCTAGTTGGCAGCCGGTACAAGTGGAGTGCCCCAGGGGCGAGTTTGTCTGTCTGGGGGCCAGTTTTGCTCAACATCTTCATTAATGATCTGGAGGATGAAGTGGATTGCACCCTCAGCAAATTTGCAGATGACACTAAGCTGGAGGGAGTGGCAGATATGATGGAGGGTAGAGATAGGATACAGAGTGACCTAGATAAATAGGAGGATTGGACCAAAAGAAAGATGATAATGTTCAACAAGGACAAGTGCAGAGTCCTGCACTTAAGATGAAAGAATCCCATGCATTGTTACAGATCGAGGACCGACTGGCTAGGCAGCAGTTCTGCAGAAAAGGACCTGGCGATTACAGTGGACAAAAAGCTGGATATGAGTCAGCAGTGTGCCCTGGTTGCCAAGAAGGCTAATGGCGTATTAGGCTGCATTAGTAGGATCATTGCCAGCAGATCGAGGGAAGTGATTATTCCCCTCCATATCGCATTGGTGAGGTCACATCTGGAGTAGTGTGTCCAGTTTGGGCCCCTCACTACAGGAAGGATGTGGACAAGTTGGAGAGAGTCCAACGGGGGGCAACAAAAATGATTAGGGAGCTGGAGCACAGGACTTATGAGGAGAGGCTGAGGGAACTGGTCTTGTTTAGTTTGCAGAAGAGAAGAGTGAGGGGGGATTTGATAGCAGCCTTCAACTACCTGAAGGGAGATTCCAGGGAGGATGGAGCTAGGCTGTTCTCAGTGGTGGCAGATGACAGAACTAGGTGCAATGGTCTCAAGTTGCAGTGGGGGAGGTCTAGGTTCGATATTAGGAAAAACGTTTTCACTAGGAGGGTGGTGAAGCACTGCAATGGGTTACCTGGGGAGGTGGTGGAATCTCCATCCTTAGAGGCTTTTAAAGCCCAGATTGAGAAAGCCCTGGCTGGGATGATTTAGTCGGCGTGGTTTCTGCCCTGAGCAGGGGGTTGGACTAGATGACCTCCTGAGGTCCCTTCCAACCATAATCTTCTATGGTTTTATGATTCTATGAAGAAAGAAAGAAAGAAAGAAAGAAAGTTGAAAATCAGATGCAGGAAATCTTAGCAACAGTGATTTCCTCCAAAGATCTGTCCCCAGTGGTAATGAAACACTCCTTAACCATGAAAAGTGACACTCTTGCAATTACAGTAGACTCTCAGAGTTTCGACACAGGATTGTGTTAAGCACAAACTACCCAAAATATAAAGGGAAAGTTTAAATAAACCATTTGCCACAGTGAGGAAATTGTTTCTGTGCTTATTTCATTTACATTAAGCTGGTGAAAAGCAGCATTTCTCTTCTGCAAAGGGAAGTTTCAAAGCTGACTTGAGTCAATGTTCAGCTGTAAACTTTTGAAAGAAGAACCAGACTGTCTTGTTCAGAACTGCAAACTTTGCAGAGTTATAAGCAGCCGCCATTCATCAGGTAGCTGGTAACTCTGCAGTTCTGCTGTAATCCCATTGGGCAAAGAGCTAAGAAAGTGCTGACGGGTTAGGCACTTCTGTCTCTTGTTCAGTTCAGATTCACAGGCAAAGAACAGGGATTTGAAACTGTTTCATAGGCCAGGTTCCCAGCAGGTGTAAATCAGCCATAGCTCCATTGCCGTCAATGGGCCAGATCCCCAGGTGCTGTAAATCAATTTCAGATCCACTGAAATCAAAAGGCCACATCTCCACTTGGCACAAATCATCAATGAAATGATACCAAGTGACATCAGTTTCGGACACTGCACTGAGCTTTCAGTGTTTGCCTCTGGCTACCTTTTAGTGAGTAGCGTCCTACACCCAGGGTAGACAGAGCTGCGGGTTCCTCTGATGGCTGCATCACACCAGTTTGATTGTGTCAAGTTTGCAGATGAGTTCCAGCTCTGCAGTTTCTCAATGAAGTCGGTTTTTGAAGTTTTTTTGTAGAAGTATGGCAACTTTCAAGTCAGCTACAGAGTGTCCTGGGAGGTTGAAGTGCTCTCTGACGAAAACTGCTCTCCCACGAAAGCATATGCCTGCAGAAATTAAATTTGTTAGTCTTTAAAGTTCTACAGGACTCTTGTTGTTTTTGGTGTATACAGCCTAACACTGCTACCCCCCCGGAACAATATCTATATTGTATTTCTAGGACAACAGAGACTTTGCATGAAAGCTTCTTCAATAGAAAACCCAATTTCCTTTTGTTATAATTTCAGCACAGAATATCTCACCACCCCCTCCTGGAAATGTAGGTGTAAGCCAAAATGGGAAAATTAATATTGGCCAATAAAAGCACATTTGCTCTGTTGCAATGGCGCTTATTTCTGTTTCAAAGGGACACTCGCAGGAAGGTAAAATGGAGGAAGTGGCAAAGCTGGTGATCCGCTAGTGTATGTATTAAACACACTAGTGCCTTCAACTGGGGATGGTGGGTTGGAGCCCCCAGCCAAAGCCTGTTTCTCTTGATCCAGCCCAAGGACATGGAGAAGGTCAGTGGGATTAGAACTAGCTCTCCTGCACTAGCGTTGGATCCGCTGCTCCCCTCTGCTGCCAGCTTAAAACAGATGCTGTTGGCAGGGGAACAGAACATTCACATAACCAGACACAGCCCACCCCCAAGGAGCTCCCAGTCCTAGCAGACTAGGCAGCGCAGTGTAAGGAGGGGAAACAGAGGCACAGGGAGGGGAAGTGACTGGTCCAAGATCACAGAGTAGGTCGGTGGCAGAGCCAAGTCTCCTGACTGCCAGGCACCCGCACATACATAAACTTACAGCAGTAACTGACCCAGCACAGAGGCAGCTGAGCGATGCTACTAGCCCACAGTGACACAGAGAGGGAAATGTAACTGGGATTTGGTGTCATCAATCAATCCATCAGCAGGCAGCAGGCCGCCTGGATGGTGTTGCAGAGCAACCATTACAGAGGAGCTCTCACACAGGTATCGAGTAACACTATGTCATATTACCGCCAGAAGTGGATATCAGGCAGTGCTGACATTTTAGTTTCGTGCCCAAGCTCAGAGCCTGTGGTTGGAGGCAAGAGGGGATCCAACTTGGCTAGAAGTGTTGCATTGAGGTTGCACTTTGCTCCATCCTTCACATGGCATTTCATCAAGACACATCCTGATCTAGACCTTCAGGTGGTGTACACTGCTGCATCTCCACTGACTTTACGGGAACCTATTTACCTTCAGGTGATAACTCACCACTCCTAGTCAATGGAAAGGATGAGAGATGTGCACCTTTGATGCTCACATCATGAGATATTACTGAGGAGGATCAGGCCCATTCCCTCTGTCCCTGTAAGCCCAACCGTTATCTTTGTCCTTCCTTCTACAGCCATCAGAGAATACACAGAGGAAGAAAATGTCCAACCGAACCGCTGTGACCGAGTTCCTTCTCCTGGGATTCTCAGACGTTCGGGAGCTACAGATTTTGCACTTTGTGGTGTTTCTGGTGATTTACCTGGCATCCCTGATGGGGAATCTTCTCATTGTCATGGCTGTAGCCTTCGACCGC
>VOCO01041629.1:0-20515 GCA_007922225.1 Emydura subglobosa
AATTGAATATTTTGAATATATCTTCAAAATTGAACTACAATGAAAATGTTCCTACTGCATTAAGGTTAAAACAAAAAAGTAGCTGTAGCCATGCCTTGTGATGTGCCTCCCCTCGTACTCTGCTCAGCTATCCCTTCAAATAATTAGGTTCAATCACTAATTTCAAAAAATTAAATCAATCACTATTATGGTGGACAAAACGCAGAGCAACTGGATACATTTCCTGGAATAACTTTATTTTCTTTGTGCTCTGAGCCTCACGTAACAACAAAATATCATCCTTTGGACTGATGTATGATCGAGAAGAGAAGTTTCCTGATGAACTTTCACAGAATTGCATGGTAAGTGTCTTTTAGAGCCAGGGTCTTTAATACAAGTAATTTTATCTGTGATTATTCAGTTCAGGAAGACAAGATCCCCTGATCCCCAAGAACAGTCTGCAGAAGAGAAGAATGAGGGGGGATTTGATAGCAGCCTTTAACTACCTGAAACTAGGCTGTTCTCAGTGGTGGCAGATGACAGAACAAGGAGCAACGGTCTCAAGTTGCAGTGGGGGAGGTCTAGGTTAGACATTAGGAAAAAGTTTTTCACTAGGAGGGTGGTGAAGCACTGGAATGGGTTACCTAAGGAGGTGGTGGAATTTCCATCTTTAGAGGTTTTTAAGCTGCGGCTTGACAAAACCCTGCCTGGGATTATTTAGCTGAGGTTAGTCCTGTGTTGAGCAGGGGGTTGGACTAGATACCTCCTGAGGTCCCTTCCAACTCTATGACTCTCTGATTCTAACAAAGAGCCCATTGAAATGAAGAGCGCCACACTGACAGCACACTGGCTGCCAATCATATTTCTAAAAAAAAACAAACAAGGCTGTGGGAGAAGAGATTTCTGTGTATGGGAAAATAGCATTTGAGGCTGGAGACTGTGTTTTCTTCATTGAAGTGAGAAGGAGACCAGGAAAGGGAGGGTCAGATCTTAATTACCGATTATATGTGGCTAGAAAGTTAAAAATCACACAAATTAATTCAAGCAGAAGTTCTAGGAATATTATTATTGAATCTTGTGGGAGTTGTTTGAACTATTTTGCTTAATCAACTCTGTCCCATCATTCTGTCACCTATTCCTTTTGAAAGGTGCAGTGCGAGTCCTGCAGGAGGTGGGAGTGTTTCCTGCCTTCCATAGGGAACCAACCTAAACAATAAGGAGCGAGAGCAGCTGCACGTGTGTGTAGTTGTGATGTTTGTGGCACATGCACATTGTAACTGAACAACCCCAGCTGACAGGATAATAATTATTTTGCTAGGATAAATATTTTGGATTTCTTGAAATGAAACAGCCAAAACGCAAACGATGCTATTTAGAGAAGTTAATCTTTAATGTAGATTTGTGGGGAAAATAAAAATCAATGTAAATAATTCCATTTCTAAACATTGTTTCTGAAATACGGTTCAAATGGAAATTAAAATAGTCTCATACTTACACCTTGTTACAATAATAACATTTTCTAAATTAGAACAAGCTCACTTTTTTTTCTTCATCTCCATGTTATACTGAGATTTCACAGGGGTAGAAATTCTCACAAGAGTGACTGATCCCCGTCCGTCACCGTCTGCTATCCCTGGGCCAGGGGACGGGGAAGGTGACATGGGCAGTGACATGTGATGGGGCAGCAGAAGACACAAGCTGTCTGTCCGTATTCCCTAGTGGGATCACCCTGTGCCTGGAGCACTGCACCAGGTTGGGGCAAACACATGGGGAGGTGGGAAATGCTGCCTGGGCTCCTTCCTGTGAGCGGGTCCCATTTACCCAGCCTGGCCCCTCGCTCACACAGCCCTGGGGCTGGGCTCTCACCCACCTTCCCCTGACCCAGCTACCAAATCCCCTCCCCCAGCTCCCCCCGACAGGCTGAGGCTGCAGCGCAGAGCGGCCCATACAGCAGGGCTCCGGCGCTCTCACCCTGCCCCTGCACTGCCCCCTGTGGCCATTTCACTCCTTGCCATGGGCAGAGACTCCCCCAGGGCAGGAAATGCAGGGACCTTCCCCTCGCTCACTGGCCCTGTCGCACTTGCTGGGCTCCTCCCGCTCCCCCACCCCAGTCATTTCTGTCAGGGGATCTTCCTCCTTGGGGTCTCTTCCCTCCCCCCTCATTACATGCCCCCAGAGTCTTCCTCATTTCAGCTGGGCTCTTCCCTTCCTGCTGCTGGAGCCCCCTCCCCAACCCCATCCCCACCTTCAGCATCCACCCCTGACGCTGCACCCACTCAATTCACACCCCGTACCTCCCCCCAGCCCAGCAGCCAGCTTCTCCCACTCCCTTCTCTGTCCTTCTCCCCTTCCCCATGTGACAGGCCTGGTGCTGGGAACTGAGGGGCGGGTGGCGGGGGGCCAGCAGGTGATGCCCTTTAGACCCTTCCTTGGGCACAGGCCTGGGGGCTGCTCAGCGCTGGGAGGGGACAGTCTCTGCCGCGGGTGTCCCTGTGAGGGACAGAGATTCCCTCTGGCCTGGGCTGGGACCGGACAGATGATCAGGGGAGCTGCATTTTTGCCCCCATCTTTGACACCAGGACAAAAATAAGGGTGAAGTGTCCCGGAGAAGGTGTCAGAGAAAGTGAAGAGCTGGGACCTGTCAGTCACATTGTAAAATGAGACTTCGCCCGCCTCAAAGTCCAGGAAAATCCCCACCCGGCTGGGCCTGACACTCAGGGGGAGGGGGGTCGAGAGGGAGGTGAGGGCCTTGTATTCCCCATCCCTCAGCCACACGGCCCAGTATCCATTCCCAGGTGTGTATGTGACCGTCCCCTTCCTGCTCACAGATTCCCTACAAACCCCCAGAGTCCAGCTAGTCTTGTCTCCCACCTCCACCTCCCAGTAACGCCTCCCGCCCGGGAACCCCTCAGTGCCCAGCACACAGACACAAGGATCAAATCTCTCAGGATTGTGGGGCAGATCCTGGCGTGTGTCTCCGTGTCTCACACATTTCCGATCCTCAGACAGGACGAGTTCGGGATTTGCCGTGTCTGGATCCAGAGTCACATCCACTGGGGAGAGAGTCACAGAGTCAGGGCCGGGGCAGGGGCTGGTCAGGGGGATCAAAGGGAAATTAACCTGCGTCCCCATTAATCGCTGGGGGGGGGGTTGTTGTTCGTTAAGGGGAGTCAGGGCCCCTCTGCCCCTGGGAGCGAACTTGAGGGGAAAGAGAGCAGAAGCGGGGGTGGGGTGGGGTGGGAAGGTATCAGCGGGGGCAGGGCAGGGGAAGGGACAGGCTGATGCTGGGAGAGGCAGAGGAGGGGTAGAGGGAGGGGCAGGCACAAGGTCAGTGGGGGGAAGGGAAGGAGCAGGCACCAGGAGGACAGAGGGGGGTGCAGGGAGGGGCAGGTTCCAGGGAGCAGAGGGGTGTGATGGGAGGGGCGGGTGTCAGGGGGGCTAAAGGGGAAGAGGAGCCCCAGGGAGGCAGAGGGAGAGTGAAAGGCGGGGCTGGCCCTAGAGGACTAGAGGGGAGTGGGAGAAGGGGCAGCCCCCAGTAGCAGAGGGATCACGAGGGAGGGCACCAGGTGGGCCAAGGATGGAGCGGGGGAAGGTGTAGGTGACAAGGGAACAAGGGGGCTGAGGAGTGGGGCAGGCACCACAGAGGCATGGGGGTGTGAGGGATGTGGTGGGCACTAACAGGGAGATGGGGGAGGGAAGGGGCAGGGTGGAAGAGGGGATCAGGGGAAGGACATGTGGGGCAAGAGGAGGAATGACAGACAGAGGAGCTGAGGTGGAAGGAGACAGGTGGATGACACGGGGTGGAGGAGTGAAGTGATGGGCGGCTCCAGGGTGCAGAGAGTGGTTGGGGGGAGAGAGAGGTGCCAGGATGTCTGGGGGCAAAGGGAGTGCTGAAGAGGGGAAACTGAGGCAGGGAGCTTGCAGGCCACCCTCAGGCAGCTGAGGGGGTGCCCCAGGCGCCCCCCCCCAATGACAATTCTGCAAAACTGGCACCATGTAACAGAGCTGCTGCCCCTCCCACCAAGGTCAGAGCCTGGCTCTCTCCAGTCTGGCTGTGTGGGCCCCTCACCGCAGTGTCTGACCCCAGCAGAACTGGCACCAGAGCGAGAACCTAAGCCTCTCCCTCCCCACTGACCTCAGGCTGCCCTTCCCTGCCCTGCGCCTGGGGGTACGGAGCCCCGTGCTGGCTGGATGTTGAACTGGGGGTGACCCAGGGCCCAGCACGGAGCCAGCCGGCTCTCTACAAAACCCTCTGCCTGACCCAGCCAGACAGGCCCAGGGTGTCGCTGGTCCCACACTCGGACCCTCACTCCCCCATCCCCAGAGTTTGCTACACCCCCTGCTGGGCCTTGTCTGCTCTCAGACCAGGAGCCGTGCGGGGCCGGCAGCCCCTTGTTCTGTCTCTGCAGCACCTGGCTCACTCGTGGGCGTTATGTCAGTAATAACGCTCCCTGCCCAGCCCCTAGGGGCTGCGTGACAGCGCGGGGCCTTCCCCATTGCAGAGTGTCCTAGTTACTCTGCCCCACACGGTCACCCAGCCACTCCCCCGAGTGCCGGACATGGGTCCCTGGGATCAGAGCAGGGGGAGTCGAGTGGCACTGACCGGTCGGGGGCTGGTGGGGTGGCTGGAAGGAAAGGGTTAATCCCAGCGCGGTGGCACTTTGCTGTCTGACTGGGGCTGGTCTCTGCCCTCTGGGTGCAGCACAGGGCGTGTGTCTCTGAGCAGGTCCCTGCCCACTCGCCCCAGACACGGATAATCCAGGTGTTAAGGGAAGGAGCCACCCCAGCAGCGCTACACTGGTCCCAGCACGAGCTGAGCCAGCGAGTGCAGCAGCAGAGACAGCGGCAGAGATGGGGGCTCAGCCATCAGAGCAGCAGCGTCCCCACCTGCAGGGAGGGGTCAGCACTGGGCAACAGGACCGGCTGGGTCAGGGGCTGGGAGCTCTGGCAGTGAGCGCGGGGCCAGCACCAACAGCCCTGCTGGACACCCTGGGCCTGGCCAGCCTGGGGCAGCCAGTGAGTCTCTCAGGGCCTGGGACTCTGCCCGGGAGGGGTGACAGGTTGGGGTGCCCTGCCCAGGACAGGTGACAAGGGAGGGGACAGGATGCTCCCCAGGGTCAGTGATTCCCTAGGATGAGGCACTGGGAAGATGAGCTCAGGATCCCAACAGGCTCATGGCCGGGGTCAGAACTGGCCGGAGCCCAGCCGTGCCGGGACCGGTGGGAGGGGAGCCGGGATGTGCTGACTCTGGCCGGTCACAGGGAGGGAGCCCAGGTTTCGGGCACTACGGGGCGCTGGTGCCAGGAGCAGCTGCAGGGAGTGAATCTCTGCCAGGGGAGGGGCTGGAGTCACTGACACAGGTTTGGCCTCGGTTACCTGCAAATCCTCGGGCTCTTCTGAGTCCTGGAACAAACCAGCAGAGAGAGAGAGGTGAGAATTCACACCGCAGGGGTACTCGGTGAGGGGTCCAGTGCAGGGGGGGACAGACCCTGCTGTCTTGACACAAACAGCCCTGAGGGTGCAGCAGCCGCTCTAGCCAGGTACATGGGCCTGTTCCCACCGCGCCCAGCTCTGCACCGTCTCACAACAGCCCAGCGTTGGACAGGTTCTGACTCTGTTTTGTCTCTTCTGACCCATGTTCTTGTCCCACGTTCACCTGCTGGGTTTCTCTCCTGTGCAGATCACTGCACACCCGCCCAGCCCTGGGGCTGCTCCATACAGGGGAACAGGCTCCCAGCAGCTGCTGTGCCCTGCGGTAAGGTCTGAGGCCTTGTTTTTTGGCTAAGCAGTAACAGCCATAGCAGGAGAGACAGCAGCCATAAGCTAAGCAGCATGCAGTCACATCTTCACCCTCCTGACATTACATCCAGACAATGGAGTATCGGGCTGTTAAGAAGGTGCTACTGTCCTAATAGTACCGACCACCACCAGATACAGAAACAGATCTTAAGATGCTTAAAGAAAACGTTGTTTGATAGCATCTGTCTGGCAAGGAATCACTTATCGACAGTTGTGGCTGTAAACTCTACACTTCTTATTGTTTTGTCTGTATGGGACACACTTCTCTATCGTGTATCTGAATGATTTCTGTTTGGTTCTTTGCTTGTTTCTGGCTGTTGCATAACTAAGAGAACTAAGTGTAGTCAGTTAAGGTGGTCGGGTACGATTGCTTAAAGAATTATTTTGCAATATGTTAAGATTGGTCAAAGATTTATTTTGTAATAAGATTGGTTAAGGTGTAGCTAAGCAGGACTCGTGTTTCACTATAAAAACTGGGGTCCAAGAGGCAGAGCAGCTAGAAGAAGAAAAGGGGAACAAGAAAAATAAGAAGAAAAGACCTGAAGGAAGAGGAAGAATCCACCTCCAAGACACCGCCCAAGATCAGACCTGCTAGAATCCTCTGCACGACCCTGATATGCAGCAACCAGAATCCAGATCAGACTGACCTTGCCTGACTACCAGGGAAAGTCCGCCTGCCTGATGAGGATTGGTGAGCACAGCCCTGTACGCTTAGCATGTGTACTATGTTTGGTAATTATTAATAAATAGAGAATAGGGATATTACTGTGTAAGGAGCCTTCACAGGTAAAATATCCTGCAAACCCGCAGAGAATTCTGCCTGGAGCCCTATGGATTGGGAGAGGGTGACCCTGAGCCCTAGAGTGTGAATTGGGTAAAGGTAGGTGCCTTTCTCTGGAGCCCCACGGACTGGGAAAAGGTGTGGTGCCCTAGTGTGTGGGTAACACTGCCCTGGAACAGCTACTCAGGATTCTCACCTCTCTCTGCAGCCAGCCCCTCTGGAAGGAAAGAGAAAAAGAAAAATCAATAATGAGTCCCAGTCCCTGTATCACCAGTGCTAACAATCATTCCATCACAGCTCCCAGATGATACGATACCAGTGAGAGAAGAGGCACTAAGGACTTGTCCACACTTAAACCGCTACATATGTCCCACTGTAGCACTTCAGTGTAAACGCTCCCTATGCCGACGGAGGGGTTCTCCCATCGGTGCAGTTACCCCACACCTCTGAGAGCCAGGGACACAGGTCGGCTTAACTACACCACTTAGGGTTGTGCATTTTTCATGCCTCTGACAGACCATTCTGCCGAAAGGATTTTCTGGTGCTGACCAGGCCTAAGGCCCAAGAAGCAGCTTTTCACTGGGATTTAGGCACCTAAAGGTGCAGACAGACACCGAGGGAGATTTGTCCAAGTGCTGAAGCAGCTCAGACACTTCATTCCTATTGAAATCAATGGGAGGTAGGTGCTTAACCTGTTCTGGGGTGCTTGAAAATCCCACCACACCCCTAAATACCTCTGAAAATCTGCCCTACGGTGCTCACAACACTAGGGCCAGATGCTTAGCTGGTGTAAATCAGCAAAGCTCCACTGACACCAGGGAGCTGACAACCTGGCCTGAGTCTGTCTGTGGTAACGTGTCTCACGCTGACCAGCTACCAACGTTCCCAAGAAATATCCTGCTTGTCCCTCTGCCCACGTAGGGCACATTGGAGGGAGACTCTCTCATTTCCCAGCAGGAGGGCGCTGCCGCAGGGATGGTTGCAGCGGGGAAGGCACTTTCACGCCAAGCTCCTGTTCTCAGCCATCCATGTCTTTACGGGAAATCTGCCTTTCTGCTCAGAACAGGTTCCCTGGAGCTCAGAAATCCACCAACCCCCTGCTCCCCTCCTCCAAACAGAGACAATCACAGCCCAGCAGCGTGGCTGTCAGGAGCCAGGACATGGACAGCCAAGCACAGCGATCAGAGCAGGCGTCAGTGCTGGGAAATGGAACCAAGGGCCAGAGCCAGAAGCCGAATGCCCGAGCAGAGGGTCAAACCAGAGCCAGACCCAGGAATCGGAGCTGAGAGTTAGAACTACGTTATCTGGGTCAAGGTAGGCAGGAGCAGGGCTGGGTCCAAGGCAGAAGCAGGGCTGGGACAGGGCTGGAACAAGGCAAAGAAGCAAGACCCAAGGGAGGATCTAACCCAGCAGCAGGTCAGGGAATTACATTTGTACCAAGGCAGCCTCCAGGAGTTTCACAATGGCCTTAAACAGCTTGCCTGGGCCAAGGGTGGGTAGCCCTGCCAGCCAGGGCCTCTGGGCAGGACCCAGGACATCCAGGGGTGCTTGGCCCCACAAGCTCACAGCCCATCAATGGCTGCCCCACCAGCAGTGCTGGCTGCGGCTGTGGATGCAGCAATTGCCCACGAACCCACAGAACAGATTCTCGCCCTGTGGATCCTCGTGGCAGCTCCATGTTCAACCTCAGCTGGCTGAACTGCAGAGCTAGAGCAGTGAGCAGCAAATCGGAGCCGGAGAGAAACACCCAGAAATTCTGAACAGCAGCAGCTGCAGGAGAGTCAGCCCCTGAGCTCAGCTGGCCAGGCCAGAGCGGCAGTGACTGCGAGTGATCTGCCCCGCTCGGTATGAACACTCAGGGACTGACAATAACCCAACCAACGGTGCCTCCCCTCCTGCAGTCTCAGCTCCGCAGCTTCCCCGTGGGAGTCCCCCACCTGTCCCTGCCCGGACACTGTAAGAGAGAAACACTCGGAGCGTCCCTTACCCAGGAATCCCCTCACAGCCCCCTGGAGATTGTCCTCTTGAGTGAAATCACGGATTCTCTTTTCCAGCTCAGGGGATTTGGGCACCGGATGTAGCGACGTCGCCTTCTCACCCCTGCAGAGACACAAGTGTGTTTATTCCTCTCCCTCCTCAGCACTAAGTCCCTGCCACCCAAAGCCAGAAAGAGGAGTGGGTAGGAGCTGGAACCACAGGCAGAGCTAACAGGGCCATGACCTCTGCTGCCCAGGGAATTTAGTGCCTGCACAATCTGCCGGGCCCAGCCTGGGGACTGGCAGCCTCTCTCCGTCCAGAGAGAAAACACAGCCTGGGCAGCGCCAGCACCAGCTCCCCTCACACCCGGCCCGGCCCATGTTCCCCACCAGGACCTGGAGGGGCCGCTCCCAGGCTTGAGAGAGGGGCCCATTCTCCGGGCCCAGCCGCTCCTCAGCATCTCCTCTCAGCCTCCAAGGGGCCTGTTCGCTCCCCACGGGGTGGGGGTTCTGGGACATGCAAACGGCCCCTCTGAGACATGAACTGGGACACTCGGCTCTTTCCCCACAGGCCCCTGAACCTCCTCACATGGGACAGGCTTTGTGTCATGACAGAGCTGGGGCCAGGTCCCAGCTGGGCCCTCGGGGTGACAGGCCCCAGCCCCAGTAATGATCCCCTGAGCCAGCCTGGCTCCAGGGAGGGTTCTCCAGCCCAGAGCTGTGGGGCAATCCCCTCCCCTGGACAAGTCACAGAGCCACAGCTCCAGCCACCGCAGGGAGATGGGGACAGAGAGGGGCTGGATCCAGAGGGTGAAACTGTCCCATGGTCAGTGATCTGGGGGCTGGGTCTGTAGCCGGGTCTCTGAGCCTCTTTCCAGCATGACAGGGCATGAGGGGCAGACGAGCCCGGACGTACCTGCTCACGGCGCTTCTGACACCCTAGAGGGGAATGAGAGACAGAGCAGAGAGTCAGTGCCCACGGCCCGGCCCAGCCACTGCCCCAGACGGGTCACTCTGCTCCCACAGCCCCAGCCCCACAGGCTGCGCCCAAATGGGGTGGAGGCACTAAAGGGCTGTCCTAGTGCGGGATGGCCGAGCCCCTGCACTGAGCCCTGGGGCTGGAACAGCCTTTCACCAGACTCCCTCTCCTTCCCTCCCTGACGGCCCAAACTCCTGTCTCTGTACAGCCCTGGGACCCCCGGCCGTGTAAACACCCCAGGCTGCGCTCTCTGCACTGAGTTACCCTGTGAGCCCCGAGTGACTCAGGGGCCGTCCCCTCCCTGCACTGGGCTCTGGGCGCGTCTGACACGGTCTCACCTGCAACAGTTCATGCGCCGGCTGCTGACACTTCCCCTCCAGCTCCGTGATCAGGGCACTGAGCCGGGAAATCTCCTCGCACAGCTGGGTGCTGTTTTCCTCCCTCCTCCTCCCAATCTCCTCGTCCAGCTCCCCCAGCCGGGCCAGCCGGAGGCGCTCTTGGTCAGCCAGGAACTGGCGCAGCTGCTCAACCTCGGACACCACCAGCTGCCTCTCCATTTCCGTCTGCCTCTGCTGGGCACAGAGAGGGGCGGGGCAGGGCAGGGCAGGGACACAGGGAGAGCGGGGCATCATGGGAAATGGCACAAAGCCTTGTCCAGGCTGCACAGAGCGTTTCATGTCACTTCTCTGCCAGTAGAACTGTGTCTACACCAGGGCTCTGGCCAGGAGTAAAAATGTCACCAAAAATCATCCCCCCAAACCCCATCACGGTACCAGCGACAGATTTCAGTGTAGACCAGGCCTTGGCAAACGCTGCTGCCCAAACCACCCGATGGCATCACTGGAAATGTCTGACACTCAAACCCTGGGAGCAGCAAATGTCTCCCCAGCTTCCCCCTGACCCCCTGCGACACCTGTGCACATTCAGCAGTTCTAGTCTCCTCTCACCCCCAGTGCTATAGAGGCAGAGCCAGAGGCTGCTCCCAGCTGCCCTGTGTGACCCCCTGACTTCAGCAGGAATTAACATCAGGGTCACAGAGCATCTGACCCTAACCCCACTGACTTCAGTGGGTCACTCCTGATTTACACCAGGTACCTGAGAGCAGAGTATGCCCCGTGATGGTTAAAATGCCCTAAACTCCCTCACTGCATCGACCCTGGAAATCCTTCACCCTCCTGAATTACAGACACCAAACAGGGCAGAGACTCCCCCTGCTGCTGTCGCTGGCGCCCCTGGGCAAACCTGCTGGGCGGGGCAGGGCACCTACCAGGAGCCTCTCGCTCTCCTTGTCCCAGTCGGATTTCAGGCCCTGCAGCTCTTCTCTCTCCTCCCTCAGATGCTGCAGGCGGCTCAGGATTTGCTCCTGTGAACACAGACAAGGGCTCTGGGGGCTGGTTCGGGTCCTTGCTTTGTGCCCTGCGATCATCACTGAGCAGAGGCTGGGGAACCATGTCCCCTTCCCCAACCCACTGAAAAGTGACTGACCCCAGCTCCAAGGGAACTCCCCGGGCAGAGGTGCTGGGCCCGGCCCGGCTCCTCCCCGGCACCATCAGCCCCAGGAACGTTCTTTGGTCCCGGGATCGGGCACTGCCCAGGTTCCAATCCGGGGCTGCTCAGACCCAGGCCAGGGGCTCTGTGAGTGCAGAGGCTGGGCCTGTAACTCCCAGCCACGGCGAGAACTGCGCCCTACCCTGTACTCCTGGGCAGCCTCCTCGATGGGCAGCGCGGTGTGAGCGCGGTGAGCCCGGGACTCTCTGCAGATCAGGCAGATGGGGGTTTGATCCTCCTCACAGAAGAGTTTCAGAGCCTCCTGGTGTCTCTCACACACTCTCCCCCCCTCGGGCTCCGGCACCGCCTCCAGCCTCAGGCGTTTCACTAACTGCACCACGTTGCCCAGCTGCCTGTTGGGCCGCAGGTGTCTCTGCTGGGCGGGTTCTCGGCACTGGGGGCAGGGGAAGTTTGGCTCCGACTCCCCCCAGCACTGGCTGATGCAGGCTCGGCAGAAGTTGTGCCCACACTCGATAGTCACCGGATCTGTGAAATACTCCAGGGAGATGGAGCAAGTCACTTCATCCTGGAGGCTCCCGGCCAGCTCCCCGGCAGCAGCCATGGCTCCTCCGCCCGGGCCGGAAACAGCCGCTGCGGGTTAGTTTCACTTTCCCTTCCCTGAGCTCAGAGAAGCCGGGTTGGCTGGCGCTGGCTGGGACGTTTCCCTTCCTGCTGATCCCAGCGGGCCCGGGCTGAGCTGCAGCGAGTCACCGCCAGTGTCACAGCCCCGGGGCAGGGGAGACAGAGCCAGGGCCAGGGCAGTTGTTGGGTCTGGCTTTGGTTTGTCATGTTAGGTTTCTATTACATTTTTAAATAGCTACAAACACACACAGAACAAACAGACATAACCAATGGCACCTAAACTTCTCATAACACACTAACACCTCACAATGTATCAACCATGTGCTAGCTAATCTTAGATACATTTGAAAGATATCGATAACATGATGGGTAAAATATAAATCAATTATTTGTATTACACAATATAGAAAAACAAAATTTGTTTAAAAAAATCCAACTTGTTAAAGAAAAATTAAATTCAAATAACAAATAGAGGGAAAGTTCAGAGGAAGGAGATAGAGACGGGGCAGGAGGGAAGTGGGTTTAGAGCAGGGGGAAGCAAGGGGGCCTCCATATATGAAATAGGATCATTGAGATACTGCCAGGAAAACATCCTATAGCTCTGAGAATTGTTCTGGGGTGTTTCTGGGATGGTTTTCAATTCTTTCCATGGTCACCAACCGTACAATGTCTGTGCTCCAGTCTGCCACCATTGGTCACTTTTTGGATTTCCTTTTGTAGTACTTGTCTTTTAACAGTTATTGGTTCTCTGCATAACTAAAGTGTTTCAGGTTTATTCAGCTTCCAGTTAACATCCATTAGGTTTTAAATTATCTGTTTGTCTTATTACACAATTTTATTTGATAGGAAAAAAATTAATTCTGCAGTTCAGTTCTGCGGGTGTAGGAGCAGGCCCAGAGTCTATGAGTTAAGTTAACACCTGCTCAGTCACAGCCCCGACATTAGTCTGATTTAGCACCATCAGTTTTGAGCAGTTGTCAAGGTGTCCAATGCATTCTTCGTAGGATTGTCAGCTGGATTAATCTTAAACAGAGATCCAAGGAGCAGTTCAGAACACTAGCTAAAATTTGTTTCCATTGGATAGCAAGGAATCGTTGGCCTAGTTCCTCCTCCTATTTCTTTTCTAAGGAATCTGTTTTTAATTCAAATTTGCTGGCCAAGTGTTGCCAGAGTCTTGGCAATCTGGGTAATATTTGGAGACATGAAAACAGTTCAGCTGGGTTGGGGTAGCAAAGTCATTGGCCAAACAGCTGGAGATGTCATGTTTAAACTGGATACATTGTTATGCTGATAGAAACACATGGGATTTTTTTCAGGGGACAAGGCAATGTGCCACATTTATTATGAGAAAGCACAATTGCATTCATAACTAATAATTGATACCTCACACACACACACAAATGTTCTACAGCTAATTGTGGTGGCTCACTGGCCATGACAGCCGGGCAGGAGGAGGAGCAGAGTCTCTGTCGGGCACGCACTGATGCTCTTTGATGTTGCTAATCAGAACATTACCCAAAGCTTTCCATTTTCCATCTTTTTATATGTTTTAGTTCTAAGGTGAATCTATGGATCCTGCTATGTCACGCTGCCTCAGGATTCTGTGTGACCGTTGATCAGCAGTCAGTTACAGACGTGACTTTTATCTTTTATAATGTTTTTGTGTTTTTTTTCTAGGGTGGATTCTTCTTGCTTTTCCAGGGTGTTGTCTGTTTTTTTCAGCCATCAAGGTGGTACTGGCGTTTGTACTCCACCCATCATCAGGACAGGCTGGGACTGGAGACTGATTCCATCACTCATACTCATTTATATATTTAAATGACATTATACACGCCTAAATGAATTTTCAGCAAGACTTAGACTAGTTAATACAAAATGCAGTATACTTCTTCAAAATGGAGTTTCAGTTACAATCTGGAACCGTGTCAGACATTGGTTAGAATGTTATAGAACAAGCGATTAAACAGAGTTACTTTAGTTACAAGAAAACAGCGAGAGTCCTGTGGCACCTTGAAGACTAACAAATTTATTTGGGCATAAGCTTTCATGGGCAGAAACCCGCTTCGTCGGATGTATAAAGTGGAAACTTCGGTTTGGTAGGTCTATATACACATGCAAGGATGGGTGAGTTACATCACAGTGAGGAGGAGTGTTAACACAGTGTTCACGAGGTTAATACAATCAGGGTGAATGGGGCCATTCACAACAGTTGCTGAGAAGGTGTGAATGTCAAAAGAGGGAACGTTATTTTTTTGTAGTGGGCTAGCCACTCCCAGTCTCTATTCAGACCTAGTCTGATAGTGTCAAGTTTGCATATAAGTTCCAGCTCTGCAGTTCGTGCTGGAGTTTGTTTATGAAGTTTTTTTTATTGAAGTATGGCAAATTTTAAGTCTGTTACTAGGGCTATGGCTACATTGACGGCGGCAAATTGCGTACTTTGCATAACTCCCGTTGACTGCCACCGAATCTCGCAGGTAAGTGTAGACAGGGTCTGAGTGTCCAGGGAGACTGAAGTGCTCTCCTTCTGGTTTTTGAATGTTGCCATTCCTGATGTGTGATTTGTGTCCATTTATTCTTTTGCGTAGTGACAGTCTGATTTGGCCAATATACATGGCACCGGGGCATTGCTGGCACATGGTGACGTATATCACATTAGTCGATGTGCAGGTGAACGAGCTCCTGGTGTGGCTGATGTGGTTAGGACCTGTGATGGTGTCACTTGAGTAGATATGCAGATAGGCAGAGTTGGCAACAGGGTTTGTTGCAAGGATACATTCCTGGGTTAGTGTTTCTGTTGCATGGTGTGCAGTTGCTGGTGAGTGTTAGCTTCAGGTTGGGGGCTGTCTGGAAGCGAGGACTGGCCTGCCTCCTAGGGTTTGTGAGAGTGATTTAGTTACAATGTTAAGGAATGACTACTTTAAAGGAACGGTACTTCTGTTGGTGGCAATAAGGAAATGAGTTACTTAAAAGACAATTTCTATTAAGACAATTTTTATAACAATTTCTATCAGTGACAGTGAGAGGAAGAGTGACTTAAACAACAAAAGGACAAGCAGCAAGTGACTTAAAAACAAGTGGCTTAAAGACAGCTTTACCAGTGATAACTATATTTATACTGAAGGGCGGCTTTCTTAGTGAGTGAACAAGAGCGACTCCATTAAGTGGCTTTCCTAATGAGTACCCTGCATCGGTTTATGAATGAACATGGTTTTATAAATGAACACGGTTTTATGAATGAACATGGTTTTATTCATATGAGTGTATGTTATTAATTTAATTAAAAATTCATGTAAAAAACAATTCATAAATTCTTTTGATGTTATAAATGTAACCCTACGTTATCCCCTTTTTGACTCTTCAAACCCAGAGGTATTGAATAGGTCACATTTTATGTAATTGTTTAAGGGCAACGTATGAGAGACAATTGGAGCCTGTGGTTTTAACTTAAGGTACATATTTTTTACCCGGCAGCAAATGCAACACATCCCAATAAACATCATACCAAGTAGGCCAAAGAAAATGATAATAGGATGTAACATAACATTTAAAGCAGATGTCCAAGAGGGTGCCCATTTCTTAACAATATTATACCTGTCACACTGGTTAGATTTTAGTTTTAGTTACTACAGGATTGGCTGGCAGCATGGTATTTTAGGTAAGAGCCAAACTTATATTGAACTGGTGCTGTGGCTGACCCCTTGGGATCAGAGAGAACCTTTTTAGTAAAGAACATAAAGTTTAAATAACTGGTCTCTTTACTGGACCTAGTGCTGATTTGGGAGCCAGAAGCTGAAATGAAGTAAAGGGGGCTGTGTGTATTTGTGTACTGATTTCTGTGCGGATTCAGAAGTGCAGTTTGTGGCTGTTTGTGAAGTCTGGCTTCAGTGCCACCCACCAGTGCTGGGAGAAACTGCTCTCTTTTTACAGCCTGCCCTGACCTTGGCATTTCAGGTGGCTACCCTGGGCACGGGACGGGACGGGACGGGTCACAGAAGGAAAGAATGTTTCAAAACCTCCTGTACAACAATGTATGTGCAACGTAACCATGATTCAGACACCCAATGTAACCAATCCACAGGAATAAAAAAATTAATGTAAGGAATACAAGCAATGTTGTAAATTTTAATTTTTCTGCACAATACTGTGATGTAAAGATTTTACTGCACTAGCCGTATTTTTCAGTGCATGTAGATTCACTGAATTTAGGATTCCCGTGTCTGCTTCCAGACCCCCCACTATGGTATCAGTTATATCCCCCCGCTGGCGGGAGGGGGAATGTTTCCACTGTAGGGAGCTGAACCAAGCATTAAACCAAGGGGTGCTATCAGGTGTACTCTTGGGCTAGGTTAATGTTAAGTTATTCTTAAGTCCAGTTAACTGTGATATGCAGGGTTATGATTAGTGGTGCTGTTTGCACTTCAACAGGGGGTTGCACTTTGAATAAATGTGGGAGGGGTACCTCCTGGGGCTCAGGGCCATTTAAAAACAGCATCATCACATTGCCTACAAAAATATCCTTATTTACCCATACTGTTACTATACGAGTTCCCAGGGGCCCTGGTTTGAAAGGTGGGAATGTATGGTAACCAGAGAGGATGGGGTGGCAATGTGGGTTCACATTTGATATTGGTCCAATAGGGGTGCTTACTTTGATTGCACAGTTATGGTCATTGGGAGTGATGTTCACCCAGGCCTGCAGGGTAACTAAAGCAAAGGGCCCACACAGTAGATTGTTGGGTGCTGATATTATTTGGATTTGGTTTCAAGTGGTAAAGTTAAACTGCTGGACTCCCCAATGCGCATCAGGTGTTACTAAGCCAAATAATCCTACTAATAATTTCAAAAACAACACCTGCCTCCTTGTCCTTAGTTAGCTTCCACTGAGGTTCTTCTGTAAAAACGCTTGTGCAGGAAAAGAAAAAGATTTGGGTTAGGAAACCACCGTGCCGAGGGCTTTCACAAAGGCTGAAACAGTCCCAGTACGGCTGTTCAGAATCTAGACCACTGAACGTCAGGCAGAACCCGATTTTTTGTGGATACCTGAAATGATTAAGCATATGTTAGATAAAAGAACAATTTTATCTGTAACACATGGACCCATTTAAGTTTCCCATCTTCAGCCAATATTTCAATGATGCACCATAAAAAAGGAGACTCTGGCCCCAGAGGCTCCAGTTGAACATTGCTCCCCTCTGCAGCTCAATAAACAACTATTTCCTGTTACCCTTTTTACTGCATTTTTCTCCCCCTTAATTGTTAAATACTATTTTTCTTTCTCATTGTCACCAGGCTGAGCCTATTTTCTTGGAGAAAAATGTGGCCACAGAAAAGATCAGCTGATAAAATCCCACTGTTCATTTCTCTGTGCTCCTTTCTCTTCACTTACCTGGGGTTTGCCACAATCAAACTGAAACTTGCAACCTGAGGCTGACCTGGCACCTGGTTCGGGCTGGGCTGGGACATCAGACTCGGGAGCAGTCGAACTCCCAGTGTCCCTGCAGCATCACTCGGGTCAGCCCAAGGCCTGTTGTTACTTTCGTACATTCCCATTTTCAGGGCCGGGATGGGGGAAACCCAGAGGGGATTTAGCAGAGGAGGCAGAAATGTGTGAGCTCAGCGCAGTGTCCAGCTGTAACAATAGCCCAGGGGTTGCTGGGACCCTAACAATGTGCAGTGCCATATACAGGGGATGAGATGTGCCCTAGGGCCAGATCCAACGGCCAATGGGACTCTGAGCATTGACTGCAGGGAGCACTGGGTCAGGCTCCAAGGCCCAGAGAGTCTCAGACAGGCGAGAACTAACGGATAGAAACGTCAGCTGGAAGGGCCCTTGAGAAGTCACCAATTTCAGCCCTCTGTGCTGAGCCGGGGCCCAGTAAACCTGACTGTCAGGGCTTTGCCCTGGTCTCTGGGTGGGGAGGGGGAGGGGCACCCTCAAACCATGCTCCATCCCAACCTCATTGTGCTGCTAACACGAGGTGATCCTGGCCAAGTCGAGGGTAGCAGAGAACAGAGGGAGTGTCTAAGCCAGCCAGCACAGAGGGTATCCAGCCTGCTTTTGAAAACCTCCAGTGAAGGAGCTTCCAGAACCAGCCTAGGCAGCCTGTGCCATTGTCCCACTGTTCTTGTGGCTTAGAAGTTTTTTCTGGGATTTAATTTAAATCTGCTGTGCTGTAGTTTGAAGCCATCATCTCTTGTCCTGCCGTCTGTCACATGAGAGAACAACTATTGTCCATCTTTTTTATGGCAGCCTTTCAAGCATTTGAAGATGGCAATCATGTCCCCCCTTAATCTCCTCTTTTCCAAAGTGAACATAACCCGGCCCTTCAGCCTTTGCTGCCATGGCTTGCAGCATTCCAGCCCTTTGATCATCTTTGTCACTCACCTCTGGATCTTTTCCACTTTCTCTACAGCCTTTCTATGCATTTGTGACCAAAACTGGACACAGAACTGCAGCTGAGGCCTAACCAGCACCGAGCAGAGTGGTACTGTCACCTCCCATAACCTGCATGCCATGCCTCTGGTAATGCAACCTAAAATTGCATTTGCTTTTTTTGCAACAGCCTCGCGTTGCTGACTCATGGTGAGGTTGGGATCCACCACAGCTCCCAGATCCTTCTCAGCAGTGCTGCTGCCACGCCAGTAAACCCCATTTTGTATTTGTGCATTTGGGGTTCAAGGTTGCTACAGAAGGGTCAGGCAGAGGCAACCCGGTCCAGTGGGCAGAGCAGGAGATCTCTGGCCCTATTTACAGCTATAGCCCTATTTACAGCTACCTGCCCTGTCATGTTTACCCTGATATGCTGGGATGGACGTGCCTGTCCCCGGGAGCTCAGTAATTCCCTCTCGTACCTTACCTCCACCCAAACCAGCTCCCCTGTCCATGTTTTTACCCGGGGCCCTCTGGGACCCCTCTCCGGGGAAGTGGTGCTGCATTACTCTGAAGTGAGGTTAGTGATGAAGGAGCCAGCCTGGGCCATAGAACTGTCACCACATTGGTTTATTCCCCCATTGGCTGTTACTAGTTATCAGTATCAGTGACTGGTACATAGCGCCCAGGGGCCCCTGTCACAGACGTGTAACAAAGAGACATGCCTGGCCCAGAGAGTTACAATCTACACCAAGGTGGGAATATGTGTGACGGGGATTCCCAGTGCAGCTGTGGGCAGGAAGGATGAGAAAACAATAAACCGAACTGGACGGTGAGTGCTGTCTTTAAGAGAACAGAAAACCAGGCCCCAGCCCTAGAAAATAACAGAATGTGCTTGTTGGTTCCAGTCATTGTGTAATGATCAAATGCGAACACAAAATGGAAAGTGAGTGTAAAGACAGGCCAGTGGGACATTCGTTGTTCCCTGGGAAGTGCTGTGCTAGTCTCAGACCCTCAAACTCATGGATTTTCTTTCCTATCTTCCTCCCACATTTTTAAGGAACTGCAGGACAGCCCCTGCGGGGGGTGCACTTTACTCACAACCTGCTTAGTGTGGTATTATTCCTGAAGTTTCTCCAGCAGTGAGACTTCAGATGATCCTAGCCCTGCCAGAAGTAATAGATTCAGAGATTTTAAAACCTGAAGGACCCTTAGATTTAGTCTGACTCCCTTTGTAACACAGGCCAGTGAATTTCACCTACTTCCTGAGCCCAATAATCTGTGTGACCCGTCCATGCCTAGGGTAGCCACCTGAAAATGCCAAGGTCAGGGCAGGCTGCACAAGGAGAGCAGATTCTTCCGGCACTGGTGGGTGACACTGAAGTCAGACTTTCCAACCAGCCACAAACAGTGCTTCTGATTCCCCACACTGGTTACCAAGAAGCTAACACAAAAATATACACAGCCCCCTTTACTGCATTTCAGTCTCTGGCTCCCGATCACCCACTAGGTCCAGTAAAGAGATAAGTTATTTAAAACTGTATGCTCTTTACCAAAAAGTTTTTCCTGCCCCTAAAGAGTCAGCCCCAGTACCAGATCAATAGAAATTTGGATCATACCCAAAATACCACGTTGCCAGCCAATCCTTTAGTAACTAAAACTAAAGGTTTATTATAAAAGGAAAGAAATAAACGATAAGAGAAATGTTAATGATCAAAGCAATCACATACATACAAATGATTGGAAAGTCCATTTATATCAGGTTTCTAGTAGAATTGTGGAGATTGCAGGCTTGCATAGCCCCTCTGGTGAACATCCAGTATCTGGATGGGTCTCAGTCCTTTGATTCACAGCTGCAGTTGTAGATGAATTGTTCCAGAGGAATGAAGTCTAAATAGTCCACGTGCAGAGTTTGTTCAAATTCTCCCATGAGAATTAGCAGGGTGATTCCAGGCTGGTGCTGGGATCTCAGTCTTGGGATCCAAACTTTCCCTGACAAGCTTGGACAGATTTGAGATAAAAAGGATCAATCCCCTAGAGTCTTGTATAGATCCATGCAGGCTGACCAATACTTTCTTGACAGCAGGTATCTCCTCAAACAATTAATAGATGATTACTTGGGACTCTCAAGTACCATCTCCCATGTCCTGTGCACACTGGTAACTAGTTACATTAGCACAAGGTAATCGTCCCTTTACAACCATTCACAGGTATTCACTACTTAAACTTCAAAGAGAAACACAAACAATAGTATTGTTACATTCAAAGTTCCATCTGAATGTTTATACGTTCCTTTTGAACTCTTAACCAATAGAACAGTGACAGACAGGAAAGCAGTTTATCCGCATTGCTAACCTCTGACAAGAGATACGTAAATAACATCAAATAACTACCAGCAATACACCTGCATATCAAAGCTTTAGTCTATTTATAAGGAATGACCCTCACTACTACTGTATTTTCCTATAATATATCTTGAACCGTCAGAGATGGGCCATGCA
>VOCO01041630.1:0-10867 GCA_007922225.1 Emydura subglobosa
CCCAGTTTATGATTGCCTCTGCTGCTTTGGTTTTGCTTAGCCAAACTACAAGGCCTCAGATTGTCACAGTGAGAGAAGGCCCAAAGACATGTAGGCTCTAATTTTGATTCTTTGTTTCTACACTCTTCTAACTAGCTAAGTGATAAACAGATCCATAAACAATCATGGGCCTTTACAGGCAGGTCTAAATAGCTATATTCTAACACCCAGCAAGCCAGCCGGACCAAAGACCTGGCTGGAGAGAGCCTGAATAACCCAGCAGGAGGTAAAAAACACACACTTGTACAAAGGGGCTTCTTGGAAACCTGGACAACATGGTTTCAGCATAAACCAAAGCAGCACCATGAGGTCCCACTGAGACTTGAACTCAGATTGCAGGATTCAAAGCCCTGAGTGCTGCCCATTACACCATGGGACCAACTGCCCTTAAGCTGTGTGCACCCATGTGGCATGTAGCTGGAAGTCTTTTCTTCTTCTTTTGAGACTCGCTCTCCCTCCCGCACTTTACTTCTCCCATCCGTTCTCTCTCCCATGTTTCATTCTCAGCACCTACACCCACTGCATTTGCCTGGAGACAGAGACTGTGTTTTCTGTTTCCACCCGTGTTGAAGTGGTCTCGATCCCTCTCCTTAAGGACTCACCAGGTGAAAAGGGACCTTTCCAGGAAATGGCCATGGCATTTGGGAATCCATCTGTTGCTCTGGACAATTCCAGGATTCACTGGGGTGATGGTGCACAAGGCAAATGCCTGACTAGGGACTTGAACATTGGATCCTCACATTAAGAGCTCAACGTTCTTCCAAACTAACTAGTCAGACAGCTGTTAAGCTGCTCTGACTGATTACATCACAAGAGAAACCAGACAAGCAAAATGAGGTGGAAACCTCCCTCTTTTCCTTCCCAGCCACGACTCAGCAGCAGGATTTCTCCTTCTCCTCTACCCTGTTGCCACTTACTCTCTGCAGCTATACACCCGGACTGCCCAGCCACCTGCTACACCCCAATACCCTGGTATTTAAGTCTCCCTGTCTGTGACTTCCCCTGGTGTGATCTGGATTGCTGTATTGCTGCATCCCCCCAATCCCCTACTCCCAGAGCCCTTCTTTCTCTGCTCTGCTTGGAGAAACCCCACTCCTGGGCTGTTCACACACAACCTCCAGCATGTGAGCTGCTCCCAGTTAAGTGAAGGAGTGATTCTACACAACCACTCTTTGGATTATGTAACAGAATGTCCCAGTCATTACCCCCAGTTCCACATGCAACCCGAGATACCTCCATCTTCAAATGTTCAGTTATGCCCACTGAACAGTTTAAGCTCATATAAGTTTGTCAATTAAACAAAGAAACTGATACGCACCAGCCTTATTATTCCAAGTGGAGTCTCCAACACACTCTAATCAACACACCACTTTCGCTAAAAGAAACAAACCAATGTATGTGTTACAGAAGTATTTGAAGTGATGAAAAGTCAAATTATAGCAAGTCAGATTAGGTGAAGAGCAACACAAGGGTTTCATTAATCAAAGGTCTTTTACAAACTCATTTTGCCCCGTGCAATATATAATTCCAGCCCGGGGGATATTGAAAAGTTGAGGAGTCAGAAGATGTCGCTTTCACTTATTACCTCCTCTCCAGAGTGCAGTCAAAATCTGAAAATCTACAATCCTTTCTCCTCCACAAGACAGCCCCATGTCAGGATCCTTCTAAGAGACTCTCCAGTCCTGCCCATCCTTTCATCTTTGGCCCCCGAGCCTGGCTACCCCAGACTCCCCTCAATCTTTGCTGCCTGAACCCTTCTTTTTAAATGTTAAAATCCCCGTTGGGGAGGGAGAGGAGAACAATAGGCATTAGTCTCTGTGGAGCAGAACTATCTTGTGCAGCTCACTGACTGGCTGGTGAGTTGAGCTGCTCACCTGCTACAGCTTCTCAGGGATATGATTTTGATGAATTGAAACAACAAGAAGAAAATCTGTGTTCTTCCTATCTAAGCCCATTTGTCTCCTTTTGCACTTCGTGTGAAAGTCTCTCTCTTCCCCAGTCATCAGGTCAGACCTGGATTCTCTGGTCTCAGCCCCGCCTGGATTGAGAGGGCCCAAGTTTCTGGAGTGACTCCAGATTGATGCCGGGGTAATTGAGATCAGATTCTGGCCCTAAGTCCAGGCCCTGTCCTGCAGTGGCTCTGCGTGAACAGAGATCTGAATCCACCCCCGATACTGACGCGCCTGGATTTGGGTGTTAATTATTAGACACTTTTGAAATTTTTCAGACTTTGTGTTTGTGTGTGTGAGAGACAGACAGAGAGAGAGAATTTCCCTCTTTTCCTCCCAGAAAACAAACCTGTTCTGGAAACATCTCGAACGTGTCCCTCCTATTTCCCATCAGTGTTTGATCATGGCCACTGCCTTTGCCCCAGGGCACGGTTTCTGCAGCTCAGTGTTTTTCAGTGCAAAGAATTGGGAAATAATCCCAGGAGCTGCGGCATAGTTCCGGTCCCTCAATACCAAACCATATCCCTGGGAGCCCCCTGCCATCTCCTATTGCCAGGAGCTCTGTTCAACCCCCCCCCCCCCGTTGCACCTTGCTCCATTACCAGGGGCTTTTCCCATTTTCAGTGCCTGGGCCTAGCAGAAGCCTTGTGATCTGGGGGGAGATGAGACAACTTGGAGTGGGAGAAAGGGAGACCCCTGCACCCGCTGCCCTCTGATTAGCAGGTCCACAAGCGCCTGGACAATTCTCTGTGGATCGAAGCACTGGTTGACAGCTCCAGTTATACACTTCCAGTGTAACAACTCCTCCCCCACTCAACCTGCCAACAGTGGTTCAAGAAGGCCACATTTCTTGGGAATTTTTGCTAATTCTGGAGATCAAAACCACCGAGTCTGCAGGAAACTTGCCATGGGTTGAAGGCAACTGGCCAGGTTCAACCCTCACTGGAAATGTGGGGGAGGGTAGGACATGCTGGAGACATTTTTTGAAACAATTTTGTTCTGTGAGAGAAGGAAAAGGGAAATTTACACGCATACACACACAAACATGTTCTCACACACATGCACAGAGACACAGAGTTTGAAATATGTCAACGGGGTGAATAATTAACACCCAAACCCAAGCGTATCGGGTGTGGATTCGGCTCAGCTCACCCAGAGCCACTCCAGGGCAGAGGCTGGACTAAGGGCCAGAATCTGATCTCCATTCTACCAGAGTCAATGCAGGTGGAGGTAAGCCCGCAGAATCCACATGTCACCTGGTGCCCGGGGAGGAGAGGGCCTTTCAGTCTCAGTATCCTCCCCATTCTTGGAGGAATCTGAACCAGGGGGAACACATCTGGGGCAGTCAGAGACAGACAGCAGCTCTGGGCAATGCCCTGACCCACAGAGCACTCACAGAGGCAATGCTGCCATATGGCATCAGCTAGAGATGCACGGCTGAGTAAGGGACAGTATGGCCAGTACTCCTGGGATCTCTCTGCAGGTTAGGGAAGGGGCCTGTTTGTTTGGAGTGGGGTCCGGTGGGAGCCAGGACTCCTGGGATCTATCCCCAGCTCTGTGAGAAGTATGGGGTCTAGTGGTTAGAGCAGAGGTTGTGCCTAGGTCCCATTGACACTAGTCTACCAGTTAAAGGCACTGTGACAGCGGCTTGGCTTCATTTCTCATCCTCTCCATGGCCAGTTCCCTCCTGAAGTCCCTGTCATCCCTTCCTTTGAGACACGATGACATGTCTCCAGCAGCCCAGATGCCTGGGTTCCTTACTTGCCTGGAAATTTTCAGGTTGGAACCACCATTCCAGTGGGTATGTGCGGAGGTGTGGGGCCGACTGGGGAGAGTGGGTGTCTCCACTGGAGCAGAAGGGAAAAGATGGGGGAAGGGCTCCTATGTCACTTCTCTGAAATCCCAGTCCCCATACATCACTGCAGGGAGGGAGGCTGCAGTGATCCCCCCACAAGCCTCCTTCCAAGGTCTCCCCAATGGATAGCCAGCACTGGTCACTCCAGCTCATTCTAAGGTAGGTGTCCTTCCCCTGAGCCAGCTCTGGGTGTTAGATTTGAGGCATTGTGGGGAACATGATGTTTAAATTGCATATCTGAGGTTTGTGAATGCTCCAGACTCCTGCGTTCTGTTCCTGGCTCTGGGAGGGGAGTGGAGTCTACTGGTTAGAGCTGGGAGGGATGGATTAGTGGAGCCTTACCAATGGGACAGACTGGCGTGATGGGAGCTGGCTTCTCTCCCCTGAAAGGGCAGGGATTGGATGAGGATTTAAACAACGGAGAGTTTCCACCATGTTCCCACAGTGTCATGAGCCTGGGGAACTCCCTGCCACTGCACCTTAGCAGCCCTGACAGGGGCAGGCTCCCTGTTAAAATGGAACCTGTCTATGAAACCAGACTTTGAAGGGGAGTGAGAAAATCTGGAAGGAGGATTAATGCCTGGAGTGAAGGACTCGCACTAGAAGGGGTCCGGAAATGAGCGAGTGGTGGGCCACTGAACCCCCATCTCAGCCAATCCCCCAAAGTGGGCAGTTTGCTCTTTAGGAAAGCCCTTGGAAATGAGGGTTTTAATCCCAGAAACGACATTGAGAAAATTGCCCCTGAATGCTTTAATGTTTGGTTAAAAAAATCCAGGGTTTAAAATGCCCTGAACCTGTCAGCTTTTCAGCCACACATTGTTCAATGGGGGGTGGAGCACTAGGTGGGCTGAGACTACACATTCACATGTTATTAGGATGCCTCTGGATCATCCTCAGGTCCCCCTTTGTGAAGAGGAGGGGCATCCCGGGGGTCGGAGGAGTTGCTGTGGCTCGGTTGCTAAGGCCGGAGGTGCCGGGCAGCAGCATGGCCAGCTGCTGGACATGCTGCCACTGCTGATCTTGCTGCTCGGCTCCCAGCTCTCAGCTACGCTGTTGCTGCTCTGCACCAAGTCGTTGCAGCAATTGCTGCTGCTGCTGCAGCTCAGCGGCATGTTGCTGCTGCTGGCTCTTCGCCCCCATTTCACTAGCTTGTCCAGATCCATGGGGGGCTCACTTGGTGCTGGGCAAGGAACAACTTCAGTCCCCCTCGGTCTCAGGGGCAGGCGTTGCTCACAGTCTCCACCACATGTAGGAGTGGGTGGCCCTCCCTCCCTGTCAGTCCAGTGGGAGACCACATCTCCTCGTGGCCATGGACCTATCTGCAGTCGCAGGAAATTATGAGCAGAGGAGATGAAAGGCACACAGCAAGACATCAGGGAATTTCACCCAGGATCTCTTGTTTACTAAAGAGGTGCCTTAGCCAGCTTAGCCATGGTGCCTGCCCTCAGGGACCATCTGCACCTGCTCCACTTGATGCCCAGACAGCACCAGCACATTCCAATGCAGAAACATTTGTCATTCCTTGCGATATCTGCAGAGATCGAGCCGTCTGGCTCTGTGTGCACAAAATACCACAGCTGAGCTGACAGAGGGTGTTAAGGTGCTCTTCTCACTGCAGGAGACATGATTGTACAGCGGTCAGCACTCTGTGTTGCGGGTGTAGCAACATCGGCTCAACTCTGAGTCACAGCAACTTGTTCATCAGCTCCAGACTTGTCATTAACGTCTGTTAAAGTCCCTGCTGCAAGGGGTGCTCTCTCTCTCTCTCTCTCTCTCTCTCGTGAAGAAGCACTTACAGGTTTACACCGGATGGTCTTTTTTTGCTTCTGAGAAGGAGATACTAAAAAGGGATCCCAAGAAACAAATTCGGCTCTGCAAGGAAAAACAGTCATGGCAAGTCAGGAGCTCCTGGTTACTAGGAAGTCCTTTCCAGAACCACAGCAGATATTCCCTGAGAAAGAGATGCCAAAAGAGAGATCTCTGCTGCCTACAGACATCCAGCTATCAGGAGCTCTGTGCACAGAGAGGCCCTTGTTAGCGGGAAAATGACTTTGGCAGAGAGTGACACTCTGGCCCTCAAAGTAGTGCCCTGGATCCCCATAAAATGAGTTTCCATGACACCACCACTTGGCCTCTCTCCTCCCCCATCTCAACACCTGGAAGATCATCTGGAAATCATAATCCTGGAACTGGGGAGATTGGTCCCGAGATGAGAGGAAATTCAGCCTGTGGATTAAGAACTGTAAACTGCCTTGAACTTCCAGTGGCTTGAGAAAAGCTGTCAACAGCCTATTCATCATCTTCAGGCTTGTGTTTTGATTGTTTCCAACACTGCTCTGCAAAGTCGACTTTTTCGTAACACACAATTACTTTGATTTCCAATAAAGGTCTGTTCTGTTACCTAGCAAGACTTTGGAAAACATGAGCAGAGGAAACAAAAGGCACCACTGAGAGTTGAACCCAGGATCTCCTATTTACAAGGCAAGCGCATTAGCCAGCTGTGCCATGGTGCCTGCTGTAAGAAGGATCTTGCAACTGTTCCCCATGATGCTCGAAATCATCACAGGACAATTGCAATGCAGAAAATTTTCCATTTCCTGCAAGACTTGCACAAATTTAGCTATTTGCTTCCGTGTGCACAGAAAACAACAGCTGAAATGACAGGGGGCTTATTAGGTGCTTCTCCTCTGCAAGTGGCCATGAATGTATAATGCTTAGTGCTCTGCATTGTGCTCACAATGACCTTTGTTCAACTCTAAGTCACACCCACTTTTTCAACAGCTCCAGAATTGATGATGGGCAGTTTGGTCCAGAGTGCCCTGCAGGCGGCAGCCGGGGAGAATAGAGTAGTGTACAAGGCCCGGGTCCTTCTGTGCATCTCTGCCGGATCCGTGAATGGGGCGCGATACCCCGCCAGAAGGCAGGTGAAATGCTTCCAGGCCCCTCTCCTTTTCTTCAGAATGTAGAAGAAGCGGGACAGATGTGTGATCGAATGAAGGCACCCCGAGTCCAAAGGTCTCCGAGGGCCCGGAGATCCTCCTGCTTCTCCCGGCACGCTCCGTGGATAGATTCCTTTCCAGCTCTAACACCTCCAACTCCAGCTGTTCTATCCCTGCATCCTTCCGCCGGCTGGCCCCCCGAGTGTTGTTACAGGAGAAGAGCCGGGCATGCACCTTCCCTACACCCCACCAGCACCACGCCGAGGGAAAGGCATACCTCTGCTCCCACCAGGCCAGCCAGAACTCCTGGAAGGATGCCATGGAGCCCACATCCTCCAGCAGGATGTTGTTAAAGAGCCAGTAGGCCAAGCCCGGCCTCTCCACAGTGAGAGAGGCCATCAGGGTCACCATGTGGGCCCCAGAGAGATGATGTCATGAGAGGTAGATGCAGTTCAACTGGGAGTGGCTCGACCGGTCTTCCCCCACCCAGACAAAGGTGTAGGTGATGACGGCGTGCAGGTGGTGGCCAGGAAGTGATGGTCTACTATCTCCCGGAGCATGTCCGCGGTCGTCCGGCAATGCTTGGTCCCCATGCGGTCTCATTTCTTGAGGGTGGTGATAAAGTCCCAGCCCAGGACCAAGCATTCACGAGGATCCAAGGTACCGAGGAAGGCAGATGCCTGCTGAAAAAGCTGCACCCTCTCTGGGCCTGATGTTGGAGCATAGACCTTGACAAGGTCCAATGCCAGCCCGTCCATGTGGACTTGGAGTTGCAGCAGGTGGCCCAGCACGACCTCGGAGTCTCCCAGCACCTCGGCCTGCAGGTCGGGGAAGAACAGGATGGCTATTCCGCCCTCGTGGGTGGAGAGGTGACTCAGGAACACCCTGTCCCCCCACTCCACGTACTAGCTGGCCTCGGCGGCTGGATCCATATGGGTCTCCTGCAGGAATGCCACAGAGTATCCAGGTGCCACGCATGTCCCAGAGAAAGGCGCACAGCTCATCACGCAGCACCTTGGGGGGGTCATCCTCCGGCTTGGCCCCTATGGCAGCCCTACGGCGGGTCAGGATGGGCAATAGCGGGGGCGGAGGAGGGAAGACAGCAGCCCCGAGTGGGCTGGGAGAGGTGAAGGCAAAGGTTGCTCCCTGGCTACACGCAAGGGGAAAGGAGATGACTCCAGGGGAAGCAGAGGCACAGGTGGCAAGGGGAGGAGGAGACGGGTGGGGGGTGGGGATGGGAGCTGGAGGGGGATCGGGATCAGGGAGGGTGGAGGGAGCTGGGGCAAGAGAAGGGTCAGGACTCAGAGCGGGGGAGGGGGCAGGGCTAGGATTTGGGCGGGGTCCGCGGCCAAAGCAACCAGGCCGGTGGGGTGCAGTGCCCCCTGATCGGGGCTGGGAGCTAGAGAGGCAGGCAAGGTGGGGTGTCCATCATGGGGCCGGGCTCAGGACTCGCAGTGCCTGTGACTCTGGGCCCCAGTGCAGGCACAGCTGGGCTGGCACCCTCAGCGGGAAAGGGGGCGGCTGTCCCACAGCCAGGGAGGGGGCGCCCGGTGGCCCAGAGCCTGGCTGCTCAGCCCTGGCCATAGCCACAAGGGCTTTGTCGGTGTTGGTGGGGTGCCGCCAGTCGTCCGGGCAGAAGGGCTTCGGGGTTCCTGGGGACGGGAGCGGGGGCAGCAGCCTGGGGAAGGAGGGAGGGGAGAAGGAGAGGTGGCTGGGTGCTGCCCACATCAAGACCCTCCATGGGGGGGATTGTCCACCCGCTGGCTGGCCGGGGTCAAACCCAGAGCATCGATCTCATCGAACAGAGGTGATAGGACCCGCCCCCCTCACGAAATCCTCCCCAGTGATGGCCGCAGAAGCCGTAGCTCCGGCACGGGCGGGGGGTTCAGAGGACAAGGGGGGGGGACTTCTGGTCAGGGACTCCTTGAGGAGGGGCTCCAGGAGGGAGACAGTGCGTCCCACAACTGCCACCCCGGCTTCCTAGGCCACTGCTGCATGCTGGGCTCCGGCAGGGGACGCAGCAGATGGCCCGGCTCCAGCAGCCTGCTTCATGGTCTTGCAGGGGTTCTTTGCCCTTCAGTGACAAGGGGGTGCTGGGCTCTGGCCCTGCACTTCCTACACTTGCCCTGCACGAGCTCTCAGCCCTATGAGGCGGAGGGCCGGGCAGCGGGGGCAGGACCTGGGGGCAAGTGTGCAGGGGCTGGGGCTTGGGAAGGCAGGGGTTGGGCAGTGGGGGAAGGAGAGGCTCCCCCCGGGCTGAGCCCCCACCAATGCCCAACAGTGATGGCCCTGGCTCCCTCTCCTCCGCAGGCCCCACCGGATTGCGCCGGGCATTGGCAGGGCCTGCCCGCAAGCCCAGGAATCTCAGGGGAGACACCCCCGGGGTTGAAGCAGAGGTGACATCCTGTGACAGAGGAGGAGGGACAGCCACAGGGACTGGATGGCTAGGGTCACCGCCGATGGCCTGACTGGTCCCTCTGGGTCTCAGGGATCCTGGGACTCCTGCCTTTCCGGGCTAGGGGGCAGTCCCTCCGGACATGCCCCATCTCCCGGCAGAGGTAGCACCGGACCTGCCCTGTTGCGTAGTGGATCCGGTACTGGGCCTCTTGATGGGGCACCAGAAACGACCCCTCGAGCGCCTCCCTGTCATGTGTCGTCAGCTGAAGCTGCACCTGCCGGTGGAAGGAGAAGACGTGGCGGAGGGCGGGGTCCTTGCAGCTGAGGGGAAGTGGCTGATGGTGGAGATGGGCTTCCCCAGGGTGGAGAGGAAAGGCAGAAGGGCGGCATTGGAGAGGAAGGGTGGGACAGAGGTGAGGACCACCCGTATGCCCAGGTCCTCCAGGGGCTCCACGGGGACATGGAAGCCCCCCACCGCCAGGCCCATTTCCACCACCTCCTCAGCAGCGGCCTCAGATCCCAGGAAGTACAGCGCCTTCCCCTACATCTTGGAGGCTGCCACCACGGCCGTAGGCCCCACCACCTGCACTAGTGCCCGCATGTAAGTTTCCACATGGGGTGAGGCGGGCACCAGGAGGCATCGGACCCCGTATTTCCTGGTGATGGTGGGAAAGGGGCCCCAGACCCAGGGATGACGCAGGAGGCGGCGGTCGGGGCAGGTGACGAGGCGGTGAGCAGGAGGCAGGAGCTGTGGCAGCAGTAGAGTCCCTGGAGCCCCTACTCAAGGCGTCCACCGGCGGTGCCCCAGGACCAATGCCTGGTGGCACAGCAGCGGTGGCGAGGCCAGTCGCCACGGGTGGGGGCAGATTGTCGGAGCACGAGGGAGGGGTGGGAGCGTCGGGGAAGTGGGTCCTGGGCCCAGGCACACCCTCTCCCTCCTGGCCGGGGGGATGCAGGTCAGCAGGGTCCCCAAGCACCAGAAGCAGCAGCAGCAGCAGGGCCCCCAGGCAGAGGTGGCAGCAGCCCTCCAACAGGGGAGACCAGGGCAGGGATGTGAGCCCCAGAACGCTAAAGGCCCTTTTGCCTGCAGGCGTGGAGAGGTTACTGCAGGTCAATTAGAGACACCTGGACCCAGTTAAGGGCTACTCCGGCTCTAGATCTACTTAAACCTGCCACCCCAAAGGGTAGGGGGAAGAGAAGGGAGCTGTTGGAAGGTGTGCAGTGGCAGTGGCAGAAGAAGAGACTCCCCCAGACTAGGTGATTGTGCTTCTCCATGGCCACAGAGGCAGAGAAGGAAAATCCCCAGCCCCAGCTGGCAGAAAGGACTGATGTAGCTCTGAGCCTCCAGGGCTTTACTGTCACCTCTACAGCCCTGTGCAGGAGCCACAGAAAGGTACCTCCTGGGCCCTGCCTGGAACTGCCCGCCTCCCGTGGGGTCCAAGGGCGCTCCTCAGGTCTGAAATAAGCCTGGCACCCCAAACGCTCCGTGAGAGAGGCGCCGAGGGGAAAAGAGAAAAGGTTTGTCCAAGGTGGGGTAGTTACCTCAGGCCCTACTGCCAAAGGAGACTGTTGCTGTACATGAGTGGTCAGTAACAATCTACATGGATTTGTCAAGAAAAAATCATGTCGAACCAAACTACCGGCTTTCTTTGCCATGTTAATAAGTGTTGTGAATGGGGTAAGCAGTA
>VOCO01041632.1:0-16584 GCA_007922225.1 Emydura subglobosa
AGCAATGCATGAACCATGGGAAGATAGATGTTCCTCTGCCTATCTCCCTTGCAGCATCTGAGCTCACCTATTAGTTTGGGTCCCACAAACCAGCTCTCCCAAAAAGGTGGGGACTTCCTTAGTCTCTCCAGTTAGAACGGTTCCACTCTGGCTGAAAAATGGAACAGTCATTGGGCCAGAGAGAAAGAGAGAAAATATAAGAATGAATAAGAACAGCCACAGTGGGTCAGACCAACGGTCCATCTAGCCCAGTCTCCTGTCTTCCGAGACTGGCCAGTACCAGATGCTTTAGAGGAAATGAACAGAACAGGACAATGTTCAGTGATCCACCCCCTATCATCCAGTCCTAGCTCTTGGCAATCAAAGGCTTAGGGGCACCCAGAGCATGGTGTTGTGTCCCTGACCATTGAGGCTAATAGCCATTGACGGACCTATCCTCCGTGAAATTAGCTAACTCTGTCTTGAACCAAGTGATATTTTTCACCTTCCCTTCATGTCCAGGAAACAAGCTCAAAGGCTGACTGTGAGTGGTGTGAAAAAGTGTGTCCATGTCTTTGTTTTAACCCTACTGACTATGAATTTTATCAGATGACCCCTGGTTTTTGCATTATGTGGTGGGGTAAATGCCTGTAGGGTCTGGTGGTTGGCCTACTTCCTTGGGAGATGAAAGCCCGGAGTTCCAGACCGCCTTCTTCAATGACTTTTTTGTTATTTATCTTGCCTCTCTTAGAGTTTGAAAATCCTTTTTACTTTAAATCTTTTGTTTTTCTGCTGAAAGTTAACCATACTTTGGGTTAAGAAGGCTGTCAGGGTTACTGTATTTGCCACTGGTCACTGAAAGAAAGAAGAACAGGTGTTCAACCAATTTGGGCCCACCGGGTAAGCGCGGAGGATGCACGGAGTGCTGGAACCCAGGGCCTGGGCTAAGATCCAGACACCAGAGCGGACGCACTCGGAGAGGGGTGACAGAAGTGCAGCTCACCCTGCAACTATGATAACTTGGTGCCCTTGTGAGTGTCAGGGACAGTTTATGGCTCGCCGTGGGACTGAGCCATACAGGAGAGCAGCTCGGGGCTTTGTACCGGAAAAGGTCGCTCTTCAGTGCTTTTGTGGTCTTTCTTCACCTGGTCCAATGTCCATTGACCTGAGTGGGTGCAGAGTTAGGCCAGCACTGAGCCGTTTGTAAAATAGATGTTAGGCAGTAAATGTTCCCCATGGTATTTTGTTCGACCTTTTCATCCAGAAAAGGGCTGGGCTTCTCAAAGAAGGCTGAGACAGTTAGGATCCTAAATACTGTTGATTTCAACGGGACTTCAGCATCGAACTTTGTTAAATGCCTTTGAAAATCCCAGCCATGTTTTCTATAAATTCCTTTATCAGAATAAGCAATCCCACAGCCTAAAACACCCTTCTGTGAAGGAAGTTCTTTTTGGTTTTTCTGTTGATGTGTTCAGCTCATTTTTTCTCAAATTCAGCCTAAACTTGCTCTTTTCCAGCTAACTCACTATGACTACTTCCCCTCTTCTACACAACGGACATAGTATCAGGGCTTCGCATGGTTGTTGCGTCACTTGGTGAGTCGTCATATCCCAGTTCCCTAAGTTCTCTGTCCCATACAGTCTGTTAAAAAAAATCCAGTTCTGCAATATACAGCTGTTTTTTCATGCTGGCCAGCCCCGCCACTAAGGATGGGCAAACCATCATACCTATAATAAAACCGTTCAGATACTTTATTCCCTAGAGTGAGCTTCCTGGCTAAGCAGCAGTTTGGCAAAAAGGCCTGGGGGTTACAGTAGACAAAAAGATGGACATGAGTCAACAGTGTGCCCTTATTGACATCAAGGGTAATGGCATATTAAGTTGCATTAGTAGAAACATTGCCAGCAGATGGAGGGAAGTGATTATTCCCCTCTATTTGGCACTGGTGAGGTCACACTTAGAGTTCTGTATCCAGTTTTGGGCCCCCCACTACAGGAAGGATGTGCACAAATTGGAGAGAGTCCAGAAGAGGGCACCAAAATGATTACGGGGCTGGAGCACATGATTAATGAGGTGAGGCTGAGGGAACTAGGCTTGTTTAGTCAGCAAAAGAGAAGAATGAGGGGGGATTTGATAGCAGCCTTTAACTACCTGAAAGTGGGTTTCAGGGAGGATGGATCTAGGCTGTTCTCGGTGGTGGCAGATGACAGACCAAGGAGCAATGATCTCAAGTTGCAGTGCGGGAGGTCTAGGTTGGATATTAGGAAAAAGTTTTTCACTAGGAGGGTGGTGAAGAACTGGAATGGGTTACCTAGGGAGGCGGTGGAAACTCCATCCTTAGAGGTTTTTAAGGTGCAGCTTGACAAAGCCCTGATTGGGATGATTTAGACTATAGACTATATCAAGTTTGTAATATTAAATAAAAATGATCAACATAATGGGTTTCGTTTTCATAAACAGTGCAGCTGTACATTTTAATGTTGTGCTTCTAAATGCATTTGGAAAGGAAAGCGCTATTGGAGTTCAAGTCATTAATGTCCAGATGAACTTGGCTAGCTGGGAATGCCAGGGTGGGAGTTTTACTGCAGAAGGATTGACAACCAAGGAAGGTTCAAATACCTGCATCAAGATCTGGTGAAAATTGCTGTTTTTGCTATAAAAATTCAAATGAAATGTTCTTTAAAAATAATATATTTTCAATTTCTTTTGATGAAACAAAAAATTTTTTTTTGCTTGGTGTTTACAATTTTGAGGTTCCCCCCCCCAATTTTTCCCATTTTGCTGGAAAGAAGAGTGGTGGATGAAAAGGGAAGAACCCTCCCCCCCCAAAAAAAAAAAAAAATCCTGATTTAATTTTCATTTCTAAATTTTAAAAAAAGTTTTCATTAAAGAAAGTTGTTCCACTCACAAAAAATCATTTCATTTTATTAGAATTTTTTTCATGGAATTTTTCTGGGTTTTTTATACCTTTTCACTGGAAAAAGAGGGGATAAAGAAAATGTTCCAAACTATTTTTTCCCCCAGTTTCTGAAAACAAAAAAACCAACCAAACCCTAAACAGTTTCACCCATTTAATCAAAAGAAAGGACAATGCTCCATAATATTTTTTTTTTTTTTTCAGACAGAGAATAATGAATTTTTCATCACAATAAATGTTGGGGGGAAAACCAAGCAAGAAAATAAAAATGACTGCCTCTGGGTGCAACTTGTGTGTGAACTTAAGCATAGAAAGTGCGTTGCACGTGAAATGTGCCTGTTGCCATCTCCACCCCAACTCCCCCTGCAAGCCAGCAGGCGTTGGCTATGTGTGTGTAAGATTCGTAGTCTGACTTCTGCTAACTTTAATTATAACAGCAGCACCCAATGACTTCAGCTGGGCCTCAGGCCCCCTATCTGGCCTGTTATCCTAGCCTCAAGTCTCAGGTTGTAACTCTGTACTACGCCATCTGCTGCTCCTTACAGGCCATATTGCAGCCGGTCACAAATAGAGACCTCCAGATACATCATTAGCACTTGTTTGTCTAGGTGCTGTGCGTTGATGTGTATGAAAGGTGCATTTGACAGATGACAGAGCAAGGAGCAATGGTCTCAAGTTGCAGTGGGGGAGGTCTAGGTTGGATATTAGGAAAACATTTTTCACTAGGAGGGTGTTGAAGCACTGGAATGGGTTACCTAGGGAGGTGGTGGAATCTCCATCTTTAGACGTTTTTAACCTGCGGCTTGACAAAGCCCTGGTTGGGATAATTTAGCTGAGGTTAGTCCTGCTGTGAGCAGGGGGTTGGACTAGATACCTCCTGGGGTCCCTTCCAACTCTTGGATTCTATGATTCTATGATTTGCTCTGTTCCTTCTCCATTTGCTTTGATACAATATAAAGAAAAACCCTGCAGAAAAGACAGAGGCTTCCTGTTCCACTGTAGATAAAGGATGAAAGAGTCACTTGGCAAGATGGAGGGAGAAAGAAAGAAAGAAAGAAAGAAAGAAAGACTCTAGACCTGTTCAATTGTGCGAGGATGGGGTCTGCGGGCAGGTGCTGGATGCAGTGGGGTGTGGGGGTGAGTGGACTCGCTAGAGAGAGTGGCCAGAGTGCCATGGGGGAAGGGAGCTGGCTGAGAAGGCCGGACAAAGTAGAAGGGAGGGGATCCAGCTGGGGGGTTACTGCCTGGAATGGAGGGGCTGAAGTGACTGGGGAGGCAGAACACAAGGCTGGACACAAGGCTCTTGCTCTAAAACTAAGTTTTGCATAAGCCCTTCTTTACACCATCCATTGTGAATTACTCCTCCAGTGCCCGGCCTTCTCCCCCAGGTTACAGTTGGGGCAACTGAGGCATGGAGAGCTGAGGTTATTCAGTTGCGTAGCTGGTCTTAGATCACAAGAGCTCCAGGTGACTTGACCTCCTCTCTATAACCCCTGCTGCCTGGCTGCCCTTGTTATCGTTGTAGGCTGGGATTGTCAAGGCAGTCGAAGGGAGATAGGCCCCCAAGACGTGCATGCCTTACTCTCCCTTAGGCTCCTTTGCAAATCCCAGCCTTCATAGTTCTGAAAGTCAAGAGAAGCCCAGGCCTTGGAAGATGCCAAGAGAGACCCGGGGCCAGAATTACAAAGGGGTTTAGGCATCTAAAGAAGCTGATAGTTGCCTTGTGGGATCTGCAGTAACACCTCAGCAAGTTAGGTGCCTGATTCCCATTGGATGCCCATGGGATTTAGCTACTTGGCAGATTTAGGAGCTTTGGGAAATCCCAGTATATACCTGTCCTCATCTTTAGGTGCCCAAATCCCTTGGTAATCCTGGCGCACAGAAAGCACAGGAGCTGGACTGGAGTCAGGAAACCCTGGGGGAAATCCTAGGGCCTGTGCTAGGCAGGGGGTCAGACTAGAGGAGCAGAACAGCCCCTTTTGGCTTTAAAATGGATGAGTCTATGAAGTTTTGCCTCTGGACCTCTGCTTCTGAGCTGTTCAAGTCTCTCAGGAGTGAGTCCCACAATCCCTTAGGAAATAGACATGGGTAAATCACCTCCCCCAGCATCGCTCCTTTAATGCCAGTGACGCTCAAAACCAGCTACACACTGCTCAGCTGCGAGAGCAACCAGTCTGAGTCTAGTTCTGTCAGGTCATGCTCAGAGTGAGGGGTGAGATGACTCTTACACACTTGAGTCTTTGGCTTCTACATAGCTCGCTAGGTAGATAATGACTGAAGAATCCTGGAGCTGGACGACCGGAGTCATCACCTGTTGGGGAAAAATCCACAGCGGCCAGTACAGTAAGTGTGCTATGTCCATTAAATATATGTGTGGGGATTAACATACAAGGGAAATTTAAGACCGTGAATCAGAATTGCTGTCAGCATTCACTAAGGATTTGACTGTTAAGTTACTCAAACAACTAGAGATAGTCAGGGCGGAAAAATAATTCCTCCGGTGGAAAATTTCAACTTTTCATCAAAAACTCCAAACCCAATTTTTTTTTTCAGCTTTAGGCAACTGCAAACTTTCAGCTGAAGAGTGTAAAGTTTAAGATGAAAACCAAACAAGGTTGCTTGCTGAGTACTCAGTTTTCTAACAAAACATCACAGATCTTGAAGGAAAGCAGACACATTTTGAGGACAGTGTTTTGCTAAAAAAGCAATTTTCCATCCAAAAAACCCAACCAACCAACCAAAATTCAACTGAAACTTTCCAACCAGACTTAAGCTTCAAACAAGACTGGGGAACCTTAATGTTGGATAATAACATCATAACTGGAATCCCATTCATTCTATTGCATCTGTTTTGATTTCTTTTTCAAAGGAAAGTAAAACTGAGTAAGCGGGAAAGCTGATACCCACAGAATATGGGACTAGAAGCTTTGAACCCAGTTTCAGAGTTGCACCCAGCAGCCAGATCTGTCTATCCAGACATGGAGCTTAGATGGACAGGGAGGAGGTCACTAGGACTAGAAACCTCTTTGTCTAGCACCATATCCAGGCTCCATCACTGCTGACAGCTGAGCACACAAATATCATAATAAGGTGCAGAAAATATACACATAATACGACACAGCCCGTCCTCCAAAGAGCTCACAGTCCTAGTAGACCAGGCAGAGAAAGGGAGGGAGGGAAAGAGAGTCCCATGGAGGGGAAGTGACTGGCTGAAGGATATATAGCAGGTCAATGGCAGAGCCAAGAACAGAACCCAGGTGTCCTGATTGCCACTGACCTGCAGAGCACAGACACAAAGTCACAAAGGGAAATGATACAGCACAGCAGTAACTGAGCCGTGCCACTAACCCATCGTCACACAGCTTTGTAAGCATGGCTGGCACTGGGGGTCATAAATCAATGTTTGAATTGGCAGCAGGCCGTCTATGTGGAATCATCACAGCCGAGTGGCCGTGTCGGACGCTGGGTGAGTCTATGTCGTATTTCCCTGGCAATGGGACTGAGGCTGTGCTGGTGTTTTACAGTTTCAGTTCCAGGCCCAAGCTGCGAGCCTGTGGTTGGTCACAATAGAGGGACTTTCTTTGCTAGGACTGTTGGATTCGGTGTGTACCTTGTTCCATCTTCTTACTGCATTTTATCAAGCCAGGCCCTGGCTCAGATCTTCACATGGTGTGAACTGACCCAGCTTCCAAGACTTGTGCGGATTGACATCAGTGGGATAATGCACCGGACTAGTCGTCTCATTGTCCGCAGCGAGGAGCCCTCACCGACCCTGCTCAGTGGATGTGATCAGGGCTGTGCTCTGACACTCACATCGTAAGTTACTATGGAGAGAGGAATCAGGGTCATTCCCTCGGTCACTCTAATCCTCACTGTTGCCCTTCTCCTTCCCTCTGCAGGCAGGACACAATGTGCTGAGGAAGAAAATGTCCAACCGAACCACCGTGACTGAATTTCTTCTCCAGGGATTCTCTGACGTTCGGGAGCTGCAGATTTTGCACTTTGTGGTATTTCTAGTGGTTTACATGTCAGCCTTAATGGGGAACCTTCTTATCGTCACAGTCATAGCCCTCGACCGCCACCTTCACTCCCCCATGTACTTCTTCCTGATCAATCTGTCCATCCTAGACATTGGCTCCATCTCTGTCACCGTCCCCAAATCCATGGCCAATTCCCTTATGAACACCAGGTCAATTTCTTACACTGGATGTGTCACCCAAGTCTTTTTCCTCCCCTTCTTGGTGGGAGCAGATTTTTTCCTTCTCACTGTCATGGCGTACGATCGCTACGTCGCCATCTGCCAGCCGCTGCACTATGAGAGAGTGATGAACAGGGGAGTTTGTGTCCAAATGGCAGCCGGGGCCTGGGTCAGCGGTGTTCTCATTTCTGCCCTGCACACCGGAAACATGTTGGCAATCTCCTTCTGCAGAGGCAACAAGGTGGATCAGTTCTTCTGTGAAATTCCCCAGCTACTCAAGCTCACCTGCTCTGACTCCTACCTCAGTGAAACAGGGGTCATTCTCTTTATTGTGGGCTTAGTGTTATGCTGCTTTGTTTTTATAATTATTTCGTATGTTCAGATCATCAGCACAGTGCTGAGAATCCCCTCTGAGCAGGGCCGGCACAAAGCCTTCTCCACCTGCCTGCCTCACCTCACTGTGCTCTCCTTGTTAGTATGCACTGGCACCTTTGCCTACCTGAAACCCCTCTCCAACACGACGTCACGCTGGATCTCGTGGTGGCTGTTTTCTATTCTGTGCTGCCTCCAATGTTGAATCCCATCATCTATAGCATCAGAAACAAGGAGATCAAAGCTTCCCTGCGAAAACTGACAGGGTGGTGTTTATCCACTAAAAATTAAAGGTCCATCTTTTTCCTTTGACTGTGATTTCATTCTGTGTCTGTATAGAAATGTAATCAATAGGCGACATTAGTGTCTCTGTGAGAACATGCTTTGCAATCTCTTTACATGCAAAGGGGCATTTACAGTGGCAAAAATACACACTGTAGGAGAGTAAAGAGTTAAAAGCTGGACAAGTGGTCAGGCCTAAGTTACGGGGAACAGAGTCAAGGCAGGGGCAAACCTTGTGTTCGTTAATTGGTGTGAATTCTAGTTAAAGTCTGTTATCTCTCTTCTTTTCCTCCCTTCCTGGCCATCTGTGCAGGGGATGAGGCTAACTATCACCACTCCTGCACAAGGCCAGGGTGGGAAGAAAGCGTTATCTTCCTTCCCCCCCGGCATGCCTTTTCTTCAAAGAATGTTAGTGTAAAATTAATATGTTTTAAGATGATGTGCCTGACGTCTGTATGGTAATCCTGTAAACAACAAACAGGGGTGGGTATAACTGTATTCATCATGTAGTTGTTAATATTGATTTTATAGGTGTCAATGTAACTAAATAAGGGTCTGTGGGGAGTTGCTGGAAATGTATACATTTACATACTGGTATGGATACAAGAATTGTAAAGTAACCCCCCGCCATCGCTCATTCGCAGCATCGAGGTGAAACGAGGAGGCAATAAAGGTTTCCGTCTCCCCAATCTGCCCCAGGGACAACCAATTTGGTTATTTCTAACACACACAAACTCAGGTCAATGGAGTTACTGTAGATTTACACTAGTGGAAATAAGATCGGAATCTGTTTATCTATCTATGAAAGAAGCAAGAGGGAAGGAGTGACTCTACCCAGCCGAAAAACGCTGAAGAACCTGGGACTCAGGGAAGGGGTGAGATCAGACCACGGGAGGGCATCTTCAGGATGGTGGAAATGATGCGATTGTAGGACAAGAGGATGAGCAAAACGGAACCAGCGAAAGGAACACGGTAAGGATAGTAAGAGCAACTTCATTCTTGTGGGTGTCTGTGGAGGCCAGTCTCATCACAGGTAGAACATCGCTGTAGAAATGACTGATTCTATTAGACGCACAGAAAGGCAGCGTAAATATGGAAAGGGTATGTCCAAACGCCACCAGGATACCGATGGTCCAGGAACTAGCTGTCATCTGAGCACAGAGGGTTTGGTTTATAAAGAGGGTGTATTGCAGGGGATGGCACATGGCCACGTATCGGTCATATGCCATGACAGAGAGGAGGCAGCACTCTGTGATGCCAGAGAGAACAAAGAAAAACATCTGAGCGCCGCAGCCCGCGAATGAGTTGGTCTAGGTCTCTGACAGCAGGTTCACCAGCATCATGGCATGGGTGACTGAGGTGTAGCAGATCTTCCAGGAAGGATAAATTCCTGGGGAAACAATACATGGGGTGTGAAGGGCAGAGACAGCGATCGTGATGATAACAATCAGAGTGTTCCCCACCAGGGCCATCACACAGAAGGTGAACACCAACAGAAAGAGCAGGACTTGCAATGACTGGAAATCAGAGGATCCCAGCAACTCTGTCTCAGTCACACAGGTCTGGTGGCCCTTCTCCATATCTTCAACAGACTTCAGCAGGGACCTGGGAGGTTGAAAACAAAGGGAAGCACCTTTTGTAATAATAGCTGTAGCGATGGGCTGAAAAAATTGTTGAAACTGTTCTCTTTTGCAAAATGCTGTTTGTTTGTTTTTTTGATATTCAAATAACTTGCAGAAATGTGCCGATTTTGGGCAAAATGTTCCACACAAAAATATTCAAAACCTAATGTTTTGTGTATCTACTTTCTCATTTCAATTTGTTCCAGATTTCTTGTTTTGTTTTGATTGTTTGACAGAAACTACGACTGGGGATGGATCACTTGATGCCTGCCTGTTCTGTTCATTCCCTCTGAAGCACCTGGCATTTGCCACTGTCGGAAGACAGGAGACTGGGCTAGATAGACTATTGAGCTGACCCAGTATGGCCGTACTTATGTTCTTATTATTTGTATGTTCTATTATGTTGTAAAATATTAAAATGTAATATGTAATACATGATTATATGTATACATTATATATACTTTAATATATGTTATTTTACATTATACTTAATATTTTACTATATTGCATTTAATATTTATTATTCTATTATAATTCTAAAGGGTCATTTCAATTCAACATAATCAAAACAAAGCATTTCAATAACGTCCTTTTGAGGGTTGTGAATCAAATCTTTATTCAGAATTTCCATTTTTAAATGTATTTAGGTGCCTACTGGGATTTTCAAAAACATCTAAGGTAACCTTAGAGCGTGCCTACCAGGTCTGTGTGTATTTGTGTACTCTATATACACATTAAATAACAGCAGAGTATGTGGATAGCTAGCTTGCTAGCTAGCTAGATAATAAAGCCAATTATTGTGTCTTTTTGTTGTTCATGACTGTTGATGTCCAGATCAATAATTTCCTTGAAAGTATTCATTATTTGGTGTTATTCATCAAAGAATATATGTGAATCTTTCTTACTCCATAGCTCATTTACAAGAACTTCATGATAAACATTGTCTGTGAGCCTTGAGCTGTTTTGACTTGACACATTTTAGCATGCCCCGTTTTCCTGGCCTTTTTCATTACAATGGATTATTACAAATGGTTTTCTTAAAAAACTAATTCAGGTCGTTCAAATTGTCATAACTTCTTGTCCAAACACTCAATGATTATGAATTTAAAACTCATCTCTTTGAATATTCTGATGTAAGGCACTGATCTAAAAAAGAAAAAAATATGGTGCTTAACTGTAACCTTGAGAGAAGTATCACTGATGGCTAACAGCTAAACTCATGCTTAAGATTCCTTTTCTTTTTTTTTTTTACTTAGGGGGTTTGTGTCACGGTGCCCGGAGTGGCTCACAGCTAAGTGTGCCAAACTCAAGTCAGACCGTCAGAAACTAGGGCAGACACCCCAGACTGGGGGTATATCCCATCATTAGATTTCACCATGCCAGTAATGAAAGTGTGCTCCTGGATCACTATCTCTCACTGTCATGGTCACAGACGGTCCCCTTATACTCTCTAGCTTCTCTTTACCACCCAGACAAATAGGACTTTGTGATAAAGGGTTATGAAAACCAGAAATCATAGAAACTAGATTCTTCCAACCCCAAAGGATCAGTCGCTCACCCTAGATCACTGGGTGCTCAGGTTCTTACCAAAAACAGCACAGCACCCAATTCTTTTGTAAACTAACTACAGATTTCTTAACTAAGAAAAAGAAATGAGAGAATTATCGAGAGGTTACAGCAGATAAAATACATTACAGCTGGATCAGATTGTGTTGTCTAAATGGTAGCAGAGAAGTCATAAACTGCCAGTCTCTTAGAGTCTTCATGAGTTCCTCAAGGTTGACCCAAGTGGATTTGGGGAACTCTGTCTTGTATCTGGAAAATCCCCTGGCAGCATCCAAAAAGATCAGAGAATCCCATCCAGTGTACCTTTTTTAACCTGAAAACAGTCTATCAATCCCTTTCAGCACACCATGGATCTTGCTTTGGTCACTAAAAGCAGACAAAGCTTGTGGACCTCCCATTCTCCAGTATAATGACCCATGCTTTGAAGCTAACAGTCTTCTCACTCAAAGTTCTAAAGCTCCAATTCTGGTTTATGGCCCATTTCATTACAGAGATATAGCTAATGCATTTAGTGACAATAATCCAGAGCATTTCATTCGTTTTCATTAACACAACGACAAGAAGAAAACTCTTTCTTAACTGCAAAGCATCCTTTGATTTAAGTCCAGGATACAGACATGAGAAAGAACATTGCAGCAGCAGGCTAATTTAGTTGCACTAATACACATCAAACAAGATACAAAGATAATGCAAACAACCTTCAGCCAGCTACAGATAAATGTAGGCAATAACATTAACATTTAACAGACAAGTGAATTGGGACACTTAACACTGCCTTGAGGTCATGACCTGACCTCAGTTAGCTGCTAGACCCACAGTGTGGATGTGATTTTCAACTGGTCCAGTGGTAATTAGACACCCAACATCCATTGACTTGCTGTTGGAGGGCAGCACTCACCTCCCTTGGGCCAATTGCTTCAAGTTCACCAGTTCTATGAACCTTCATGTCTGCATTGCTGGGATATTCATGAACTCACCTGACTCAAATTCATGTTAAAGGTAAAATTATTAGTCACACAACTATGTTTTTATTGTTTTCACTCATTTCTTCAGATGATCCAGGCTTTTGGCAGAGATAATCAGTGTTGTAACTCCAAGTTGTCTTTGTTGCCATGTTAGAGTCTTTTAAGGCTCTGCTTGAGATTTAGTCAGCGTGGCTCCTGCCCTGAACAGGGGGTTGGACTAGATGACCTTCTGAGGTCCCTTCCAAACATAATCTTCTATGATTTTATGATTCTATGAAAAAAGAAAGAAAGTCGAAAATCAGATGCAGGAAATCTTAGCAACAGTGAATTCCTCCAAAGATCTGTCCCCAGTGGTAATGAAACACTCCTTAACCATGAAAAGTGACACTCTTGCAATTACAGGAGAATCTCAGAGTGTCGACACAGGACTGTGCTCAGCGTAAACTACCAAAAATATAAAGGGAAAGTTTAAATAAACTATTTGCCACAGTGAGGAAACTGTATCTGTGCTTGTTTCATTTACATTAAGCTGGTGAAAAGCAGCATTTCTCTTCTGCAAAGGGAAGTTTCAAAGCTGACTTGAGTCAATGTTCAGCTGTAAACTTTTGAAAGAAGAACCAGACTGTCTTGTTCAGAACTGCAAACTTTGCAGAGTTACGAGCAGCCGCCATTCGCCAGGTGGCTGGTAACTCTGCGGTTCTGCTGTAATCCCATTGGGCAAATAGCTAAGAAAAAGCAGACGGTTTAGACACTTCTGTCTCTTGTTCAGTTCAGATTCACAGGCAAAGAACAGGGATTTGAAACTGTTTGATGGGCCAGGTTCCCAGCAGGTGTGAATCAGCCATGGCTCCATTGCCGTCAATGGGCCAGATCCCCAGGTGCTGTAGATCAATTTCAGATCCACTGAAACCAAAAGGCCACATCTCCACTTGGCACAAATCACCAATGAAATGATACCAAGTGATGTGAGTTTCAGACACTGCACTGAGCTCTTAGTGTTTGCCTGTGGCTGCCTTTTAGTGAGCAGCGTCCTACACCCAGGGCAGCCAGAGCTGCGGGTTCCTCTGGTGGCTGCATCACACCAGCTGCTGATGCAATGCAGGAGAGAAACATCTCTGCTGTCTCAGAGCTGGTTGTGTGGCATGACTGCAGGAACAGGCTATTCCAGCCCATCTGAGTTTCTGGTGCCACTGGGCTCTGAGCTATTGTAGGTCACAGCTCTGGGCTAGCCTATAAATGTATAAATTATTCTGCAAACCCCTTGGGACATCCCTTGAGCCTCAGCCCTGCCTTGTTTTTAGCCCAGGGTCCTTCCAGAGATGCTGCCATGGCGTGAGATCCAGGGGGATCGTGTTCCCCTGCTGTGGGGTTAAGGTCAGCTGGGACAGGCTGTCAGGGTGGTTTGCTGCAGAGGTGAGATCAGAGCTGGGCTCGCAGCCCTGGAGATCGGATTCAGCTATTTAGTCCCAGAACAGGGACATCCTGGGTTGTGACGGTGTTTGAAGCCTGCACTAGAGGTGGGAGAGGTTTTCAGTCCCTGATCCCATCTAGTCCTGCACCATCTAGCCATACCTGCCTGAGGAGGGGAGCAGGGAGCGGCCATCTGTGGAGTGGATCCTTGTCTACCAGGAACTGCAGAGAGACCCAGCAACTCAGGAAATATGGTGAGGGGGCAGGGAAACGGCTGCTGGATAATACACGGACGGAGTCAGGCAATGACTGAAGAATCCTGACTTGTTAAATGCGTCACGAGCTGGGCAATTTCCACATAATGCAACACAGTAAATTTGGTGTTTGGATTATAGGTTTGGGTATTAATCTCCTGGGCAAATTTAATATTAGAGCTGTGAATTACAATGGGAACTCTTCGAGACTTTTACTATCATTTAATCAAACATCTAGAGCTGCTCAGATTTCTTTCCCCAGACAAAAAAAAAAAAGGAAAAAAGGGATCTTTTCATAGAAATTGTTACAACCAAAACTTTCATTTTTTGTTTATTGAAAACCAGGTGATTTCAGGTAAAAACTGCAGAAATCTGAAAAAAAATGTTTTGCTGAAATTAGGAAAAAAATGTTTTCAGTTTTCCAATATCTATATCGAGAGTCCTGTAGCACTTCAAAGACTAACAAATTTAATTTCTGCAGGCATAAGCTTTTGTGGGCTGTAACCCATTTCGTCAGATGTAAGGAATAAAAATCAGATAGGGGGTGTATATATATACATCCAAGGGTAAGGAACAACAATGGGAAAGGTAGGTACAAGCAAAGTCCATTCAGTTAGAGTAGATGAGGCCTGTTCACAACCATTGATCAGAATGTGAGAATGTGTGAACAGTGACAATTACTTCTTGTAATGAGATAACCATTCCAAGTCCCTATTCAGACCCAGTTTGATTGTGTCAAGTTTGCAGATGAGTTCCAGCTCTGCAGTTTCTCTTTGAAGTCTGTTTTTGAAGTTTTTTTGTAGAAGTATGGCAACTTTCAAGTCAGCTACAGAGTGTCCTGGGAGCTTAAAGTGCTCTCTGACGAAAAGTGCTCTCCCACGAAAGCGTATGCCTGAAAAAATTAAATTTGTTAGTCTTTAAAGTGCTACAGGACTCTGGTTGTTTTTGCTGTATACAGCCTAACACGGCTGCCCCTCTGGAACAATATCTATATTGTATTTCTAGGACAACAGAGACTTTGCATGGAAACTTCTTCAATAGAAAACCCAATTTCCTTTTGTTATAATTTCAGCACAGAATATCTACCACCCCCTCCTGTAAATTTAGGTGTAAGCCAAAATGGGAACATTAATATTGCCCAATCAAAGCACATTCACTTTGTTGCAATGGCGCTTATTTCTGTTTCAAAGGGACACTGGCAGGACGGTAAAATGGAGGAAGTGGCAAAGCTGGTGATCCCCCAGCGTATTTATTAAACATACAAGTGCCTTCAACTGGGGATGGTGGGTTGGAGCCCCCAGCCAAAGCCTGTTTATCTGGACCCTGCCCAAGGATATGGAGAAGGTCAGTGGGATTAGAACCAGCTCTCCTGCTCTAGCACTGGATCCGCTGCTCCCCTCTGCTGCCAGCTAAAAACAGATGCTGTTGGCAGGGGAACAGAACATACACATAACCAGACACAGCCCACCCCCAAGGAGCTCACAGTTCTAGCAGACAAGGCAGAGCAGTGTAGGGAAGGGAAACAGAGGCACAGGGAGGGGACGTGATTGGCCCAAGGTCACAGAGTAGGTCGGTGGCAGAGCCAAGTCTCCTGATTGCCAGGCACCCACACACACATAAAGTTACAACAGTAAATGACCCAGCACAGAGGCAGTTGAGCGATGCTACTAGCCCACGATGACACACAGAGAGAAATGCAACTGGGATTTGGTGTCATCAATCAATCAATCAGCAGGCAGCAGGCTGCCTGGGTGGTGTTGCAGTGCAATCATTACAGAGGAGCTCTCACACGGGTACCGAGTAACACTATGTCATATTTCCGCCGAAAGTGGGTATCAGGCAGTGCTGGCATTTTAGTTCGTGCCCAAGCTCAGGGCCTGAGGTTGGATGTGAGAGGGGATCCATCTTGGCTAGAAGTGTTGCGTTGGGGTTGCTCTTTGCTCCATCTTTCACACGGCATTTCATCAAGATACATCCTGAGCTAGCCCTTCAGGTGGTGTACACTGCTGCATCTCCACTGACTGTACGGGAGCCTATTTACCTTCAGGTGATAACTCACCACTCCTAGTCAATGGAAGGGACGAGAGCTGTGCACCTTTGTCGCCCACATCATGAGATATTACAAAGGGGGATCAGGACCATTCCCTCTGTCACTGTAATCCCAACCGTTATCTTTGTCCTTCCCTCTACAGCCATCAGAGAATATACAGAGGAAGAAAATGTCCAACCGAACGGCTGTGACCGAGTTCCTTCTCCTGGGATTCTCCGACGTTTGGGAGCTGCAGATTTTGCACTTTGTGGTGTTTCTGGTGATTTACCTGGCAGCCCTGATGGGGAACCTTCTCATCGTCACAGCCATAGCCCTTGACCACCATCTTCACACCCCCATGTACTTCTTCCTGATGAATTTGGCCATCCTAGACCTTGGCTCCGTCTCTGTAACCCTCCCCAAATCCATGGTCAATTCCCTCATGAACACCAGGTTAATTTCTTATCCTGGATGCGTCACCCAACTCTTTCTCTTTGTTGTCTTCATTGTAACTGAAATTTCCTTGCTCACCATCATGGCGTACGACCGATACGTCGCCATCTGCCAACCACTGCACTATGAGATGGTGATGAACAGGGGAGCTTGAGTCCAAATAGCAGCTGGTGCCTGGATCAGTAGTATTGTCTACTCTGCACTGCACACCGGGAACACCTTCAGGTTGCCCTTCTGCCAGTCCAATGTCATCAATCAGTTCTTCTGTGAAATCCCCCAACTGCTCAAGCTCACCTGCTCTGACTCCTACCTAAGTGAAGTTGCGTTTATTGCCTTTGGTGTGTTTATAGGTATAAACTGCTTTGTTTTCATAATTGTGTCGTATGTTCAAATCTTAAAAGCAGTGCTGAGAATCACCTCTGAGCAGGGCCGGCATAAAACCTTCTCCACCTGCCTGCCTCACCTCACTGTGGTCTCTTTGTTACTTTTCACTGGCTTCTTTGAATACCTGAATCCCACCTCCACCTCATCATCAAA
>ML681553.1:0-32120 GCA_007922225.1 Emydura subglobosa
CTGAGTGGGTCAGAGCAGTAGGCAGTCTGTGGGGCTCAGGCTCTCAAGCCAAGCAGTCTCTCTCTCTCTCTCTCTCTCTCTCTCCCTCTCTTTCGTGAAGAAGTACTTAAAAGTTTACACCGGATGGTCTTTTTTTGCTTCTGAGAAAGAGATACTAAAAAGGGATCCCAAGAAACAAACTCGTCTCTGCAAGGAAAAACAGTCATGGCAAATTAGGAGCACGTGGGTAACGGGAAGTCCTTTGCAGAACCGCAGCAGATGTTCACTGAGAAAGAGATGCCAAGAGATCTCTGCTGCCTACAGACATCCAGCTATCAGGAGCTCTGTGCACAGAGACGCACTTGTTAGCAGGAAAAAGACTTTGGCAGAGAGTGACACTCTGGCCCTCAAAGTAGTTCTCTGAATCCCCATAAAATGAGTTTCCATGGCACCACCACTTGGCCTCTCTCCTCCTCCATCTCAACACCTGGAAGATCATCTGGAAATCATAAACTGGGAACTGGGGAGACTGGTCCCAGTATGGGAGGGAATTCAGCTTGTGGATTAAGAACTGTAAACTGCCTTGAACTTCCAGTGGTGTGAGAAAAGCTGTATGTGTAAAATCTATTTAGTCTCTTCAAATTAGAATCAAGACTGTGATTCTGTTTTTATTTCTCATGTATCCAACTTTGACCTCTGTGCCTCACACTTATAATCACTTAAAATCTATATTTTTGGAATTCATAAACTTATTTGAATATTTTCTACTTACCAGTGAGTTTGTCCAAAGTGCTTGGGAATCTGCTGAGATTTCAAAGACTGGTGTATGTGCACTTTCCTTTGATGAAGTTGCAGACTAATTAATGGGCTTGCACTGTATGTCTTGAGTAATGTAAAACTGGATGTTTCTGAGGTGAAAGGCTGAGCGCTGGGGAGATTTTCTGGTGTCCCTTTCTCTGTAATTCATGAGTGATTTTTAGAGATTTCATGCAGTTTAGCAAAGTTTCTGACTGCATGTTGTTGGCTAAGTTATCACAGCACCTGGAGGGGTTTCCCTGCTCCTCATCAACACAGCATTGTAAGAGACAGCCCAGGCTGATGATTAAGGGGCCACATTGGTCCTAAGGTTTTAGGTTGTACCCCAGGGATCCATCACACAGAGACTCTTCTGTCACCAGCCATGGTCATATTGTGCTTAGTATTCCGACTTCAAAAACCACAAATACCAGATGGATTACTGCGACCTTTTCCTTGTCTCCACATTTATCGGGTGCCTCCTTTCGACCCTTATCAGGAAAAAGGCCTGTTTCTTCTGCTAGCTTTTGTTTGGCTAGGCAAAAGTGGTCTTGTGTCTTAACTCAAAAGATCCAGGAAAAGGATGCAAGAGGAGACAGGTTTGGAAAGACATCCCTGGGGGCTGGATCCAGAAAATCTTCTTTATCCAGTATATGCCTTGCCCAGCTGAGCCATGGTGTCACTCTCTGTGACTTTTCTCCTAAAGGCTCCATTTTTCATCAATGACAACTGATCCCACTGACAGCAGCCTATTCATCAGGCTTGTGATTTGATTCTTTCTAACACTGCTCTGCAAAGTCGACTTTTCCTGAACAGGCAATTACTTTGATTTCCGACAAAGGTCTGTTCTGTTACCTAGCAAGACTTTGGAAAACATGATCAGAGGAAACAAAAGGCACCACTGGGAGCTGAACCCAGGATCTTCTGTTTTCTAGACATGTGCATTAGCCAGCTGTGCCATGGTGCCTCCTTTAATAAATAACTTGCAACTGCTCCACTTGATGCTCCAAATCATCACTGGACCATTCCAATGCACAAAATTTTCCATTTCCTACAAGAATTGCACAAACTTAGCTATCTACCTCAGTGTGCACAGAAAACAACAGCTGAAATGACAGAGGGCTTAGAAGGTGCTTCTCCTCTGCAAGTGGCCATGAACGTATAATGCTTAGCACTCTGCGTTGTGCTCACAATGACCTTTGTTCAACTCTAAGTCACACCCACCTTTTCAACAGCTCCAGAATTGTTTGTAGGTTTCCAAGATTTAGCCACAAAAAGGGCTTTCCCTGGTGTGAAGAAGCGCTTAAAGGATTACCCACCAAAGTAATTTTTGCTTATGAGAAAGAGAAAATAACCTTTTTTCTTCTCTTTTCCCTTTCGTTTCTTTCTCTCTCTCGCACACAACCTCCCGTGTCCCAGCATAACCACCCCACACATGATCCAACACAAAAATTTTTACATATTTTTCAAAATTGCTGACAATACCAAATGTGTACAAGACCGGATATGGGATGCAGAGGGCAGGATATAAGATACTACAAGGCATGGAAACCTACCCAAAAACTACATGGGGATGAAAGGTATTTGAGGTTTTTACTTCTGTGGTTGTCGTGTGGTAAAAATGAAACTGCAAAACCACTCTGTGCAGCAGCAAAAGCAAAAGCAAAAGCCCCTGAACTGCCTCAAGAAAATCTCCTCCCCTGCCCTGGCACTCAAAGACTCCCATGCAGATTTTTTAACTTTTCATCTGCCACCACCGAGAACAGCCTAGCCCCATCCTCCCTGGAACCCCCTTTCAGGTAGTTAAAGGCCGCTATCAAATCCCCCCTCATTCTTCTCTTTTGCAGACTAAACAAGCCCAGTTCCCTTAGCCTCTCCTCATAAGTCCTGTGCTCCAGCCCCCTAATCATTTTTGTTGCCCTCTGCTGGACTCTCTCCAACTTGTCCACATCCTTTTTGTAGTGGGAGGCCCAAAACTGGACACAATATTCTAAATGCGGCCTCACCAATGCCTCATAGAGGGGAATGATCACTTCCCTCAATCTGCTGGCAATGCCCCTCCTAATGCAGCCCAATATGCTATTAGCTTTCTTGACAACCAGGGCACACTGCTGACTCATATCCAGCTTTTTATCCACTGTTACCCCCAGGTCCTTTTCTGCAGAGCTGCTGCCTAGCTCGTCGGTCCCCAATCTATAGATGTGCATGGGATTCTTCCTTCCTAAGTGGAGGACTCTGCACTTATCTTTGTTGAACCTCATTTGATTTCTTTTGGACCAATCCTCCAGTTTGTTTAGGTCACTCTGTATCCTATCCCTACCTTGCAGGGTATCTACCACTCCCCCCAGCTTAGTGTCATCCACAAACTTGCTGAGGGTGCAATCTACCCCATCCTCCAGATCATTAATAAAGATGTTGAACAAAACCAGCCCCAGGACTGACCCCTGGGAAACTCCGCTTGTGACCGGTTGCCAGTTAGACATGGAACCATTGATCACTACTCCTTGAGCCCTATGCTCTAGCCAGTTCTCTATCCATTTTATAGTCCATTCATCCAACTCATACTTCTTTAACTTGCTGATAAGAATACTGTGAGAGACAGTATCAAAAGCTTTGCTAAAGTCAAGGTATATCACATCCACCGCCTTCCCTACATCCACAGAGCCAGTCACCTCATCATAGAAAGCAATCAGGTTGGTCAGGCATGACTTTCCCTTGGTGTTGAGTGTTCCTGATCACCTTCCTCTCCTCCAAGTGCCTTAAAATGGATTCCTTGAGGACCTGCTCCATGATTTTTCCAGGGATTGAGGTGAGGCTGACCGGTCTGTAGTTCCCTGGATCCTCTTTCCTCCCTTTTTTGAAGATGGGCACGATATTTGCTTTTTTCCAGTCCTCAGGGACCTCCCCCTGTTGCCACGAGCTTTCAAAGATAATAGCCAATGGCTCTGAAATCACCTCAGCCAACTCCCTCGGGTGCATTGCATCCGGCCCCATGGACTTGTGTATGTCTAATCCTTCTAAATAGTCTTGGACGCGTTCTTCAGCACTGCGGGATGTTCGCCTCCTTCCCATTCTGCACCACCCAGTACAGCAGTCTGGGAGCTGACCTTGTCTGTGAAGACAGAGGCAAAAAAGGCATTGAGTACCTCAGCTTTCTCCACATCCTCCGTCACTAGGTTGCCTCTCTCATTCTCTAAGGGGCCCACACTTTCCCTAATCTTCCTCTTGTTGGCAACATGCCTGTAGAAACCCTTCTTGTTCCCCTTCACGTCCCTTGCTAGCTGCAACTCCAATTGTGCTTTGGCCTTCCTGATTTCATTCCTGCATGTTCGAGCAGTGTTTTTATAATCCTCTCTAGTCATCTGACCAAGCTTCCACTTCTTGTAAGCTTCTTTTTTGTGTTTAAGTTCGCCAAGGACATCTTTGTTAAGCCAAGCTGGATGCCTACCATATTTGCTATTCTTTCTGCACATCGGGATGGTTTGCTCCTGTGCCCTCAATAAGGTCTCTTTAAAATACAGCCAGCTCTCTTGGGTTCCTTTCCCTCTCATATTAGCCTCCCAGGGAATCCTGCCCATCAGTTCCCTGAGGGAGTCAAAGTCCGCTTTTCTGAAGTCCATGGTCCGTATCCTGCTCTTCTCCTTTCTTCCTTTTGTCAGGATCCTGAACTCGACCATCTCATGGTCACTGCTGCCTAGGTTGCCACCCAATTCTACTTCCCCTACCAAATCTTGCCTGTTTGTGAGCAGCAGGTCAAGAGAAGCATGGCCCCTAGTTGGTTGCTCCAGCACTTGCACCAGGAAATTGTCTGCGACACTCTCCAAAATCTTCCTGGATTGTTTGTGCTCTGCTGTATTGCTCTTCCAGCAGATGTCAGGGTGATTGAAGTCTCCCATGAGAATCAGGTCCTGTGAACTGGAAACTTTCCCTAGTTGAGTAAAGAAAGCCTCATCTACCTCATCCTCCTGATCTGGTGGTCTGTAACAGACATCCACCACGACATCACGCTTATTTGAAGTCTTTATGAATAGAAAGACAGAGGGCTGGGGATGGATGGACAGAAAGAGAGGGAGGGGTGAGCATAGGATGGATACATGGATGGATGTCTAGATAGCTAGGTGTGTATGGGGATAGATGGACAGACAGACAGACAGATGGACGATAGCATCCCACTGGAGCTGCCCCTGCAGGGATGGGGCCCTGGGAACAGGCCAAAGGGCTCATTCAGATACATTTTAGGGCTTGGATTTTTACAGCTGCCTAGGGTGTTTGGACACTCCATTCCCATTAAGTGTTAATAACAGGGTGCCAAACCAAATAGGCAGCGTTGACACGCCCAGCCTAAATCACGAGCTCTGGGATTGGGGTTGGAGGACAAAGGCACTTTTAGGCCATCATGAGCCTCCCCAGTCTGTGTGTGCCAAACACAACTCAGCTGGAACGGAGGGGTTGGGTGTGAGAGAGAGAGCGAGGTATGTAAAGGGACAGATGGACAGACAGCTGTCTATGGGGATTGCCAGACGGATACAACAGCCTGTAGTTCTGGGGCTGACGTAGATGAAGACTTGGATGTGCAAGACCAGAGTGTTACAGGCACCAGCTGCCTGTCGCACGCTCATTGCAGGCGTTCCTAAAGGACCTGACCCAAGGCACAAAGTAGTTCTGGGTCGGACTGTCCGTCCCCTCCCTGCAGGAGGCCTGGGCCTGGCTGGACAGCTCGTGGCTGGATCTCACCCTGTGGGTGATTCCTTGAGTCAAACACTTTCCCTCCCCTCTGCGGGCAGAAGGGACTGGGGGAGGTTTGGGGGAAGGTCGGGGTCCCAGCGGGAGCCAGTCTCAGTGTCAGATGATGTTGGGACCCAGGTGGAGTGACGGGGATCCTGGCTGAGAGGGGGGCTGGGCGGGAGCAGACAGGGCCGTGGGGCAGGGAGAGATTTGTGTGTCCCCCAGCGCAGAGGTGGTGGCTGGAGCCCTGGGGCCAGGCTGGAGCAAAGGGGCCAGGCCAGAGCCCTGGGGATCACCAGATGCAAGGGGTAGGGGAGGAGGGGAGAACACATCAGCCAGGGAGGCAGGAGGGGACCCGGAGTGGGCAGCATCTGCACAGCCTGGTGGGGAGACGAGAAGCAGGAGAGGGGAATGGGCAGGGTGTAGCGCAGCAGGGTGGATGAGGATGGAGCAGATCCCTAGGATCTGGGCAGGGAGGGGCCGTTAGAGACCCCAGCCAGGCCCCTGGCAGTGGTGGAGAGGGGGCAGCCCCAAGGGCAGAGCTGGTGGAGAGGCCGGCCAGGGATCCTGTTAGAGCAGGGAAGAGCCACCACCGACTGAGTGTGATCAATCCACTCGCACTGACAGGGGCCCTCTCCTGTGTCCCGCAGGTTCCTGGTGCCAGGCCAGGCTGAAGGGAACAGCTGTGGGACGGGGAAGGGGAATCAGATTCGCTGGGACAGCTGCAGCTGTAGGCCCCAGCGAAGCCCTGCCCTGTAATGCTGTAATACAGATCTGAACCAAAGCAGGCCTGACCCTGGACACCACAACGTGAAGCTGAAGGGTTAATTTTTACACTAAAAACGAGAACAAAACTAAGCAATATCAATAAGAGAATTCCGGACCTATTGATTGTTTGTTCATGCCACCCCAGGCTCCACTCTGCTCATTACCTGGAGTAAGGACATCCTGCCTAAACGTTCTGTGATTGAACATTCACGCCATATTCGAACCTGCTGTTGGTTACTTGTTGTAAATGTTTGGGAACATCTTGAAATCTGATTGTGTTTTAATTGATGAGTGCAATGAGAATGCCCAATGAGGATCAGGAATGTGGTTGATGTGTAAGTCAGGGGGCAATGAGAGGACAAGTAAGTTTAAGATGAGTGTATTTGTATTTTCTTTTTAGTAAAATTGGTGTAGGTATAAATATTTGTGTTAAGATAGTAAATAAGGTAAAAACAAGAATGGTATTAATGGAATGAAATAAGAATGTAATAATTTTTATCAAGTGTGAATGAGGAATGAATGTGGTGTGACTGTTGAGATAAGACGGTAAGGAAATGACTAGTGAGGCAATATTTTTAGCCTCGAAGGCAGGAGGGAGAGAAGATGAGATGTCTCTGTTTTAAGAACCTTTATGACCCACATGGCCAAAGATCGAGATCAGGAACCCCGGAAAGCAGGGGGCAGTTTACAACCCCAGAACAGGTACTAGATAAGGTGTAAAACAGGAATGAAAGTTGTCACCCCTGCAGCAGCAAACATAATTGATGATTACATCAAACAAGAGGACCATCTGCTATGACACATCCATAGACCCGAAGGGGGATGGATAAAGTATAAAAGTGGAAAGAAGAAACCTGGACTTTGGGCTCGTTTTGCAAACCCCAAGGAGCATCGTGTTGTGACCAACAGAGCCTGGCTCCAATCTCCTGCCTGAATTACCTGGCCAGTAATTCACCACGTCCCCTGTCCCCCTGGGCTAGAACCGAGGGGTTTACTGAAGGTCTCTCCCTGCCGGAGCAGACACAGATCTCTGGCTCCCAGATCAAAATAGAGGCGGCGGCAGCAGCTCCTGATCCAGTGCGGGGAGCTCAGCTCCTGGGCTCTGCTAGGGCCACAAGAGTGGGGAGCAGATCCGCGGACACACCCGCCTCCGCCTCTCCCTCTGCCACAACCAGGGCCCTCTGGTGGCAGCAGCTCCGCCTGAGCCTCCCCCAGCCTGGCCCTGCCGCCCCCAGGGACAGTCAGGTAGGGCCCGATCTCATTTGCCCAGCCGCCCTCGCCCCCTGCCCAGCTGGCAGCGACTCCGGTCTGACACCAGAGTGGCTGAGCTCTGAAATCAGGCCAGGGCCTCAATCAGGAGGGAGCCCAGGGAGATGGGGCGCCGGGGACCCTCCCTGTGTGAGTCGCTCTGGTAACAGATTGTCCCAGGGAGCAGTTTGCCAGAGCTAGTCCCTTGTCTCCACACCAGGCTGGCTGGCTACTAGCCCCCAGATCTGGACTAGGAGCTCTGCTCCCCTAGCTCGGATCATGGCACTGTCAGAGCTCTGTCACCCGCTTCCTCCGGTTACTTGTCGCTCCAGATTAACCCATCCCTGGGCTCTGGACAAAACCCCCCAGGTCTGCGCCCCACCCAGGGATCCCCTCTGCAGCTCCCTGTCGGGCACTTGGATGTCAGCAGCGAAGCTCCAGTGGGTCTGGTTCAGGGATGGGTGCGCTGACCATTCAGGATTGGCCCCAGCACCCATCTCCCACCATCGTAACTGGCAGGGGGGCGCTGGGCCAAAACTGAGTGAGTGGCCTTGTGACGTGGTGTGCGGGGTTACAGCATCATTCGCTCACTTTCAGCCCTGCCACCGACCAGCTCTCAGCACCACTGACCACTCACTCAGTTTTGGCCTTGTTCCTCCCACCCCCTGCCTGAAACAGGGGCGAGCCTAAGCCAAACCTGAGTGGGCAGTGGGACAGCCAACACAGCTCCCTTGTGGGGCAGACTTCCCCCGCCCGACCCCCATGAACTGGCCCCCAGTCGCATGTCTAGGTTGCTTGTGCCTTAATCCAGCCTGGACTTCCCTTGATCCCTCCAGGGTTGGGGGTCTGGCAGGGAGGGGAGTGGGGGGAGTTGATTCAGCAGCGGTTGTGTCCAGAGGGGTCTGGTCCCTGCTCAGAGAGAGGAGGCTGCAGTTGATCTGTCGCTGTTTTTCATCCTGGGTCAGGAGCTGTTGCGTCCTCCATTGGGATCTGGGAGCCTGAACTGAGCAGCTGTTGCTCCCCCAGTGGGGTCTGCGCTGGGGGGAGGCCTTCATTAAAACCCCCTCTGGGCCCAGCCCTGGTGGGGACGTTCACTAGGCCAGAGAGCGAGATTGACTCTGCAGGCTGGTGGTTGGGGCACCCGCCTGGGAGGGCCCAGTCCCCTTTCCAAGGACTCTGTTATGACTCACCCAAAGCATCACAGGTTCAACAGGAGAAATTGAGGGAGTCCCCGCCCCATCAGAAGATCCCAGGGTCCGTGGGCAGGGCACTGACCTGAGTGGTGTGGGAGGCCCCTGTTCAAATCTTTTCTCCCTATAGGGCACAGGGGAGAATCTAACTTGGTCTAAGCCCTGGGCTAAAAATGTAAAGGAGGAATCACCCCGCATACTTACCTCCTGTGGGCGTTTTGTGTGGAGCTAGGTGCCTGCCTCACTGGTTCTCACAAGTGCTCAGACACCTGACTCCAGGAGAGGGGTTCCCAGCTGTGGATTCACAGTCAGAGGGGCGGGGATCAGCCAGTGCCCTCCCATCAGCATCTCCTCTTGGCTACTTTAGGCAGCTCCCGGCTAGACTGTGCCTACTAGACTAGGGTGTTGTGACTCCTGTTCTCAGGTCCCTGTCTCTCCACTTGTAATGGAGCTCCCTAGGGGAGCCTGGGTGACCAGCTCGGGCTTTGTGGATCCAACTGTTGTTCCAGGGATTTTCTAGACACCAAAAAGTTGGCCTTTGCAACACCAAAATCCATTTGTTCAGCCAGGCCTTAGTGGCTGCCATCCACCAGATCCTGGATCATCGACAATTGCAGACCTGGCTGACGCAGATGGGTCTGCTGTGCCCCAAGTGCCCCCCATTACCCCCTGTCGTTTTCCAGTTTTCACCCAAATCATCAGCCTTTTCCCCATGGCTGCCTAGAACGTTCCCTGAACGTTCTGAATGGATCAGATGCCGCAATCCAAAGCTTTTGCATCGCCCCAAACAGACAACGGCTGTCGAGTTAAGTGCTGGGCCTCACTTTGCCAGGCCAAGAATAAATCAAAACACTGCCTGGCTCCTCGATAGCACTTTTCATCAGTAGACCTCCGAGCCCCTTACAAAACACACTGTTACCATTTCTATCCACAACTGCTCCACCGAGGTTCAAAAAAATGCCTCCCCAGGCTCATTGGTTCTACTTCCACAGGAGGCAGGCAAATGGGAGATGACAGCCAGCGGGGATTTCCCTTGCAGTTGATGATTTTCCTACCAGACCCATAGAAGAGGCTGAAAACCTGAGGAGTTAGCAGCTCTCGTATGACCCGAAGAACCCCTCAGTGGCCACTGGAAAAGGGTGCCTCATTCTAGGACAGCAACGCCGATCAGGTCTGACAAACTCATTACACCCAATGCATTGCTTTCATACTATTTATCCATAACAGGTCATTTGAAGTCTGTAATGAAGGCTCCTGTCATACAGATCCTCTTAATCATTACGAGAAGTATGGGCAGATGATCTTTAAGGAACTATGTTTATATATGTTTTAAAGTGTGAATCAAAGCAGGGTTGACAAACAGGTTGTGCCAGACAAAGGGATATCTAGTCATCTGTCTCCCACTGTTCATATGTAGATTAGCATTGTAGGGGAACACAACTGAAGCCCAGTTTTCTTACAGAAACAAAAGAAGGAGCACTCAGAACAAACAATGGGGGTGCCGGGGGTGGAAGGATGCACTCCAGGGATTTACTGGACAAGAACTGGGGGACAAGAACAGCTGCCATCCTTCTGTGAGGAAGCAAACAAGAGAGCATGTTTTGCATTCATGGAAAAAGGATCCCAGCCGTGGTGGTTAGTGACTCTGGGAGAAGGCTTTGGAAATGGATTTTACTTGTTCAAGTTAAGCTCAGACTATCTCAGTCCTGTTATACCTTGTGTTTTATATCTAACCTGCTGGTCTTATTCCTTTGCTCACTTTTTAAAATCTTAGTTAATAAACTCCTGTTTGTTTTCACTAAAAATATATCTCAGCACTTTGATGTTATACTGGAGCTGATCCTAAGTTGAATCAAACAATCTGGTGTGCATGTTGTCTCTTTGGAGACACTTACCTGGGAATTGCTGAGTGTCCAGTGGAGAGGGGCTGGATGCTACAGAAGGACACTTCAGTGGAGCTGAATGACTAGATTGCACCTTACTGTTAACCTGCAAGGCAAAGTCAGGACTGGCCTAGCCCTAGGGAGATTGTGTGGGGCGCTAAATGGCTGGGGGTGGCAGGGAACCGACACCCAGTTAAGCAGAAGCACGTCTCCCTCTCGCTGAGGCAGGTGGGTAATAAGGTGATTCACAATCCTGCCACCCTAAGAAAATGTCACATCCAGAATCTGCCGTCTGTGGAGCTCAGGGCTGGCAAAATAACACCTCGAAGAGGCTTCCCAGACAGCCTCTGTGTCCATTGAAGACCATTTCCCCCCCCACATTATTCAAAACCAGGGACACAGAGAGTTTGAGAAACTAAATTCGACTTTACTCTTTTCAAAGCAAGAAATAAAAGTTATAAAGTGGGTGACATCACCAAAACCACCTCCTCCTTCCCCCTCCCAGGCACACATTTTGTGTTGAGTGAGGCAGGTGCCTAACTCCAGAAAGAAACACTTTAGGTGCCTGAGCTATCTGACATGAGGCCCTCGGTTCCCGTTTGTGGAATGCTAAGCAGAGATAGACGCCCCACTGCAGCACAGATTTAGGCACCTATCTGTGAGAGAGGGGCAGGAATTAGGACTCCTTTCCCTCTTTGTTGGCCTCTCCCATTAGCTAGCTTAGACGGCTCCCCACCTTGTGAGCTGGCTTTTGTGAATCACACTGTAAGGTACCTGTGCCGCTCATGCATTGTACAGGGAGTTTAGTCACCCAGCTCAGTGTTGTTCCTGTGACTTTCTAGCTGCCTAAAAATTAGACCCTGAGATGCTCAGCATTGAAACACCTAAGTCCATTCATGGATTGCACCCTGTGCAACCAGTCACCCCTCTGCAAAGCACAGCTGAGCAACTGCTGATTGACATGAATAGATACAGGACAAGAGGCACAGCACAGGCTGGATAGTGACATATTGCAGTAAATCCAAACTCTCATTCTAGAGGCATGATATTCCCTGTGGGAACTGGGGATACACAACCAAGTCACGAAACAAATCCTATCACTCTGCCCCCAACTGCTGCAGCAAGAAATTAAACAAACAAGGGGAATATATTTAATGTTTTATTCACAATAAATAACTAGAAAGCAGAAAGTATAAGACACCAAGAAGCAACTTTAGTAACTACAACACACAGCAAAAAGAACCACAGCCACTGAGATCTAGCTATGGTTGCAAGAATTGCTAGAGCTGTTATAATACTTTAGATTTCTTCTTCTCTGTTCAGTGATTTACCTCTCTCCTCCCTCTCTAAATTTTTTCTTTAATCTTCAAATCTCTCCTCTACCCACTCTCATTTTAACTACTTCTGACCACAAATGCCTGTCAGCTCTCTGCTTTATATACAGGTTTTGGGCTACTCTGATTGGTCATTCCCTTAATTCTTGTCATTAGCATAACTGTCCGCCATCTTTAAGCCTTTCCTGATTAGTCTGTTCTTATGAACCAATCACAGCTGCTAAATTTATCTGTCAATCAAAACCAGACAGGGCTGAGAACCTACATCATGCTCTCCTGACCCTTTCCTTCAGGTTTGGGAGTGACCTTTAGCTCACCTCAACCTGCCTGTTTGCTATTGGCCGAATTATGCTAAGTCCACCAGTTTAGTTTTCTCTGGCTGGGATTCCCTGCAACCGCCATCTTGTGATCCCTGACTGTAACTGCTGAAAGCTACCTTTGTTATTGATTAACCCTTATAGCGATAAACAATTACATGTTTATGTGCATCTTAACCTTGGGATTCACTGTCACCGCTTCAATTTTTATGCATTTAAATACGTTTAATTTCAGTCTTCCTTTGCTTCAGCTAATGGTGGCAGGGCAAAGTTCCTAGCACTGTATTGCTTACACAGAATAGAGCAGCTGAAAAATCTCTCGTATCAGCATTGGGAAGGGTGTTCACAACTCTTCCCCCTCCCCCCAGCAGGCATCATCCTTGTATCAAGGGATAGCCTCCACCTTTGGATAAATAACAAAAGTGATGGGAACAGACTGATTGGATCAGGGGTCTCCCCGCTCTCAGGTGTGTGCCCCAACCACTGGACTACAGAAACATTCCCTCTTCTCAATTAGATGCTCCCAGAAAACAAAGTCACAGCCCTGGCCTAGTGTAGGATGTCTCCTTTCTCTCCATTTAGATTTCATTTTGAAACACCAATTAGGAAGGACATTTTTTCAATGCAGCAACAAACACGAGGAAGTGATCTCATTCTACAGACCTAGTGGAGATGAGGCAAGTGATGCTTTCACCTCAGTGTAGCTAATCAAGAAGATCCCTAACCTCCCCCAACATCCTCCAACTCTCAGAATTCTTCTTGACCAGTTACACTGAGTGCAACCACCACTTGCCTTGTCTACACACAGACTGTACAATATGAGAGAGACACCTGCATCCCAATGTAGAGAAATCCCCAGAGACTGTATCTTGGAGCTGGTCCCATCCTATCACCTCCTCCCTGGACCCCCCGGCAACTGCTGATGGGCAGAAGAAATGTGAACAACATATTTCATGTATCTTTAGCTACCTTTGAATAAATTTAGTGACTCTGGAAACAAAGAGGAGAATCAGCACCACATGCTCAGCCACCTCTCCACAGAGCACAGCTGATGAATTCCTGGTTTACATGGCTATAGACAACACAAGAGACAGAGCACAGGCTGGATAGCAACATATCACAGTAAAGCCTCAGCTCGCATCATAGGGACATGCCGGTATATTCCCTGTTGGTGCTGGAGATTCACAACCAAGTAGGGAAGCAAATCCCACGATTCTACCCCCAATAATTGCAAGGGAAATTAACAAAACAAAAAATTAATCAGAATTGTCTTGCACGCTTTATTATAATGTAATTTAATGTAAATACTCATCAGATTGAAAAGGAGCTAAGAAGTAGCTTCAATAACCCCAGCAATGGAAAAGAGAGAGACAGATTTGGGAACAGTTTTTTAATGACACTAAAATGGCAACAAAGTCAAGTAAGTGACGTGCAATAAATGAGTTGCAGTCTCATCTTCAGTGATGTTTTATATAAATCTCTCTGTCCTTTTGTGTTCCCTTTTCTCCTCCCTTTTCTTTCACACTATTCACTTTTACTCACCATATTTTGCCCACATTTCTCATCCCTGTTTATTTCTGTTTCCCTTCCACTTTCCTCTGATCCCTGTCACAGATCATTCCCCACTCACGTTTTCCATTCTCTCCCTGAGTTTATCCCTTCCCCTCACTCTGTCCCTGGCTGGTTCTCCTCTTCAGAATGTTTTCCTGTCATTGTTTTCATAGCTATTTTACACCCTTTCTCCAGGACTCTCTGTTTATTTAGTTTTACTTTATCTTTGCCGTTTCTTTCCTCTATTTGCTCTGGTTCAACCCACCCTGTTGCCAACCCCAGAAATTAAAAATCATTAGTCAGTACCGAAAGTCATGAAATTGAACCTGAAAACATGAGGTTTCAAAACAACACAGACTGTATTCTGGTTGATCCTGTGATTTGTGAACTCTCTCTGCCCATCCCGTGTGTGGGTGTGACAATTACTGTGGTGCCAGCCCTGCAGCGACAGAGGAAGGTGACTGTGGCCCTGTGGCAGGAGCTCTGGCTGGGAGCCCCAGTGAGATCTAACCCCACAGATTGTACAAAACCCTCCCTGGCGCTGCGGAGCTTCCAGCTTCTCCCCAACCCCCCAAACCCTCATTAATTAATGCTGGGTCCCGACCACCCCCATGTCTGCCTGTCCCCAGCCCGGCTGTTAATTCTGCCCCCTGCCCAGCCCCACATCTGCCCCTCGGGGCCCCTCTGCTCCCCCTGCAGCTCCAGGGGTTCTTTACCCTCCTCCCCCTCCCATCCCTGGTGCTGCAGGGAGGGGGAAGGAGCTTCCAGGGATCATAGAGATGAAGGGCCTGGGAGTGGGTAAATAGGAGTCCTCCAGGGTCATAGAGACTAGGCTGTGTGAGGCTAAAGAGGCTGATTTCAGGGTTCCCAGTGGGATGTTTCCCCCATGTCTCAGGGGGACAGGCTGAGCTGGGATCCTGGCCACACCCAGAGCCAGGGGCGGATTCTCTCCCCAGGGACAGAGGCCGGTGGGAAAGTGAAGATCGGGGCCTGGTCACAAGCATCGAAAAATGTCACCTGCCCCCGGTCACAGTCCAGACACACCCGGATCCTGCTGGGGACCCGGCTCAGGGGCAGGCAGGTCGCAGGGGAGGTGAGAGCCCGGAACTGATCTGGCCACCGCTCCACAGCCCAGATCCCCTCCTCAGGGCTAGGGTGGATCCCTCCCTTCCTCCTCACAGTCTCTCTGGCCATCCCCACAGCCCAGTATCTCCCACTCCCTACCACCACCTCCCAGTAACATCTCCCCGAGGTGAATCCCTCACGGCCCAGCACACAGCGCTCAGTGTCAAATTTCTCAGGGTTGTTGGGTAGATCCTGCCATGTGTCTGCCCATCTCACGCTTTTCCCATCCTCAGACAGGAAAAGTTCGGGATGAGCCGTACCTGGATCCAGAGTCACATTCGCTGGGGAGAGAGAATCAGAGCGTTAGGGGCAGAGCTCAGCCCTGGGGGAGGGTTTGATGGTGTCAGTGACAGAATCTGCCCCGCCTGGAGCGTGAATCAGGAAATCTTCTTCCTCCAGGATTTACCCATCAGCTCTGAGATGGCAGCAAAGTGCTGGGGAGAGTCACTGCCTGGCAGAGACGAAACAGTCACAGAGTGAAAGAATCAGCTGGGCCAAGCCTGGGACTTGGAATCTTTCCCCCCCCCTGCCCCGTCCTCTCCCCACAGAGGGGCCTAGCAACTCTGGGGGCCCTGGCAGATTGTACAACTCAGTGAACATTGACAGAGCTCCCCTCCCCATCTTGAATCTCACTGTGTCCCTGCTGCCCCTGAGCTGGACTTTGGTTTGGGGCCTCCCTCCCGATGGTATCCTGCCTGCTCCGAAATGTCAGTCCTCGGACAGCAACAGGCCAAACAGGAGCAGGATTGAACATGCCCAGAACTGCACTGCTCAGCAGCAGTTGCAACACAAAAGTACATTAGCATGAGGGAGGGATTAACACAGAGGAAGGGGGAGGGAGGGAACTGTGTGGGGAGAGCTGTGGAATAGGTGGCTGGTGGAAAGAAAGAGAGGGCTATGGTAGTGATGGGAGACTAAAGTGATGTCCTGTTTAACAGGGACAGGAGAATTCTGGTATCATGGTAGTTGGAGAGAAGAGAAAAGAGACAAGATCACAGGTTGCAGAGCCCATCTGTGCTGGTTTTATTCTGCTGCGTCCTAGTTTAGCAGCCTGATCACAGGAGCTCCCTGGATCTGTATATTGGAGCCAGGAAAGCCTCTGTCTGTGATCAAGGCTCTGTCCCTCTGCTTGAGATTAGAGCAAGGATCACCCACAGACACACTCCCTGCTCACCAAGTCAATATGAGGTCACTGCAGAGCTACTGGCTTCCTCCATAGAGAAGATGAATAAAGAAACAGAGCGACATTGGAGACAGGCCATCAGAACATGGAGAGAAAACAAACTCCCATGGGCTGGAGGTTGTGGAGCTGCATTTCCCACTGGCTCTGTACAATGAGTGGAAGCTGCTCTCACAAATTTCTGTAGGGTGCAGAGCCCACGTAGGCAGTGGAGAGGCAGGAAGAGTAGCTGCAATATGATACAGATCATTGTGGTGTGCTAGGACACAATCACAGCCCTGCCTCACCTCATGATGTGCTGTGAAATGCAGGATGCTGGGGAATGAACTAACACGGCCACTTCCACATTCAAGGAAGAAGAGGAACATTGTCTCATGGGAACTGATATATAGACATTGATAAAATACTATTGTTAATTACCTTCTTCTATCGGTGCCACATGTTTTCTCCACCCTAAAACCAAGCACATAATTAGAGACGAGAGCTGATCTCAACAAGTATTTCATGATTCAATATTGTACAAACTATTACAATGAGGGAAAAATAAAGTTAAGTTTTCCAAAAGTATCCTGTAATATAAATCATCAGAACCTCCACTGACCTGCACGAGTCTCTCTCTCCCAGGGTGTATCTTCACTGCAGAGTTAGCCCAGGATCTTACCTGGCTGCTGCCCCTAAGCTGTTCATTGCTCAAGCACAAAAACTCTGACTCAAGTTTGCTGCTTCTTTAAACTCAGGCTAGTTGGCAAGACTTTGAGTATAGACTATAGTCCAGGTTCCACTTTAATTGTCTGCTACAATTCTACTGCACTTCCAGAGTGTTTCTACAGAGATGCCATCTGGGAGAGCATCCTCCTAGCATGCTGCCAGATGGTCAGCTATTGATATGAAGATCCTGGTGGACTTCTGGTGTAAGGTCAGTAATACCCATGATTTGGGGAGGGATGGAGTCAGAATCAGCTGTTGCAGGAGGATCTCTCTAAGAAACTGGCAGAGAAGGGCATTTACCAGAGGGAATCACAGTGTAGGGAGAAAATCAAATCCCTCCAGACTACATAAAAGCAAGGATCAGATCCCCCTAGTCTGACAACTCACTGGGAATGTGCCCTTTCTATAAGGAACTGGACCAGTTGCCTGGCACTGCCCCAAGCAGAGAGCCCCCTTTCGCTCTGGATGGACTTTGAACTACGGATGGTGCTGGTAGTTGATCAGGCATAGCGGGACCAGAGGAGCAAGCACAAATGCTACATGCTTTGAAGCATAGCCAGAATGACCTGATGCCTGAGTCCCAGGACCTCTTCGGGGAGCAGATGGGAGAATGGACCAGGAAGGATGCAGAAGAGGGGGCAGGATTGCAGCAGCTGGGTAAAATGCAAGCTGCCATATTTGTTATTGTTATGGGGAATATGAAAAGTGTTGTAACCAATCTCATTACTGACACAGGGATGTTATGTGCTGGGGCTGGGGGTGGTCAGCTTTGATGATAAAGCTTCACCTGAGGTCAGAAGAAACCTCCATTTTCCTCTTCCTCCTTTCTTGCCTGCTCCTCCCTGGTCACATGGATTCCAAGTGTGAATGCAGGCAGGGGAAATAAACACGAAACCAGTGCTGTGTTCTGGCACACTCTGCTACAGGCATGCAAAGCAATACAAGCAGTGCTTGGAAATGTAGAGAAATGGGCAGCAGAAGCATATGTGCGTATATGACAATGCATTTCATCCTGCCTCAGATCAAGGAGCTGAACTAGATGATCTCTTGAGGTCCCTCCCAGCCCTACAGTCTATGATCTCACACTGACACTAGCATTACAACATTTCTGGAGGCAGCTTAGATATTAAGCCCCATGCAATGCCCTTGGCAGGATAAAGTGCAGAGCACCTGCAATGTCTCTCACTATTCCAGATCTTGTCTCCAGCTGCCACAGGTGTAAGGCGGATGGGGTTGCAGAGCCTATCTGTGGTGGTTCTAGACTGCTGCATCCTAAGTTCAGCAGCATGCTTATGTTTGCATCAAACGGTCAGTTTTCTAGGCAGAGCAAACTTCCCACACTCCCAGCAACTCTTGTGGCTCACTGGTCCTCTCCAGTGATTAATCTGCCCATCAGTCACCAGGTGGTGAAAGACCTCCATGGCATAGATGGATGGTTTTCTACCAGAGGCTTGGAACAGGTCCTATATCTTTCATTCCAGAATTTCCAGCAACTTGACAAGATTTAAAGTTAGCACATCCTGAAATAACGTTAAGACCATCACTAATAAAAGGTCCTGGAAGTGAAGGTCGGGACAAGCTCTTCACACAGCACCAGAAATGCAGCCTTCCTCATGCAGAAGTTCTGGACCCACTGCTGGTCATCTCAGATCTGCTTGATTGTGTAGCTCCCATTGTTCTGTTCTTATTCTCCTGCTCTAGATCTACTGGTCAGCAAAGGAAGAATCCACAGCTATTAAAACCCACATTAGCTATCTCTACAGCTTCATGTCTGCATGATCTCCTCAGCAAGTCATGCCACCGCCTTCCCAGAGTGACAAGCTGCTTCTGCAATGTTCTGCACCTTGTCTCATGCCCTACATCTGCCTTCTGGTTGTGAAATGAGAGTTGCATTAACGCCAACAGCTGCAGCAACTCCTCATTCTGAGTTGGGTCCATGCCTTGCCACTGGCTGGAACAGGGTTGCAGGCAGATGTGTAGTGTTTGCCAGGCCAGAAGTGGTTACTATGCTGAGTTGATGGGCTAAGATCACTTCTGCACAAGAGCCCAGGAAGGACAGACAAGTTCTCTCACAATACACGGAGAAAGAATTCATAACGCAGTGTGGTGCTAAGTACTATAGGATATCCCCCTAGAAGTGTTTACAGCACCATTGTGGACAAAGGAACATGGGCATGACTTGGGTAGGGCTTTCAAGTAGGGACACTCACACCTGGGCAATACTAACCCAGTTGCTTAGACCCGGGTGCAAATTCCCAGGACTAACTCCTAACAGTGAAGGCATTCCTCTAGTGACTACACATTTAAAAGACTTTTCTATTATAAGAAGTCCCATTACCTATGTAGCTATTAACACGTACGATCACAGTTTCCTGTGATTTAGGTTAGATTTTAGGAAAATCTTTCTTACTATAAAGGTAATTAAGCAGTGGAAGAGGCTTCCAGGGAAGGTTGTGCAATCCCTGGCACTGGAGGTTTTTAAGAACACGTTGGACAAACAGCTGTCAGGGATGGTCTAAGTTTACTTGGTCCTGCCTCAGTGCAGGGGGCTGGAGTCGATGACTTCTCAAAGTCCCTTCTAACCCTCTATTTGTATGCTTCCATGTATAGGAGTAGTTCCATTGAATTCAAAGGGTTCTACTCAGACACATAAAGTAACACATGAAATCTAGAAAAATAAAAATTTTTTTTTTTAAATGGCCTTTTTCAGAAAAATGTGGTTTGTAGAATTTTTGTTTGTTTGTTGGCAAAAGATTGTCAGTATTATGAACATTTTTGATTTTTTGAAATATTTTATGAGGGGCTTTTTTAAATCAAATGCATTCTATGAAATATCTTTGTATTAATTTATACAGTTTTTAATTTTAATAAACAAACAGCGTTGATCAGAATTTCAAAAAAATCAAAATACCCCCAACCAAACAAATAGATCCTTTTCAAGCATTTGAAAACTTCTGTGAACTTTTAAAATATTTTGCAAAGCTAGTTTTCTATGTTACTTTAAGTTCATGAATCTTTACAGGGTCAGAGACTTAATCGTTATTTGAAAATATTTACAATTATGAAGAAAAGATAAATTACAAGTATATATACTTAGATAAAATGATTTGGGTATTTGCTGTTTCTCTGATTAGTAGAAACAAATCTACTGAGAGAGACTCATGTCTTACCAAAAAAAGTGAAAAGGTTCATTTCCCCCTTCTTTTATATATTACATGTTTTTATTACATTAGGTTGTCATTGATAAGGTAAAGAATGAGTGATTATTTCTATTCAAATCCCTATTTTATTTATCTGACATTTATCCCTTCTGTCTCATTTCTCAGTACTGTCAGTACTAAAGTTAAAACTGAGAGCTCATTTCGATTTAAACCTCTTTCTTTTAATTGTTTCTTGCATTTTTCCAAATTATCTTTTGGTGTGAAAATTATCAGTTTTAGCCTTACCCCACATTAAAGAAAGAAACCAAGACGTGTGCACGCACACAAACAAACCAAAACCCCCACCTGATCAAGATACAGTTATGTAGAAAGTTGTAGTGGTGGAAAGAGGAAAGGAGACTTACCAAATGCTGCCATAAGTTTCCCTTTAAAAATACGGAAATAAATATTAATGATTATTGAGAGCTTCCTTCTGCATTAATACACAAGAAAGGACTGAAATTCACGGGGGTGTGGAGGGCTATGTTTGAGTAATATGGAAGTCGGGCATGCTCTCATGACTCAAAAAAAAGCTTAGTTTGAAAACTGGAAAATAGCTTTGAATTTCTTTCCTGTCTGCGCAAAAACGAAGCATTTATTAACTGTGTTTCCGCAGTGGCACTTGTAATAGGGCTTATACACATAGTGTCAAACCTGATGTTTAACTTTCTTCATTTACAAGCTAGAGTTCTTTTGTACTAAGTTGTCAGTATTAAGGTAAAGATGCGAGCTTACTTTTGTTCAACCCTGATACTCAGAGAGATCACTGCAACACAAAACTCAGTTTGTGTTCATTAAAACAGTCCATATTACATTTTGCTTTGAAAGTCCTCAGGTTTGTCTTTCCCTAATTTCTTTTAAAAAGTTACTCCAAAAATGAAAAAACAACAAGAGTTCTGTAAGACTTTAAAAACTAAGAAATTTAATTTCTTCAGGCATAAGCTTTCGTGCCTGCAGAAATTAAATTTGTTAGTCTTTAAAGTGCTACAGAACTCTCGTTTTTGCTGCATACAGACTAACACAGCTACCCCTCTGGAACTTTTCTAAAAATGAAACAACTCCAGAAATTAAAGAAACAAATCACCCATATGAGGTATCACAACGTTATGTAAAAATTTTCTCATCAGAGGGCAGAGAATCAGACTTACCATTTTCTGCATTGTGTTTCCCATTAAAGAAAGAAAGAAAGAAAAAAAAATGTTAGAAGTTTCCCTTTATTTCATTTTATCTTCAATATGACATTAAGGCTGAGAGATTATTTTTATTAAACCTCCTCTTCAGGAGGTCAGACTAGAGACTCCAGTCCTCCCTTCAGCTATTAAACTCTGTGAATCAAAATGATCAATTTTTCAAATTACCTTTTGGTGTCACATTCATGCAGTTTATTCTTTTCCCAAATTTTATAAAATTACATTAAACAAACAACCCCCACTGCTCAAAAAAAGAGGAAAAAAGAAGAAAAATTTAAAAGGGAACAACTCCACAACAATGAAACAAATTCCCTCATCAGGGTCCAATTTTGTACAAAATATTTCTTGTTAGAGAAAGGATAACGACACTTAACAATTCCTATATCTCGTTTGCATAACAATTATTATATTTTTGTTAGATGTTTCCCTTTTCTTATGATTTATTTCTCTTTATCATCAGTATGACAGTGAAAGCTGAAAGATATCAAATTATCCTCAAAATGCTGGATTAGAGGATCCAGTGGTTCCTTCTCTCTTAAACTCAGTGACTCTATGCCACTATTGCTTATCAATTTCTCAAATTAGCTTTTGGTGGGAAATTTATCCAATTTAGTCTTTCCCCACATTTTATAAAGTTACAATAATACTCCCTTAAAAAAAGAATAATAGTTAAAAGGAAGAAAGCAAACAATAAAAACAGGTTTAATATGACCACAACATTCTAAAAGTTAAAATTAAAAGTAAAAAAACTCTGCAATAATTAAACAAGCTCCCACATGAGGATTTGGTACGATAATTTCTTGTCAGAGGAAGGTTAATCACACTTACCAATTTCTACATCTTGTTTGCCTAAAAATTAAACAGAAATACACATATTGTTTGTTAGGCGTTTCCCTTTTCTTATGTTTTATTTCCCTATATCATCAACATGACAGTGAAGGCTGAGAGAAATCAACCTCCTCTTCAGGACATCAGACGATAGACGATCCAATGATCCCTTCTGGTTTTACACTCTGTGACTCAAATTAGATTTTGGTGTGAAATCTATCCAGTTTTGAGTCTCCCCACATTTTTTCAAGTGACATTAACCCCGCAACCGAAGAAACAGTAATAATGAAAAGCAAGCACACAAACAAACAAAAACAGTTTAAATATTGCAACAATATTTAAAAAGTGGAATTTAAAAACAGACAATTTCACACCAATTAAACAAACGCCCACATGAGGATCCAACTTGGTACAAAAGAAATTCTTGTCAGAGGAAGGATAATGACACTTACCAATTTCTGTATCTCGTTTGCCTAAAAATGAAACAGAAATACATGTATTGTTTGTTAGGTGCGTGATGATGTCTAGATTAGGGGTGACCATTTATAATATTATTGATATCAATATTGCTAAATGACAATAATTCGTACAAGCTATGCCATGTCAGGTACCAGTGGAAAAGTCATGATTCGCTGAGACTGAGAAGCACTTTTCTATGTATGTCTCAGTTTTGTATTACAAGTTCTAAAGATGTCTGGTATATTTGTATTTCAAACTTGTGTTGGGTTTCTGGGTGACACCCCAGACAGAATGGCAGCAGCACTAAGCCTGTTTAATGGCCCATGAAGGGAACTCACAGGTACAATGAGCCCAGTGAAAGAACCCAGGGGCTACACCTTATGAGTCACCAGGACATGGAAGAACATGCCTATGGACAGGGGACTCTGAATCTTTTCCATGCCATGTGCTGTGTGGCTGTGTTTGGGACAAGCCGCATAGGAAAGGGACATAAAAGGCAGTTGCACCATCCCCATCTTTTTTTCATTCCTGCTTCCCACCTCTGAATCAACTCATCTACAACTGAAACTGTGAAACAAAGGACTGAGACCCATCCAGGTACTGGAGGTATAACAGAGGGACTGTATGAGCCTGCAATTCCACAGTTCTACTCAGAATCTAATATATATCAACTTTTAAGTAAATTTTTTGTATCTGATTGCTTTGGACATTTAACATCTCTTGTCATTTTTTTCCTTTTTAGATAAACCTTTAGTTTTAGTTACTGAAGGATTGGCTGGCAGCGTGGTATTTCGGGTAAGATCCAAACTTATATTGATTTGGTAATGTGCCTGACCCTTTGGGGGTCAGGAGAACATTTTTGGCAAAGGGAATAGAGTTTTAATAACTTGTCTCTTTACTGGACCTAGTTGCTAATTGGGGGCCAGAGACTGAAATGCAATAAAGGGGGCTGTGTGTTTCCTGTTGTAGCTTCATGATAATCAGTGTCGGGGATCAGAAGCACCATTAATAACTGGTTGGGGAATCTAACTGCAGTGTCACCCGCCAATCTGGGAGAATCTGCTCTGCTTTTGCAGCCTGCATTCTTGACCTTGGAATTTGCAGGTGGCTACCCTAGGCACAGATGGGTCCACCAGGTATTTCTCTTTTCTTATCTTTTATTTCTTTTTATCATCAGCATGACAGTGAAGGCTGAGAAATAACTTCTATTCAATCTCCTTTTAAGAAGGTCAAACCAGAGGATCTGGTCATCTGTTCTGCTCTTAAACTCTGTGACTCTACAAATCTATAGCTTATCAATTTTTCAAATTAGCTTTTGGTGTGAACTGAAATTCATCCAGTTTAGTATTTCTCCACATTTTATAAAGGTACATAAGAAAACATACCCCACATTCCACTAAAAGAATGAGAATAATAATAAAAAAACAAGCAAAGAAAACAAACTATAAAAGGTTTCATATTGCAACTATTTTAAAAGTTCAATTAAAACCAAACATCTCCACCACAATTAAACAAAGTCCCCCATGAGGACCCAGTCTGGTACAAACAATTTCTTGTCAGAGGAAGGATAAAGACACTTACTTATTTCTTGATCCCGTTTTTCTAAAATGTAAAGAGAAATAAATATATATGTTTGTTGGGCGTTTTTCTTTCCTTATGTTTTATTTTCTTTACCATCAATACAACAGTGAAGGCTGAGAGAAATAAAACTCCTCTTAAGGAGGTCAGATGAGAGAGGGACCAGTAAACCCTTCTGGTCTTAAAATCTGTGGCTCTATTTCTTATCAGATTTTCTAATCAGTTTTTGGTGTGAAATCTATCCAATTATTGTTTCCCCACATTTTATACAATTACACTAACCCTTTCAAAAAGGAATAATAATGATTAAAAAAGTAAACAAAAAAAAAAGTTACATATTGCAAAAAAATTGTAGAAGTTAAATTTAAAAGCCAACAACTGCATAACAATTAAACCAAGTACCCCATGAGGATCCAATCTGATACAAACAATTTCTTGTTAAAGGAAGGATAATGACACTTACCAATTTCTTTATCTCGTTTGCCTAAAAATTAAACAGAAATACACATATTGTTTGTTAGGTGTTTTCCTTTTCTTATGTTTAATTTCTCTTTATCACCAGTACGACAGTAAAGACTGAGAGATTATTTCTATTCAGTCTCCTCTTAAGAAGGTCAAACTAGAGGATCTGGTCATCCCTTCTAGTCTTAAACTCTATCTCTATTGCTTAACAATTTTTCAAATAAGTTTTTGTTGTGAACTGAAATTCTTCCAGTTTCATCTCTCCCCTCATTTTATAAAGGTACATTAAAAAAGGAACCCCCTCAATCTGCCAAAATACTCCTATTACTACTAGCAAAGCAAGAAAATCAACAATAAAAGTTTTCATACTGCAAATATTTTAAAAGTTCAATTTTAAAACAAACACCACCACAATTAAACAAACTCCCACATGGGGATCCAAATTGGTACTAAAAGTATCTTGTTAGAGGAAGGATAATGCCACTTACTTATTTCTTGATCTCGTTTGTCTAAAATTTAAAGAGAAAAAAAATATTTTTGGTAAGTGTTTTTCTTTTCTTATGTTTTATTTCTCTTTACCATCAAGACAACAATGAAGTCTGAAAGAAATCAAACTCCTCTTCAGGATGTCAAACGAGAGAGACCAATGGCCCCTTCTTGTCTTAAAATCTGTGACTCTGACTCTATTATTTATCAGTCTTTCAAATTACCATTTGGTGTGAATTGTTTCCCCACATTTTATAAAATTACACTTAACCACTCCAAAAATGAATAATAGTAACTAAAAGCAAGTGAACAGACCAGAAAAAGTTTCATATTGCAACAAAATTGTAAAAGATATATTTAAAAGTGAACAGCTCTACCACAATTAATAAAAGTCCCCCAGGAGGATCCAATTTGGTAGAAACTATTTCTTGTTAGAGGAAGGATAATGACACTTACCAATTTCATTATCTCGTTTTCCTAAAAATTAAACAGAAATACACATATTGTTTGTTAGGTATTTCCCTTTTCTTATGTTTAATTTCTCTTTATCATCAGTACAACAGTAAAAACTGAGAGATTATTTTTATTCACTCTCCTCTTAAGGAAGTCAGACTAGAGGATCTGGTCATCCTTTATGATCTTAAACTCTGCCACTATTGCTTAACAATTTTTCAAATAAGCTTTTGTTGTGAACTGAAATTCTTCCAGTTTCAATTTTCACCACATTTTATAAAGGTACATTAAAAAAGGAACCACCTCAATCTGCCAAAATACTTCTATTACTACTAGTAAAGGAAGAAAACCAACAATAAAAGTTTTCATATTACAAAAATTTTAAAAGTTAAATTTAAATACAAACACCTCCACCACATTTAAACAAATTCCCACATGAGGATCCAAACTGGTACAAAAAAATTGTTGTCAGAGGAAGGGTGATGACACTTACTTATTTCTTCATCTCGTTTGTCTAAAAATTGGAGAGAAATAAATATATCTTTTTGTTAGGGGTTTCCATTTTCTTTTTTTTATTTCCCTTTATCATCAGCATGACAGTAAAGAATGAGAGATTATATCTATTCAAGCTCCTCTTAAGGAGGTCAGACTAGAGGATCCGGTCATTCCTTCTGGTCTTAAACACTTTGACTCTATGACTCTATTGCTTATTAATTTTTCAAATTAACTTTTGGTGTGAAATTCATTCAGTTGAGTGTTTTTGCACATTTTATACAGTTACATTAAAAAAAACCACACCCCACGAAGAAAGAATTATAACAATAAAAAAAAGTAAGCAAAAAAAAAAAATCTGGTTTAATAAAGCAGGAAGTTGTTCCCACAGGAGGTAGCCTAATTGATCGACAGGAAGGAGGCCCAGGAGGTGAAATGAGGTATTGATGCCCTAAGCAATTATCTGTGGGGATAGCCCTTCCACCAAATAACTGATGCTCCACTCCACTGGATGAACTCAAATACATACCATAACCCAAGTAATATGCAGCGGTATCCCTCAATGCAGCAATGTAGCTTTCAGGTGGCACATCATTCAGGCACAGAAACAAATATACCAACTTCTTATCACAGGATGGGAGGATACAAACTGTCCACAGGACACCACAGCCCAGAGTCTAAGGCAGAGGGTGTGTGAGGGTGTAGTATACAAACCCCACCCTTTGCCTGCAGGGTGAAAGGACCCTGACCCTCCAGTGCTGCAGATCATGCTCCAACTGGAGAAAGGGGTGAAAAGGGAGAAATCCAGCTCACAGGGGAGAGGCTGGGGATGACAGATGTACCCTGAAGGGTCCTGACAAGAACATAAGAATGGTCATATTGGGTCAGACCATTGATCCATCTAACCCAGTATCCTGTCTTCCGATAGTGGTCAGAGAAGCCTTCCAACAAGGCCGCCAGAGAAGTCTCCCCAAGGGACTGACTATGTCCTGGTTCACACTGGGGACTTATGTCGATTTAAAGTCCCTTATATCGATTTAATTACTCCCACGTTCACACTGATACCACTGTTATATCGAGATAAGGTGCCAATAAAATCGATATAATAAGACCACCTCTGCAAGTGGCGTAGCGCCTAAATCGATTTTGTAAAATCGACAGTGTTAGTGTGAACGTAATGGAGCTTAAGTCGATTTAATTGACCTCTGGAATGTATCCCATTATGCTCCATTTTCACCTCTCTGGCCAAACAACCTGTGGTGCTCTGTGGTCACAATAGCAGGCAAAGTCCCCTCCCCTCAAGCCCCGGGAAGATAGTGGCCCAACTATTAAGCAGTGCTGCACACAGACTGTCTCAGATTAGGAAAAGGAAGAAAATGAACACCCTACCCTACCCCTGGAGAGAGTGAAGGAACCCTTCCCTCCACCCCTTCACCCAAGACATGACTGTTCAAAAATAAATTTTTGCATCTTTTCAAAACATTTCTTTATTAGAGAAAATCTTGTTCATGAGGGATTTGCCGGGCAGAGATCGGGAAGGACGGTGGGGGGAGTGGTATCATCAAAAGAAAAGATACAGGAACCGATATCAGGCTTTCATCAAAGGCAAGCAGCATAGAGGTGGGGGGCTCATGAGAAAAGGCAAGGAACACATGGGAGGGAGTGGGTGCTGGGTGCATGAGAAAAGGCAAGCAACATACAGGCGGGAGGCATGAGAAAAGGCTAGCAACATACACAAATAGAAATCACTAATGCGTGACTCATTCATTGCCTGCAGCAATTGGGAATTGTTCTGCTGGATGTCTTGAAGCAGGGCACCCTCGGCTGCTTCACCTTCTTGCTCTTTTTCTCAAGTAACCCATGCTAAGCCGCGAAAAGAATGGGTTTTTGCGGGGAAAAAAAAAAAAAAAAAAAACGGCTTGAAAATCCTTTTCCTGTCTGTTTGGGAGGGTGAAAGGGTGGGAGAAGCAGCGATGCATCCTGAGACGATGCCACAGCCTCCGTCGCTAGTTGCACTGTGAGATAGCTACCCAGATTGCACTGCTTTCTAATTCGAAATAAGGCTGGCATGTGTGAACGCAAGAGACCAGCTCAAATAGTGTAGTGAGAACAGTCTGCTGCTATTTCTTTAAATCGGCTACTGAAAGTCGATTTAAGCTGATTCGAATTAGCGCTGCAGTGTGAACATAGCCTGTGTGCTTAGCCTGTTGGGGCTGATGGTTTGATTGCCTTCTCTTTTTCTTTTCACCTTATCTTGGACTGGAAGCTGGAGGAGAACAGCAGAGGGTAGGAAGTGATTCAGGAAGGGCGACTCAGAGGACCACTTTGGGGACCCTCCTCTTGGGTCAGAGGCCAGTGAAGTTGCTAGGCCTGGGGTCTCCTACCACTGCCCGATTCCCTGCTTCTCTGATTAAAAGAGGACCTGGACGGCAAGACCTGCCCACTGGGAGGGGGCACTAAGTGTGTTAAACACTAGGTCACCTAACCCAGGGACAACTCAAATTACACTCCCACGTGAGGATCCAATTTGGTACAAAAATTTCTTATCAGAGGAAGGACAATGACACTTACCAATTTCTAGATCTTGTTTCCCTAGAGAATAAACAGAAATACATATCAAAGTTTATGAGTTTTCCCTCCCTTATGTGTTCTTTCTCTTTATCATCAATACAAAAGTTAAGGCGGGGTGTTTATTGCTATTCAACTTCGTTCTATTGCTTCTTCCCACACCCCAAATAACATTGTGGTGTGAAGTTTATCTAATTTAGACTTAGTCCAAATTTTTTAAAACTAGACTCTGTCAAGGGCCACACCCCCATAACAGACGGGAAAAGACGAAAACTCCTCTGGGCTCAAGTGGTATTAACCAGGCGTTGCTGCAGGGCCTGCTCCACTTGGAGGACATGATCCTGAAAGGGAGAGTTTGTCACAGAAAGTGACAGGGGTGCCACAGGGGTGGCAGCCAGGAGGAAGGCTGCTGGAACTCAGAGGTAGGTGATTCTTGCAACAGAGCCGTTGGTAGGAAGACAACTTGTGAATGTTTTCTACTCAAAAGGGCCCTTCAGACCAGATCCAAGCTGACTGCAGCAGGGAGTGGTTGAAGATATATCCTGTCCTGGGGTCCAGCTGTCCAGACTCCCTCGGCACACTCTTCAGGGATAAACACACATCACCGAGCATTCACAGTGACACTCAAAGAGCGCTGTCAGAACAGTCGGGTGTATTAGTTACCTGGACACAGCTGCATAGGGAGCCCTCAGGTTGTCAGCGAGTATGGATGGTTAAAGCACAGACCGTTCTGGTCAGCCCAGAGCCCAGCCTAGCTATAGCGAACCTCACTGTCCTAGCTCTGTCTGTCTGTCTGTCTAACCCCCTTGGTCAGACCCCAGGTGTGAGCCCCGACTCCTTCCAGCAGCCACCACCTATTCCCCACCTCACACCTCTCCAGTCCTTTGCTCTTGAGCTGGGGGATGTTGCTCAGTTTCCCTGCTCAGGTGTGGTGAAATCCAACTGTCTCTGGGTCATTGGTTGCTAGGTGCCAATGTTCAGGTGACTGGATTTGCCATGGTCTTCTCAGATGCTCTATTAATATAGGGACTAAGGCCCAGACAGCCAGGCAACACCTGCACTTATGTCTCCAAGCCTGCTGTGAGAGCAAACAGTCCCTCCCCCTACTGGGTAACAATGCTGCATATAGGGGAAACTGAGGCACACATATGCTTGATAAACATATTACAGAAAATTCCCATTTCAGCACACCCTCATTAACAAGCCAGACCTCTATAGATTCTTGTGAAAAACTCTGAGATTGAGGTCTCATTTGCACTGAAAACTTGGTATAGTCACTTCACTCAGGTGCATGAAAAATCCACAACCCTGAGACACGTGCCTATGCTGAGCTCATTCCCTAATTAGAAGGACTTTAGGGGAAAGGGTCTCTGGAAACACAAAACAGACCCTAAAAGGTTCAGCCGATCACACACACACCAACCTCTTCCCCCCACCCACCCCGACACACACACAAATAAAAATAAATGAAAGAAACAACCAAGCTTATATTCAAATGTGTAACTATTGTCAAAAATCATATTTGTAGAAAGAAAAATTCAAACTTACCAACTTCTTCAGTGAGTTTCCCTTAAAAAGTACAGAAATAAACAAATTATTCTCATCTCATGCTTCATGAGAGTTAGAACACGACATGTTCTAGTAACAAAATTAATTAGGAGCATAGAGGGACATGTCCCATTTATTTGGAAATTGGGCGGATATTCTTTATGGAATAAGTGAACAGAGGCATGGACAAGGATGTCTGAGTTATGTAAAAGTTTATATGACCTTTTTCCCCCCCGACTGAAGAACAAATGTGTTCATTTACTAATTTACCACAGGGCGTTTCTATAGGACCCATCACTGTAATGTCAAGGTGCAGAACACTTCATTAGCAAAAAAGAGATTTGAAGTACACATATAGGAGCCTAGGCTTTCCAAAACCTTGTCTCAAGTGGGACCAGAGACAGACAGCTGTAACCCCCTGAGAACTGGCAAAGAGGGGGAGATGGAGGACCAAGCAGAACATAGCTGTGTCTGCTGTGATCTGATTGTCTGGCTGACTTTCTATTCTCTCTCCCACCCACCTCTGTCACCACCCTCTATTAATAAATACAAATATATTCTTCTTCAATTAGGACAAGATCAGCAGGTCACACATTCATTTCATGCTAAATTGCCCTTATTCGTTTATTAGAATAAAATCTTTATGTTCAGTGCATTTCTCTTCCTGATAGTTACCTTTCGTTTTAAAGAGATAAACAGTGAGACCAATGAAACCAAACAAAACCATCAGGATCAAACTCAGAGCCACCATCCAGGGATTCACCCTCGGGAAAAAGGGATCTGAAAAAAAAAAAACCACCCAAGACTTTCCTGAGTTTGGAAGCAGTGACTAAAAGCAAATGTTTTTATTTCATACAAATACATATATCGTGCCCAGCAGGATTTGTGCGAGACAAGAGTGAAAGAATGGCCATGTGTGTACTACACAAAAACCAGAAACTAATCTTAAAAATGGCTCCAACCAACACAGCTTTAACACCGATTTATCCTTGAAAAAACAGGCCTGGTTTGATTCATATCTATTCAGACGGCCGTAGATTTCAAGGCCAAATTATCTGCTCATAAAACCCCTTTGACTTCAACAGAGTTATGCCAGCAAATAATTTGTCCCTTAGTGTTCATCAACATTCAAAAATTGCCAGACTAATTAGAATATTTTTGAAAAATTTGCTAATACCCTCCAAAATTTTGAGAAATCATAATCACAGTTCCTAAAGATATTTGTGCAGCTAACTAATTTTCATTTGCTGGTCTTGTATTCACAGTGATTCAGCGACAGACTCATAGACTAAGGTCAGAAGGGAACAATATGTCCATCTATTCTAACTCCTGCACAACGCAGGCCACAGAACCTCATCCACCCAGTCCTGTAATAGACCCCTAGCCTATGACTGAGTTATTGAAGTCCTCAGATCATGGTTTAAAGACTCCATGCTGGATATAACCAGGATGGACTTTTCAAATGTGCCAAAGGCCTTGTCTGAACATGGTTAGGGCTCTGATTTATTGAAACTGGGGCCACCCTCTATGTGGGTTCCACCAAATTATATAAATTACTGTACAAAACCTTAAATAATAAATCAGCTTAATAGTGTCCTGCCTCCATTTAGCTGAACTCTGTAGGGAATTGACTGAATATAAAACTTACAGGACACTTTGAACCCTATATGAGTGTTCACCCAAGAAAGTGGCATTGATTAACTTAATAGTTAATAAGTGCAATTTTTGTGTGTAGACCAGGGTAAATCGAGTCCCTTTGTGGATCTGGACCAAAGTGACTTAACGAGCACAATTCTCATTGAAAGTCAGTAGAAACAACATCACATGACTTAGGTAACATTTCGCACAACAATTAATGAAGAATGAATTGGTGCAGCGATAAGATCACAAACAAGCCACAATACAAAATTTACCACATTTAAATAAATTAATATGAATTTAAGGTTGCAGGAACATCTTGTGACAGTGAATTGAGTGAAAGTTTCTTCTAAACATAGTGGAAGTTTTGTGTGTGTGTGTGTGTGTGTGTGTGTGTGTGTGTGTGTGTGTGTGT
>ML681553.1:32130-54173 GCA_007922225.1 Emydura subglobosa
GTGTGTGTGTGTGTGTGTGTGTGTGTGTGTGTGTGTGTGTGTGTGTGAACTAGAATATCAGGAAAGTCAGGCTTAATATTAAATTTACATGAAATCCAAAACGGTCATAGTCTTAATACTCACAATTAAGGGAATCAGGCTACCTAAACTGTAACCCTGTAAAGATACCAGCCTCCCATCTTCTTTGTTTGTATGCGGATTATAAAATACCCAGCACAGATGTTTCAGTTCTTTTCTTCCTATGTCATGTTTTATTTCTGGCGATGGTGAGTTCGTGGGATTTGAACGGTAACTGACCTGCTATATAAACTGCCGATTCTTTTTCTTGATTGAGAACGGTGTTTCTGATGCAGCAGGATAAATTTTGGTTTGACTGTTCTTTTATAACGATAGCAGTTTCTGTGTCAAACAAGTTGTTATCCCCTCGGGATTTTGTTTCACAGAGTGATGGTAAATGTTGCCCATTGAGATCTTTCCACAGCACCTTAGCCTCTGGGTACCACCCAGCTGATCGACAAACCACCCGGATCCCTCCATCCTGGTGACCCTCAACAGAGATGAGAGGAGTAGAGCCTAGAGCTAAGGGGGAAATACATAAAGGTGTTAATTCCATGAATTAATTTATAAAGCATAAGGGAGGAGGGGCAGTTTGTGGATCCCTTCCTCACACTAGAAAGCACTAATTCATGTGGGTAGCCAGTTGAAAATTAAATGGATAATGGAATCTCTGAAATCCCAATGCTCATGGACACTCAAAAAAAGTGAACAAATATTTTAAATAGTTTCACTGAGTCAGTGGGAGATATGTCCTCTCAATGCAGGAGCAATTGAGTGCTGAGCAACTTTGGAAACTTTGAGGAAAGTTGTCAGCATATTTTCCCTAGTATGAAAGTGGCTGTTTGCTGAAATTTAGACACACTGTGTTATTGTGAATACATCACAAGCAGGGAGTCACAGTTGTTGTAATAGGAAAGAATAAAGCCTGCAGACCATGCAAAGATAAAATTGTCACAAACCACTGACCTGCTACCCGCAGTTCCAATACGGTTTCTTCATACAAAGCACCCTCTTGAACAAAACAGAGGTATTGTCCTTCATCAGAGTGTGTGATTTTGAGAATCCTCAAGGGAATGTTTCCATCTGTGAGTCCAGCTTTTGAAAGCTCTGTCCTTCCCCGATACTCTGGCATCTGCCCTTCATACTGATCCTTCCCATCACGATACAGGTCACAAAGGATAAAAACTCAGACCGGAACCATCTCACCTCCATGTTTGCAGCGCTCATCCTGGGGGACAGGTGACAGGGCAACACAGTGTCCTGACCCAGGATGGCAATGACAGGGTCACGGGATCCAATCACTGTGAACCTTGCTGGAAAAAAGCACCAGGACAAAAACAACAAATGTAGCTCAGAGGAAGGTGGGAATTGGATAGGAAGGACACATCCAACAGGTTCCATTTCCCAAAAGTTCAGCCAGAGGCAGACACCGGACATGGAAAATTTCAGCCTGAATGTTTCAGGGAGAGCAGTGCTCGTGTGCAGTGGGAATGCGGCTGTGTTATAAGAACACTCAGCCGCAGTGCATGGCCCAGACACACAGCACTGAGAGGGGGCGTGGAGCTGATAACAGACAAGCTTGGTGCATGGCAGAGGCACAGAGCACTGGAGAGAGTGGGGAGCTGAGAATAGGGCAGTTCAGTGCATGGCACAGGCATGCAGTGCTGACACGGGGTGGGAAGCTGAAGAGGGGTGCATCAGTCCATGGCACAGTCACACATCAGAGAAACTGAGGCAGAGAATGGGGAATGGATGTGCTCAGTGTGTAGTTGAGACAAGTTTCCTATTCAACAGCCTGTTTTCCTAAGTGCTCTCAAATTGACATGCTCACTGACATTGCCATGACATTCATTGGGCCTCAACAGAGTTGTTGGGGCATATTTGGTGTTCTCTCACCAAGGTGTTCCTGATACAGAGCTCTATTGCTACACCCAATCGCTGGTCTATTATGGTTCAATACTTCATATGATCAAGAGACCAAATAACTGAACTTAACCAAATGTGTTGCCTAAAGAGAAAAGAGTTCACTACGAAAAGGAGGTACACATATCCTCTCTCCTGGAAGCACACACTCAAAAACACACTCTCCAAACCACTTATATTTATATCATGGCAGTTTACAAGTGAAAAAGCACTTCATACATCACTTACGATCCACCCCACCAGTTCCTCAACGTGTTCTATAACTTCCTTATCTCTGTCTGGACACTACATACAAACCAGGTGGGTAGAGGTACATCCCAAGCAGTGCTAGGACACACCATCCATGTGTCTTGGCTTTGATAGGCTTCCTTTTTGACTTTGTGAACGCTAACTTCAGCTTTGCAACGTTTTGTGGGATATTTGAGATTGATCCACAGAATTGTGGGAAGAGCATAATACATTCCGTTAATTTAACTTTCCCACACTTTACAGATGTATATATATATAATGCATAATATTGGACTATTGTGCACATAATACCGAATAATATGGTATATACTACACCTAACCTATATGTATTAGGTAACAGGCCCAATAAAAAAGTCACATGACATCAATATATTCTGGTTCTTAGATTTTGAGAACATGTGAGTCTCAAACTATGGCTCTGTTCTTTTTTACATCTGAAACCTCTAAGTTAATTTATTAATTTTATTATTAATTATTATTATTAAACTCTTCAATGACTGTCCTTCCAATGCTTTGGGCATTCTTGACTATCTTTTAAAAATACTCGTGTGAAGAAACAGCCCTGTACATTGTCCCAGGAGGAAATAAAATAACCCAGGAGCAACACAATCAGAGCAAAAATTGAATAATGAAGGTGTTGATCTTGCTCTGTGGTTAAGTTTACACACTGTGAGTAGGTCTATTGACATTGAGTTAGGCATGTTGTTAAGACACTTCATGGACCTAAATAAATCCTCTAAGACCGTAAAAACCAAGGAGAGGAGTCCTGTAGCACTTTAAAGACTAACAAATTTCTGCAGGCATAAGCTTTCATGGGCTGCAACCCATTTCGTCAGATGCAAGACAGTGTTTCTCAACCTTTTTGATACCAGGGACTGGCTTGCAGCCTTCCTAAACTGTGTCAGGGAGATCTCAGTAGGACCAGTCCAGTCCATGGATTGGTCACTGAGAAACAATGCTCTTGGAAACAGCAGACACATTACAAATTCCTACCTGATTCCATGTTGTCAACGTAAAAAGTAAGGAAGAAAATAATAAAACCAGGGAGAAGGAAGTTGGCTATGAGGCTCTGGCAGAAGGAGAGAACCTTCATCAGGACTGCAACTTGATCTAGGCAACAGGAAGATGGAGGAAAAAGCCTTATCACAGTGAGCATAAGACTGATTAACATTAAATCATTAAAGTCAAACATTAAATAGGACACATTAAATAAAAAAGGAGTAAATATATTGTTAAGTGAACTCTTTCATATTATGGAATTAGAACAGCCATTCAATTAAAGTTGAAAATGTATTTCCTTTATGAGTCTGATTTTTTCCCATGCCTACAAAATCCACATTAAAAAAAAAGTCAAATCAGTGTAAGAGTCGGTAATAATTCCATCAATGGAGAAAAAATGTTAAGGAATGAGAAAGAGAGAGAGAGAGAGAGAGATTCTTGTTGGGTTTTTTACCCATTTCTTTTCTTTCAACATAGCACAGGCAAAATGATTCAGATCCATAACAAGAGCTATTAAATAACAGGGACAACAGAATAAGACACTCCCCATAAAGTTGGATTTGCATAAGTCTGTAACTTACTTTACCAAACAGCAACATACAGTGAATTCATTCATCTCAAATCTCCCTTTGAATGCATTGAGAGCAGGATCAGGTCCAGTTTTCTTCAATAAAATATAAAAGGAAAGAAATAAATTGTTAAATCCACTAACCAAAATAGGTTGGTGTTAAATTACAATGAAAGAAGAACCAAAAATAGAGCATGTATCATTGTGCATAGAGAGGTCAAAAGCAAAGTTTGTACTCAGAGTAAAACACATTTATCCTGGGATTATAGGATCACTTTGCCACACTGGTGTACTGTGGGTCTCCAGGGCCCGGGGGCCAATGCTTGCATTTGCACCTTCCCTTTCCCCATCAGCAGCAGCGGCAGTGCCCCACAGGGGGAGGGGTATCTGTGGGCTTGTTTCCCACTCTCCTCCACTCCCCCCACACTGTGGTGCAGCTGGGAGCGGGACAGGGGCAGATGCACCTGGGCCACCCAGTGGCGGGGGTGTGTGTGTGACAGGTTCTGCACCGGAGCCTGCCGCTGGGTTGGCTGCCCGGTCCCTGTGTGCTGGGGTCCCTGTTGCTCCCTGGTGTCCTTAAACTTCCAAAGCAGGGCTGTGTGTGCGGATCATCATCCCCGGGGCAGCAGCTCCCGTCCCCGCCTGAGCAGCCTGGTCTGTACCGGTGTCACCAGCACTTGCTCCAGCCTTTTTAACACGTGGATGTGGGGGGGGGGGGGGGGGGGGGGGAGGAGAGAGAGATCACGGTGAAACCTGCAGCAGCGTCAGACTAAGCCCAGAGCCTGCGGCTGAGCGCTGCCCTGCAGCGGAGTCAGTGATTGCTTCAAGAGTTAACATTTTAAAAAGTAAAAACAACGAGAATCTTGTAGCACCTTAAAGATTAACAAATTTCTGCAGGCATAAGCTTTTGTGGGCCTCTGGGTACCTACTACAGGACAGAGCCAACAAAAACAACAGAACAGCACTGGTCATCACCTACAGCCCCCAACTAAAATCTCTACAACCTATCCTAGAAGATGATCCTTCACTCACTCAAACTGTGGGAAGCAGGCCTTTCCTTGCTTATAGACAGCTCCCCAACCTGAGCAAATACTCACCAGCAACCATACACCCTACAAGAAGTACACTAACCCAGGAACCTATCCCTGCAACAAACCCCGTTGCCAGCTCTGCCCGCACTTTGACTCTAGTGACACCATCACTGGTCCTAACCACATCAGCCACACCACCGGGAGCTCACTCACCTGCACATCTACTAATGTAATATATGCCATCACGTGCCAGCAATGCCCCTCTGCCATGTACATTGGCCAAACCAGACTGTCACTATGCAAAAGAATAAATGGACACGAAGCAGACATAAAAAATGGTAACATCCATAAACCAGGCGGAGAGCACTTCAATCTCCCAGGACACTCTGTCACTGACTTGAAAGTTGCCATACTCCTACAAAAGAACTTCAAAAACAGACTGCAGCGAGAAACTGCAGAGCTGGAACTGATCTGCAAACTGGACACAATCAGCCCGGGTCTGACCAGGGACTTGGGATGGTTTTCCCAGGACAAGAAGTGATTGCCACTGTTCACACATTCACAGGTGCTGCAGACTCTGGTCGGTTTTGCTGTGCACAGACTGACCCAGCTCCCCCTCTGGAACTTTTAAAAAGTGCCGCAGGTTCCCAGCCCTGCTATTGGCTCTGCCACACGCTGCGTTCCTATTGGCTGAGCAAAGACCAGCCTGGGGCTGGGAAGAGGAGCAAGAAGCAGCGTGGCTCCAAGTCCTGCGGGGAGGGAAGGGGGCGGAGGGAGAGGCGGCGACTCAACAGCGCGGTCGCTCCCAGCTGTTTAACAGCGCGGGGGGAGGGGAGTAGAACGCTTGTTCCCCGCCCCCACCACAGCGGGAGCCTCGTCAGGCCGGCAGGAATGTGGCAGCCCAGCCCCTGGCTGCCTGCAACTGCGGGGGGAGGGGCGGCTCCCGCTGGAGCGTGGCCGGTCCCCCTCCCCCCCGCGCCGCTGCTCCGCAGTTACTACTTCACCCGGCAGATACATGCGGCTGCGAACAGCAGCGCGGGGCAGCGGCGGCTGCATCGAGCGACAGCGGCTCACCTGGCTGCGCCGGGACCAGCCCCGGGCAGCGCCGAGATCTCGGGTTTGCTGCACTCCGCACCCGGCCCCGGCAGCGAGTTTACACCGGGCGGGACCCGGATTAATTCTGGTCTGTGTCCTGCGCCGGGCGCTGCTGGAAACGGGCCCGCCTCGGCCCCTGCCCCGAGATCGGAAGCGAAAGTAGCAAAGTAACGGGACAGAGGCGGGGCTGTCCGTGCCCGTCACATCCTCGTTACGCTTTGCGGGGAAGGCTCCTCTCTCCAAGCCCCCCGGGTGTTTGAGGGCTGCAGGCTCCGCTTTCCACGGCCCTGATCTGGCTGGGGCGAGAACCGCTAAACGCTGTCACAAAGTTCGTTACATTTTCATCTCACGCTCCGAATGGAAACTTCCCCCGTTCAGCACTTACGTAATAAACACCCGTTGTCCTGCTAAGCTGGGGTGTGCGGTGAAGCCTGTGTCTGTATCGCTGCAAGGGCTGAAGGTGCAAGCCCAGCCCATCTCTGTTCTCAGAGCAGAGTCTAGCCAGGATCAAGCAGCGTTAGCTGATTCCCAGCTCGGATGGTCAGTGCAGACATGGGGCTCCCCTGGGCCGAGTCATCACCGCAGGTTCCTGAATCAAACCCTCCAGGTTCCTGTTGTTCCTTTACAAGTGGGCAGCACATTGGTGGGGTCAGACCAAGACAATCGCAGTGTGATGGTTACAGAGGTCCTGTCATCACCTGAACAGGCCTTGAAACAGCAGGGAAGCCCTGACTGCATGAATACAGTTAACAGACAGCCAAGATGGGGCAGCTCATCTTTCATTGGACCAATTTCTGTGGGGGAAAGACAAGCTTTCAAGCCACACAGAGCTCTTCGACAGGACTATTCACAGTGGAGGGTCTGTTAACACCATTGCTGTCATAGGACAAAAAGAGGGGTTAGTGTGTAGCAGCTGGTTGCAATGAGCCATAAATCCCCTGTGTCTGTCAGTCCTTGATTGTTTGTGTCTAGCAGGCTAGATTTACAAAATGCTCCTGCTGGGGCAGAGTTTCCAGCTTCTCCCCATAGCACCAAATGGTATTTAACTAATTCTGTCTCAGCCACCCCCACATCTGCCTGTCTCCAGCCCAGCTATTAATTCTGCCCCCTGCTCAGCTCCCACATCTGCCCCTCAGTGCCACGTCAGTCTGAGCTCTGTGTGTCTGCGACATACCCCAGCATGCCCTGTCCCAGTGCTGAGCTGAGCCAGCCGCCCTGGTGCCATTGGGCAGGGGTCCAGCCAGCCGGGTCCCACAGAGAACTGACCAGCCCAGCCAGGACTCTGGCACCAGCCTGGCTGGGAGCATTTTCAAAGAACAATCGAGACTCGCCCATGTCAGCCTGGTCCCACATCAGCATCCTGTGCTTCCTATTCCCTGCCCCCCAGCGCTGCCACCAGCCTGTTCCAGGGATGGACTTGAGCACTCAGCTCAGTGGCACTGGGTGTGTGACCAACATCACAGTCCGAGATATTTTGAACTAACTTGAGAAAAAAAAATTGGGGGAAAGTTGTTTCTGTATCAATTTCCCACCTTTCACCATCAACTCCTGACCGTCCTCCCCTCCCACACACACAGACCTTGTTCTTGTCCTCCTCTCCTGCCCATGTCACTACGGGAGACTTTCCCTGGAGAAACTGAAGGATGCCAATTAAGCACAAAAGGTTTCTGTTTGTAATGAACTTTTTTACTTGGTAGTTTTTAACGTAAGGAAAAATATTTGTCTTTGTTTGATTTGGTCCATTTGCTTTGATGACTGTGTTGTGTTGGGGATAGGGGTCTGGTTTCCCTTCTCGGGGCGCTGCCCTTTGTCACATACTGGGTTTAGAGGTGCTGCTAATGGGTAACTTGAGCAACTGATTGGATCGAAACTGAGTGCATCAGGGAAGGTAACTCTGGGTGTGTGTTTCCCCTCTAGGAAATTTAGGTTCTTTTTATGGCCTCCATTATCATAAGAGCTGAGTGATACACAAATCTTCAGTGTATTTATCCTCACACCAGCCATGTGAAATAGGGAAACATTCTCACCCCTTTTCACAGATGGGGGCTGAGGTCCAGAGAAATGAAGTGACTTGCCTGAGGCCACACAGAAAGTCTCACAAAACAGAGAATATAACCTCGGTCACCGACACTTCTATTTTAGCTGGAATGTGACTGTTTCTTTAAGAGAAGATTCATCTGCCCACATCAGAAGGGTTGAAATTATCGCAACTTTGCAGTTCCTCTGGGTGATGCCCCACACAAGCAAAAGGGCCCTAGTGGTACATTTTTTACAAAGCCTCCAGCCCTGCAATGTTACCAGTGAGCTGGCTCCAGCTCAGCAAACAGTCACAGTGTGAGTCAGTTGAAAGGAAACATCCAGTTGCTGCTGTAGGCGGGGCATATTTGTGAGTTCAGGAAAGTGAAACTAGCCCAGCTACACTGTCCAGAGTCAGCCATGGCGACGGAGAACCCCGTGGAAAGTCTCCAGGAGGAAGCTACTTGTCCCATCTGTCGGGAGTATTTCAGAGAACCTGTCATTCTGGAGTGCGGGCACAATTTCTGCCGAGCCTGCGTCAGCCAGTGCTGGGAAAGATCGGACACCGGTGTCTCCTGCCCCCAGTGCAGAGAAACTGTGCAACAAAGAAACCTCAGGCCAAACAGGCAGCTGGAGAACATGGTAGAAATAGCCAAAAGGCTGAGTTTCCAGGCAGCAAAGGGATCAGGAGTGGAGAAGGTGTGTGGAGAACACCAGGAGGCTCTGAAACTGTTTTGTGAGGAGGATCAAACCCCCGTCTGTGTGGTTTGCCATCTATCTCGGGATCACAGAACTCACAGGGTGGTTCCCATCAAGGAGGCTGCCCAGGAGTATAAGGTAGGGAAGTTTAATCACTAATAACTTTGGGTTTTAATGACAAGTTAATTTCACTGCAAGGTGTAACTGCACCATTCAGCTCTGTAAAGTCTTTACTGTACAGGAGATGCTATCACAAAATAAATGATCTGGCAGACTAGCAAGAAAGGCAAATAATAATAACAATAAAGTCTTTAAAAGTATCTGGTGTGGGAAACTTTCCTCTGAGAAGCTGAATCCTTTTCAAAACCAGCTTCCACTGGTGAAATAAGGGAACTTTTTCTGGAACACAAACTGTTAAATGATCAGTGAGGCTTAAATCAAAAGAACTGCAGGCCCATCTATGTGAGAGTGTTACCTTCAGATTGGAGATGAGAAAGTTACAAACTGTTGTTATTACTGATTTGTACCATACAGTATATTATTATTATTTGCATCAGATCTGGGCACTGCACAAAACACAGTGAGAGACAATCCCTTTGCTGAGCAAGTTGCAGACTCACAAGACAGACAATGGGTGGGAGGGGAAACCGAGGCACAGTGTCAGTAGTAGAGCTGGGGATAACCGAGGTATCCCAATGTCCAGACCAGTTGCTGCCACCTCTGCAGCAGCACTGAGCAGTGCTGAGGGGCAGCTATTACAATGGAAAGGCGCTTTGATAAAGGCCCCATGCCCAGGACGGAGATGAGATTTCCCCTGGGATTTAAACAGAGATGCCGGCCAGCACTACAGGAGGTGATTGTGCTAAACGCTGCGTGAACCCCATGCACCTTGAGTCCACACGTAAAAGGGACAGCGCAGGTCCATGCCAAATACCATTGGGATTAGACTGGATTGCAGCAAAACTAACCTCTGGGCAGTGCTGACCAGTGTCAGTCTGAACTGTTTATTGTATCTGTGGGCAAGGACCAGCCAAAGTGGTTGCATTAGTCTCACCATGCACTCTTTTGAAATCTCCCAGAATCCACTGCTTCTGCGATCTTTACTATGGAGTGAGATTGTAGTGTAGAAGAACCCAAACTCAGGGGTCCTTATTTACAAGTCCATTGCCCAGAGGATAGTCCAGAAGTAACCAAACAACAGATTAGCAAAGTCAAATTTTATTCTTTACGTAAAGAAGGTAGTCCCTTCAAATATAAGGGGCAACAGCTTAAAACTAAATTCTAACAGCTTATATAGTTCCACACAAGTCTTTATACGTCACAGCTTCCATGGTCATACACACTAAAAAAACCTACCCATCCAGGAATTTTCTCAGCACAGCATTTTCAGCTTTCCTTATCTAAATTACAAGGTCTTTCTCTGCATTCCATCCCTGCTGGCATCTAGGTTCCATAACTATCTTGTTAACCCTTAACATTCTAAGATTTAAACTTCTGCTAGAAAGGCACTTTCAATCTCAGGCTTTTGCAGCCATTTCTAAAAATCAGTTCTCAGCAGAAACAGAGACCCCATCTTCTTTTCCCTTCACAGTAGGTACCTACCCAGAGGCATTTCTAGTGAAAGCGTTCAGGACAGCATTAGGGCAAACCCCAACCCTTGTTAACACACCTCAGCAAATCTAATGGGGTTCTCCCTAGTGTTTAGTCCAGTTCAGTACAACCAGTGCAATCCCAGAGCTTCGGGGCTGAACTTCAATTGGGAGTTGGGCTCCTTGGAGAATCCCAGCCCATATTTCCAGCCACGGGATTTGAATCACTTTCTTCCTTTAATCTTCTGAAAACCACATTAATTGATTCACCCCCATGTCACTACAGATTTCTACTATATGCTGCAGTACTAATGAATTAATAAAGACCAGTCAAGCTTGGATAAGTGAGGTCTCCCTCTAATTAATAAAAAGACTGATCCTGAATTGGGAACAAGTTGGAATATGACATACTCCCAGTCTCCATTGTTAGGTTGCATTTCCTTGGTGTCTCTGGTGTCATACGCTGATTAGAACCAATAGTCACCTTGGGTTTGGGTGGAAAAACATCCCCCTACACACCCCTCTCAACCTTCAAAATGAAACCTCCCAAATCATCTCTGTTTCTACAGGAAAAAATTCAAGCCCATTTGAAGACTTTCAGGGAAGAGAGAGAAAAGCTCTTGGCATTTAAAGGGACTGGAGAGGAGAAAAGCCAGGAGTATCTGGTAGGTGTCTGTCGTTATTGACCTGTGGAGATTGGTGGTGAGAGGTCTGCTTGTAGGCAGATTCTTTTGTGGCCTTGATCAGTGTCAATATATTTCTCCATCACAGATTTTCTGTATTAGATTCATGTGCAGAATCTAAGCTTTAATTTCAGTTATGAGTTAATTTCTAGCCCTTGTGGCTGTCTTTGCGGATGCGTCATTTCTTGCATTGTTCAATTATTTGATTCTTTTTTCCCCTGGAACTTCGGTACATGTAATGCTGAGTCCTGCAAATCTTAGGGTTTGCAAAGAAGTTCTCCCTCCTGCACATTCAGTACCCCATTACAGGACTCCAAGCTGGCTCCATGTTCCCTGACCAGCCCTTTCCGTATCCCTTTGCAGAAACGAGAGTTCTGTGGCACTTTAAAGACTAACAGATTTAATATTTGCAGGCATAAGCTTTCGAGGTGCCTCTGTGTTACCTATTTTCTGTATTACTACATCTGAAGAAGAGACCTGAAGTCTCTCGAAAGCTTATGCCTGCAAATATTAAATCTGTTAGTCTTTAAAGTGCCACAGAACTCTCGTTGTTTTTGCTGTATACAGACTAACATGGCTACCCCTCTGGAACTATTTTGCAGAAACAGATAGATAAGGAGAGGCAGAAAATTGTGTCTGAATTTCAGCAGAGTTGGTGCATCAGTTTTTAGTGGGCTGATTTCTACAACATTTAACATGGGAATCTGCTGTCCCTCAGAGCATGGAGCCCCAAGTAGTGAATTGGACACAGAGACTCAATTCCCATTTTATCCCCAGATCTGGTCTCTCCAGGCCAGAGTTGAAGAATATGAATGGTACCCTTGGGGGAAGGTGACACTGCCATGGCCTGTGTTGCACCTGCTCTGAGGCTGGGAGAAGTAGAGAAATGCTAACTCCAGGCCTATTAGAGCAGCAATTCACTAGCAAGAACTTCTAATGAGTCACTAAGTGAAATATAATGACGTGAATGTTTTTTCTCTCCAGGTGTAGTAAGAGGAAGCTCCAGCAGCCAGAGGAAATTTCTCCTGAACTGGAAAATGGACTCAGTGATTTCTCCCAGAAAACTGTTGCTCTAATGGAGAGCCTGAGGAAATTCAAAGGTACAGAGAAGAGATCTAGGAGGGGAAATCTGGATAAGCCTCTGACACCGTAGGAAGAGCATGGCTCTGGGCCAATCCGTTCATAATTAGATTATGCTTCTATTTAATTGTCAACTGAAAATGCTACGCAATTGGAGTCCAAGTCACTCTGGTTGATTAATTCAAACTTTTATTTGTACCAAAAACATGCCTTGCAATTACACTTACTGTGAAAGAAAGAAATGACAGACATACAGAAAGACGTACTAGTCAGTTGCTGTCTCCTGGAGCATAGGCGGGTCATGGTGGATTTCTCCTATGATGATCTGACTCCCCTTTACAATGTCTGACATACTATACTTATCCAAGTGATATATTGATTAGTTCTTTTCCAATCTCTTCTGAGTGTTATGAATATTATGTACCAGATATAAGCCATACACTACACATGCAGGAACTTTTCAATTCGCAGGCCTTATGCTGTACAAACTATTTTCATATTATTATTCTCTTTTCTGATTGGTCTATTACCACTGATTATGCATAGGTCACTTTGACCCTTGTCTCCGTAGAGGGGTTTTTGAACTTTTCTAACTAATTTAGGCAGTACATTTTGGGTGTCTGTGTCTTTAAGCACATCAAAACGTCTCTTTCTCCCACATACAGACTTATGAACATGTCACTTAATAACAAGGTCACTTAAGGCAACATTTCCCTCACACCAAGGAAACTGCTAACCAGGCCGAAGCCGAATCAGTCAGTATAAACGCAAAATCTTGTTCTGTCCAAACATATGCATAAGAAATGACCATTGACCCCTTCTTCCAATTATCAATACTAAACATAATAAATAGCAGAAAGCAAACAAATGGAGCAGACGTAGCAGGGGCCCAGGCGTCAGGATATCTCACATTAATTCAGGACTTACCAACACTAACAACATTCAGGCCCAAATTCAGCAAAATGGCCTCATTTTGGCCACCTGAGCTGAGTTTCTCTCTCCCCACTAGAGACAGTCCCAGAGCTGTGCAGCATCCACAGCTGCAAGTGGAGTCAGTGCGAGCTGCAGGTGCCCAACCCCCCCGAGAACCAGGCCCCGGGGGGTAAAGGCCAAAATTCAAAATTGAGACCCTAAATTAAAGGCCACTTGTTAAAGCTGGACCCCGTCCATCACTGTGCTCTGGTCCCGTATGGCAGCTAGTCTGGGCCAAATGAGCTGTGGAGAAGGAGAAAGCCCCTCCCACAGCGTGAGGAATCCCTCCAGCACAGCAGTGTTTGATGCCTCCTCCAGAACAGGTGCAGGCAGAAGGAGTGTTCCTGAGAGGTCTGGGAATGGAGGGGGTTGGTAAGGGCAGGGTGGAAGAGGGAGGGGTGGATGACGGATATAGAGACGTGGGCAGTGTAAAGCTGGGCCTCTGACACTCTGCATGCTGGCCAAGAAACACGGGGGCCATTGTAAAAGGGAAGCAACTCTGGCTGGCTTCAGAACGTCCTCAGCCTGCACCAAGGTCTACACCGGCCGCTGCAGCCACTGAACAGCTGAGTCACAAATTGCCTCCCCTCTCTCCTTCTGCCAGTACAGGGGAGAATCTGGCCCATTGAGCCAAACTTCCCGCTGCCTCTAATTCCACACTGATAAAATGATTTTATTATTATTCATATTTCTGCCTCTGGAGCACGAGGGCCCCATCGTGCTGCTTTCTGTAGAGACACTGAGCAAAGAGCACCAAACCTTACAATTAGAGCCAGGATTTTGCAAATTCCTAACATCTCGTTAGTGTCAAATGAATCAAAGGGGATAAAGTTACTTTTATGCCAAAGTCTTTGCATGATCTAGTCGAGGTTACGACAAAAGGCAGTTAGTGAATGAGACAAACCAACTAGAGCCTGAAGGGGTGGGAGGGTCTGCTGAGGGAAAAGTAAATCTCACTTACAGATTGTCTGTCCTGGGATGATTGTGAGGCTTCATGGATGTTGATTCCATTGGGGAGAGATGCCTGAATGAGAGAGGAAACAGAAGGTTTCAGATTAGTTTCTATTAAATCCCTGAGTGTGTCTCTGGGCCTCTCTGTCTCCTTCTCTGTTATGATGAAAACACAGCTCTGAGTTAAGAGGGGGAATGCTGTTATAAACATGAAAGCCTGAAATCTCCTCTCTTTTATCCTTTCCCCCTCCAGACACTCTGCCATCTGTGCTGGACACAAAAAGAGGGGAATCCCTAGGATCATTCACACAGGGTGAGTTTGCAGGTGGAGACTGTCTTTGAATTATGAGAAAATTCCAGTGAAAACATCTTCATGAGATGGTTTGGTTGGTGTCTTTAGGAACAAAGAGCAACCAGGACACACACAGCCACAAATATAACACAGTAACAGTGAGGACATCCCCAGCTGACATCACAGAAACAACCCTGATGTAAACCTTAGTGCTGCATTCATGCCCAAGCTGATGAACAGAAAAACTCGCACTGAGCAGCCCCCGAACAGAGCTCTCTCCCCTGAGGGCTGACACATCCCTCTCCTTTACCCTGGTTCATGGGGTCTCCCTATCGCTCTTCTCCAAAATCCTCCCTTTCCTGTGGGCAGGGCTGCTCACTGCTTCCTGGATTGGGGAGATGCTCCCCTCTGGTGCTGGCAGTTCCTCCCTTCTCTCCAGCTGAAGGATGGGGCTACCCCACCCAATGCCATCTCCTGCTCTCTGGTCTTCAGTGGCTCTTCCCCAATGTTGCACCTTCCTCTCTGTTCCCTGGCCTGGGAGTGGAGGCTGCATTTGTGGGGGGCAGGGGAGCTTCCCTCTGGGGTTTAAAGCTGGTACCTGCCTCCTTTGCTCCCTCCTCACTAGAAGCTTCTATTCTGTGCTCGGATACTGGGAATGGAGCAGCCCCAGCAGAGGGAGTAGGGAGCTGAAGCCTCTTCAAACAAATAAGAAACAAGGAAAGTGGGTCCCATTAAAGGAAGCTCAGTGACAGCTCTGCACAGCTGCAGGTGCCTAGGACAGGGGGAACTCCCTGAGATCCAGGAGTGTCCCAGCCAGAGCAGGGCTACTGGGGAGTAAGAGAAATGGTCCCAGCCTCCCCCAAGGCTGAGCTCGGCCCCCAACGCTCTGATTCTGTCTCTCGCAGCAAATGTGACTCTTGATCCAGACACGGCTCATCCCCAGCTCGTCCTGTCTGAGGATGGGAAAAGTGTGAGATGGGAAGACAGATGGCAGGATCTGCCCGACAATCCTGAGAGATTTGACACCGCGTATTGTGTGCTGGGCTGTGAGGGATTCACCTCGGGGAGACATTGCTGGGATGTGGAGGTGAGGGATGGGCAATACTGGGCTGTGGGGGTGGCCAGAGAGTCTGTGAGGAGGAAGGGATCCATCAGCCCTAGCCCTGAGGAGGGGATCTGGGCTGTGGAGTTGTGGGGGGATCAGTTCGAGGCTCTCAACTCCCCTGTGACCCCCCTGCCCCTGGGCTGGGTCCCCAGCAGGATCCGGGTGTGTCTGGACTGTGACCGGGGGCAGGTGACATTTTTCAATGCTGGTGACCAGGCCCCGATCTTCATTTTCCCACTGGCCTCTGATCCTGGGGGGAGAATCCACACCTGGCTCCGGGTGTGGCCAGAATCTTGGCTCTGGGTGTAATCAGCCTCTCTAGCCTCTCCCACCCTAGTCTCTATGACCCTGGAGAACTCCCATCTACCCAGACCCTTCATCTCTATGATCCCTGGAAGCTCCTTCCCCCTCCCTGCAGCACCAGGGATGGGAGGGGGAGGGGGATGAAGAACCCCTGGAGCTGCAGGGGGAGCAGAGGGTCCCTGAGGGGCAGATGTGGGGCTTGGCACAGGGCAGAATTAACGGCCGGCCTGCGGACAGGCAGATGTGGGGGTGGCCGGGACCCAGCATTAATTAATGTGGGTATGGGGGTGGGGGAGAAGCTGGAAGCTCCACAGCAGCAGGACGTGTTTTGTACAATCTGTGCGGTTAGATCTCTCTGGGGCTCCCAGCCAGAGCTCCTGCTGCAGGGCCAAAGTCACCTTCCTGTGTTGCTGCAGGGCAGGCACCACAGTAATTGTCACACCCACGCAGGGTATAGGCAGGAAAAGTTCACAAATCACAGGAACAACCAGAATACAGTCTGTGTTGTTTTGAAACCTCATTGTTTAGGGGTTCAGTTTCACAACTTTTGGTTTTGATTAATGATTTTTAACTTCTGGGGTTGGCAACACGGAGAGTCACTCAGGCCAGGGTTGGTTGAATGAGAGCAAACAAGAGGAAAAGATAAAGTAAAACAAAATAACCAGAAAATCCTAGAGAAAGGGTGCAAAATAGCTATGAAAATAATGAAAGGAAAACACTCTGAAGAGGGGAACCAGCCAGCAGCAGCGAGCGAGGAAGGGATAAACTAAGGGAGAGAATGGAGAACGTGAGGGGGAATGATCTGTGACAGGGACCACAGGAGAGTGGAAGAGACACAGAGAAATCAACTGGGATAGGAAATGAGGGCTAGAAAAAATGGTGAGTAAAAATGAACAGTATGAAAGAAAAGAGAAGAAGGGACAGAGAGATTCATAAAACATCCTGAAGATGAGACTGTCATTCATAAATTGCCTTTGACTTTGTTACCATTTTAGTGTCATTAAAAAAATGTTCCCAAACTTGCAGGTCTCTTTCATTGTTGTGGTTATTGAAGCTGCTTCTCAGCTCCTTTTCCCATGATGGGTATTTGTGTATTTAGGGTAAATAAAGCAACAAAGTCAATTCTGATTTGTTCTTTTTTAATTTTCCATCTGCGATTGTTGGGAGGCAGAGCTGTGGGATTTGCTTCTCTTCCTGGTTGTGTCACCCCAGCACCAGCAGGGACTATACCTGCATGTGCCTATGATGAGATGCTGGGTTTTACTGGGATATGTTGCTATCCAGCCTGTGCTCTGTCTCTTGTTCTTTCTATTATCATGTAAATCAGGAATTCCTCAGCTGTGCTCTGTGGAGACGTGGCTGAATACCTGATTCTCCCCTTTGTTCCGAGAGTCACTGAACTTATTAAAAGGTCGCTAAAGGTATATCAAATATGTTGTTCACATTTCTTCTGCCCATCAGCAATTGCTGTGGGTTCCAGGGAGGTGTTCATGGGGTGGGACTGGTTCCGAGAGACAGTCTCTGGGGGGTTTGATCTACACTGGGATGCAGGTGTCTCTCTCGTATAATATGTGTGTAGACAAGGCAAATGGTAGTTTCACCTCAGCATAACTGGTCAAGAAGAATTCTATGGTTGGAGGGTGTTTGGGTGAGGTTAGGAGTCACCTCGATTAGCTATACTGAGGTGAAAGCATCACTTGCCTCATCTCCACTAGGTGTGTGCAATGAGATCAAGGCCTCATGTTTGCTGTCCCATTGAGAAAAACACCCTTTCTAATTGGGGTTTCTAAATGAAATAATGGTGAGAAAGGAGACACCCCATCCTTGGCCAGGGCTGTATCTTTGTTTTCTGGGAGCATTAACTGAAATGACACAGGGTGGGATCCATGAAGGGACTTACGCTTTGCAACGCTGAGCATCGTGGCACCTAATTTTTAGGTACCTAGAAAATCACAACAAAATCATCACTGTAACCCACAAATCCTGACGCAGGCACCTAGTGTCCCTGTACGATGAACAGAGACAGGTGGGTGCCCTAAAATGCAATCCAGAAGAGCCATCATGTTAGCTGGAGACCATCCAAACTAGTCACTGAGAGACGATAACAACAGGGTGTGTCCTAAACCCTGTCCCTCTTTTGAAGATAAGCTCCTACGTCTAGGTTGCTGAGGGGCCTACTTCCGTTTAGCAATCCATGAATGGGAGCCCACCGCCTGAGATATTTCCTGTGGGAATGGGCTAGGTACCTGCTTCACTGCATACAAAATGAGGGAGGGGTCAGAGTTTTTTTGGTGCTGCTCCCCATTATATAACTTTTAGCCCATTGGTTCTCACACTTGCTTGGGATGTGGGGAACCCAGGTTCAATGTCCCCTTCTTTGCCAGTGGGGGAGAGATGATTTGAAAAGGGGTTACAAATTTGAAAAGGGGAGCTCTAACCACTCAGCTATGCTTAGTCTATGGGTGGGATTCTTCAGTCTCTCCAGTTGCAGCTGGTCCACTGGGGGGTAAATAATAAATGAGTGACTGGAGCTGGGGGCTGGACCCAAGGGTTCCCACATCTCAGACAGGCTCCCTAACCACAGGGCTACAGGGTCATTCTCACTCTGGCCAATGACTAATTAAGTGTTAATCTGCAGTGGAACAGTCACTGGGCCAGAGAGAGAGAGAGAATGTCTCTGTGGTCCAGTGGCTGGGGCACACACACCGACGGGGCTCTTGCCCCTGACTCAGCCACTGGCTATGGCTATCCCTGGGCCACTTCCTCCCCGATCCCCCCTGTACTTGTTCTCCATTTCTTCTGGGTCACTGGGGTACTCTGCTCATGGCAGGCCCACCAGTCCCTCCTCGTTGGTCGGCAGAAAGTCTGGGAACTCCTCAGTGGAAGGCAACTCCTCCAGGTCACAGGGCGCTCAGGGTTCCCCAGCATCAGACAGTTCCTCCAGGTCGCAGGGCTCCCAGGGTTTCCCGGCATCAGTCAGCTCCTCCAGGTCAGGACCAACCTCCAGGGGTTTCTCCCATCCAGCAGGCGGGGTTGGCTTCCCCCAGCTGCTAGGGTCCAGCAGCCCCACCCAGTCACTAGGGCCTGGCAGCCCTCTTCAGTCACCGGGGTCAAGCAGCCCTACCCAGTCACTCAGGCCTGGCATGCAAGGCCTGGCGGCAACAGGGCATTTCCACCAAACGCCCAGGTCCTGGGCCCAGGCCACAGCCTCCAGGAAGACACATCTGCCTCCAACAACAGCTCCACCTAACTGAGGTGCTGGGTCTCTCTTTTATACTTCCTGCCCTGGGCCTGGCTCCACCCCTCTGCTTCCGGGTGGCTGGGCCTGCAGGGCCTGGTTCTGTCCAGCAGGGACAGAGTGACCCTTCCTCTGGCCCAGGCTACGAGGAAGGCCACAGCGCCTTGCTACAGGGGGCTGTGTGTATTTGTGTACTGGCTTCTTGATAACCGGTGAGGGAAATCAGAAGCGCAGTCTGTGGCTGGTTGGGAAGCCTGACTTCAGTGTCACCCACCAGTGCTGGAAGAATCTGCTCTCTGTTTACAGCCTGCCCTAATCTTGGCATTTTCAGGTGGCTGCGCTGGGCATGGACGGGTCACAACGGCCTCCAGCTGCCAGGAAGTATCCAGGCCTGGGGAAGCTAATTGTGCAGGAAATAGCCAGCTCCTGCTACACAGCTGGAACTGGCTGTCTAAACACAATGGAAGGAAATAGTAACATTGGGCCAGACTCGCAGCCTGTGTAAATCAGAAAAGCCTCATTGACTGCAAGAGGTCTCGGCCAAGTGATATCAGCTGAGAATCTGGCCTGCACCTGAGAAGGGATTTTAACAGGGAGTTCTAACCTCTCTGACAAGTGCTCTAACCCCAAGCTACAGGACACTCTGAGGTGGTTCTCTCTCAATCTCACCTGGTGAAACCATTCCACATTCATTACATGTTAGAGGGGCCAATGAACACATGAGAATCACTGCACAGTTCTGAATCCAGAGGTTGGAGTGTTTTAAAGATAGGGAAACTGAGGCCATTTCTACACTATGGGTGCTACAGTGTCACAGCAGCCTTGTTACCATAACGTAGACACTACCTATGGTGACAGAAGATGCCTTCACTGTAGGTTATCCACATCTCTGCATGGCAGTAGCTAGGCTGCCAGATGCTGTCTTCTATTGACCCAGCTGCATTTACACCAGAGGTTAGAGTAGCATAGCTGCAACAGCAGCAGAGTCAAGAATCAAACCCCGGCACTCCCGCTTCATGTACACGGCGCTATCTGCTAGGGTTTGCCAGCCTTAGTGCATGGTGGCACCTCTGAGAAGATTTATAGAGAGGGTCACATTTGCTCCCATTTACAGTGACGTAAATGTGGATCAAATCCACTGTGGTTAGTCTCCTTGTTCCAGATTTGAACTGGTGTAGCCCAGAGCACAGTCTGGCCTGGAAAATACACAGAGGGAAAGTCTTTGCCATATATAGATAAATACTGTAAGAATGTGGATTTACTATAACTCCTATCAATGCTTTAGACACAGAATGGGCAGACAAAAATGTATTTAAGGCAGATGATGAATGAACAGATATATCATTTCTATGAATGAGATTGCTTTAAAAAACATGGGATTTAAAAATACTAATTACAATTAATTCTGGGTTGTTTCTTTCTGCCTTCTGGTTTCTAAGCCTTCAGGCTGCACTGAGGTCACATTTTCAAATTTTCTCTGCAATCAACAAAGCTAGAAGCTTCTTTTCTTTAGCAAATGAAAGTCTCCACTCACCACAAGCATGAAGGGGCTGGCGCTTTAACAAACAAATCAACAACAACACTGCAATCAAACCAACAGATCAAATACTGTGAGCCTCAAGATAAAATCACAAGAGTTGGTGGCACTGCTGGTAGGAATCCTCCTTCCACTGAGCCAGAGCAGCCTGAGTGCAAATGAGAATCAGGCTTTTGAAACATTGATTCTACCTTAACCAAGGTTTTAGCCTGTTGTGAAGTTAGCATCACTCCTTAGACACATAGCCCCTGCTCCTGCAGGCTCAGCATCACAGGTGCACACCGATGTCCCAGTGAAGCCCCACTGACCCTCCACACAAGCAGAAGGGGCAAGACCAGGGCCCTAGTGGCACGTTTTTCACAAAAGTCTCCAGGGCTGAAATGAAAAATGGGCTCCTTCCCCACAGCAAACAGCGTGAGTCAGTTCCAACCAGGAAATAGGGAAACAAAATTGTTTCAGCCGATGGGGCATATTGTAAACGCAAGAAACTGAAACCCTCTAACTCTGCCCGTCTGGTGAGCCATGGCTGCAGAGAACCCTGTGGAAATTCTCCAGGAGGAAGCTACGTGTCCCATCTGTCTGGAATATTTCAGAGAACCTGTCACTCTAGGGTGTGGCCACAATTTCTGCCGAGCCTGCATCAGCCACTGCGGGGAGGGTGTTAAGAAAATGATTCTCTGGTATTCGTTTACCCCGATTACCGGATCTGTCACCGGAGGATTGACTAAAACAGACACTGATAAATAGTGAAAAACAACTACAGGTTATTAGGGGGGAACAATCGAATATAACCATAAAACATTGGTATTGAGAATAGACGATGGGGATGAATCCCAGGTCCCTTACCACCTTACCCTTAACACAGCCCTGGGTTTCCCACCAGTCCACAATAATATTTACAATTGTTCTTCGCTCCCTCCCTAGGGAGTGTTGGTCATGATTCCCAACGGGCTGGTCAAGCCGTTCCGATATCACCGTCTGCTTCTCGGCCTGGCCCTGAAGCCCGCGCAGATACGCCGACACCCTCACACCCTCCACACTGTCACTCCGATGGGCCTCCCCGAGTTCTGGCACTCACTGCCTTAAATCACCTCTGCTGGGACTGCCTTTAGCCAATCGGCTGCCAGGATTTTTCCCACCTTCCGGCCTTTGCACACGGTTCTCATATTGTGCACACGGCACCAATACCTTTGCACTCAGCACTATAGATGGTGTTTTCCCGCCTTTTCCCCATGTGTCTACCCTACGCCGACAGCTGCGGGTAACCCGTTGAACCCCATTCATGATGGGGATCGGGGATTGCAATTATTCCTCATGAACGAGGAATTCCCAGTAAGTGCGGGTCATAAGCTCGCATTGATTAAGTCCCTGCCCTTTGTACACACCGCCCGTCGCTACTACCGATTGGATGGTTTAGTGAGGTGCTCGGATCGTCCCTGCCGGGGTCGGTCACGGCCATGGTGGAGTGCCGAGAAGATGGTTGAACTTGACTATCTAGAGGAAGTAAAAGTCGTAACAAGGTTTCCGTAGGTGAACCTGCGGAAGGATCATTAACGGTGGTGTCGCGCTCAGCCGGCTCGGGCCCCCGACGGCGGCACGGCTTACCCCATCCCATCACGGGCGCACAGCCTCGGACGCCTCCCCACGCGCAGGATG
>ML681556.1:0-38293 GCA_007922225.1 Emydura subglobosa
ATCCTGAGACTTGTGATAAAATCATGAGAACTGGCAATACGGGGCAGGCCCTTCACCAGCAGCGTGAGAAAGTTCCACATCCACAGGTGTGAGGTCTGGTCTGCACCACAGAGCTAGCTCGACGTAAGGCAGCTCACAGCAGCCTAACTCCGTCAGCGTCTACACTACAGTGTCGCTCCCCCGCTGTAACTCGCCCACTGCACCGATTAATGACCCCACCTCTGTGAGAGGCGTCGTGCTCAGATCGATGTAGCTAGGTCAGCGCAGTGTCAGGGTCGACAATTGCTTATATCAACTGCTGTTGCCTTTCAGATGCTGTCCCACAGCAGCCCCCAACTAGCAGTTTGATTGGTGCCAGCGCTCCCGGTGAGGATGTGCCCCGTCAACCCCAGGTGTGTGGGGTGGACATGCAAAAGCAATGTAATGACTGGGGTGGCTGTATGGCGACGTAACTCAGGTCAGCTTAATTCTGGAGTTTAGACTTGCCCGGGGTCAGGCAGGAAGTCCGTGTTACCTGCAATTCCCAGTGATTTCAGCCGGGCCTGCAGGAGTCAGCGCTTCTCAAAATCAGGCCTGACATTGAGCACCCAGGTTTGCAAATATTGGCTCAGTGTTATTACGCGGGGAAATCACGTGTCTGTGAGAGTTTCTAACTAACAAAGACAAACAGCATCTCCTACCCTGTACTCCTGAGCAGCCTCCTCGATGGGAACCACAGTGTGAGCGCGGTGAGCCCGGGACTCTCTGCAGATCACACAGATGGGGGTTTGATCCTCCTCACAGAACAGTTTCAGTTTCTCCTCGTGTGTCCCACACAGATTCTCTTGCTGTGCTTTCCCTGGCTTTAACCCCAGCTGTTTCAGTTCCTCTACAATATTGGCCAGCTGAGTGTTGGGCCGGAGTTTCCCCTTTTGGAACAGCGCTTGGCACTGGGGACAGGGGAACTTGGTACCTGATTCAGGCTCCCTTTGCTCACAGCACTGGGTGATGCAGGCTCGGCAGAAGTTGTGCCCACAGTCTATAGTCACCGGCTCTGTCAGATACTCCAGGCAGATGGAGCAAGTGGCTTCTTTCTGCATCTTCTGTGTTGGAGCGGCTGAGGCCATGGCAGCAGGACTGAGTGTCTGCGATTCTGGTCTCTTCCCTTTGCTCTGGCTCTGTGCGGGCTGGTGCTGACAGTGGGAGGTGTCTTCTGCACATCCGCTATTTATTCTCACTCACACCGGAAACACGAAGAAGGAGGAGGTGCCAAGAGTGAGAGGAGGAGAGAAGAGAGAATGGGAAATGAATGGGAGAAAGGGAGAGGTGGAAAACCAGAGATGGTACAAAGGAGAAGGGCGGAAGGGCAAACAGACTGAGTTAACAGCCTCTAAGGGCTGGTCTACACTAGTGTCGCGCCGCTCTCCACCCTGTTACCTTCTTTAATGGCAGTCTCTGTGTAGGTTTTTGTGGGGCTCAGAGCCGGGTGCGTAACCACAGACACCTAGCTTGTCGCATAGGAGGAAGTCAAGAGCTGGCGGAGGCCGGGTGTAGACATCCTGTTTATCAACTCTGAGCACTGGGTTTGTGTTAGTTCCCCCCTCCCCCTGCACCTCAACGGCAGGAAACCCCCCTCCATCTCAATGGCAGTGGAGAAACACTGACAAGGTGACAGAAAGTTCTAGCAGGGGACAAGGCCTATAAAAGGGCAAAGCACCCATCCTAGGCCGAGTCTTCACCGACAGGAACGGATCATCCGTGGAAAGGATTCTCACCACCCAGGACGCTGGGGGCGCTCCCAAGAAGTCAGGTAATACCTGAAGGGATGTCCACTTTTTGTTGTAGGTCCTGCACCTGGAAGGGATGTCCACTGTCCATTGTGGGTCCCACCGCATTTGCTTTTTAGTGATTAGAGTTCTATGAATAAACGTCTGGTTTTCTGTATTCTTTGGCTCCCTGGCGCTTTTGTCTTTAATTCACTCAGGATCTTACAGTTTTGATGGACAGGTCTGGGTTCTTATGGATTCCCACCACCCACTCAGCAGTGTGTATCTGCTTTATTTTTCCCCCCTTTAACTTTAATTGTTGGTGCCTTCACTTCTCTGGCTCCTTCCTGGCAGGGTCACCAGGGCAGCTTGGGAAGAAAATTCTAAGCCCAGGGTAACTCCTACTAACTTGCCAGATAGTTGGAGACTCCCAAGAAATAATGCAGACACACACCATCTATCCCACACAGCCCTTGTATTAACCAGCAGATAAATCTAACAGGCTCAAACACGATTCTTAGGATCATCAGTGCCCATGCTGATCACACTGTGCATTTCCCCAGTCACATGACCTGATGTAGCACTTGTAAAATTAGTGTCCCGTTGGTGCGTGTGCTTTGTTAGGGCCCTGGATGACCTGCGACCACAATATCTTCTGGGCAGTGGTTTAGCCGTGTGGCTGACTGGGTCCAGCACAGACCCAGAGCTCACCACTGGGGTAAGGTGGTCAGTCCCTCTGCAGGGTTAATAGGCAGCAGATTATTAAAATCCCCCAAATCCTTATTCCCAGGCTTGCAGACGCCGTGCAGGGAGTAGGGGTTCCCCAAACAGTTTCCCTGACTGACTGACAGACGGTGCACTCACACGCTCCGGGAATGATCCTCAGGTGCAGAGATGACTCTGGACTCCTCAGTCCCTGCAGAGGGGCTGGTCTCTGCTGTCAGGGATCCTCTCCATGTGGGCATCAGGCTGCTTCTGGTCCCAGGATTTCCCCTCAACACCCAGGGGTGCAGGGCTCAAGGTGAAGGTTACAAAACTACACCAACGATACAAACTTCAGCCTCCCACCCCAGCGCCCGGCACACTCACCGCAGGCCGCAGCCCCAGCCTAGCAATCAGAGCAGAGCTTGCCATGCGGTGACTCTCCCTCCTAGGGAGCCGGGGGCTCACTCCGCCTGCTGGGGGAAGTTTTCCCAGCGACGCTCTACAAACTGGGAGACACCTTGGAGTGGGAAGGGGTCAAACTGAGGGGTCTTGCTTTCCGGTCCCCAGAGACCAGTTCTGAGGGGCAGCCCTGAATGCAGGTCTGGGCTCAGCAGCTCCCACCCAGCCAGTCCTGCCCATTTCCCCCGGCTCCAGACTGCCCCAAACTGGTCTCTCCTCTCTCCTGAGCTCCCTGGCAGGGGCATCCCCACCCCGATTGGTTGCCGGGCAGACTCTGGGTCTGCCTTGACTCCCCCTCCCTGAGCTACCACCACACAGAGCCCCAGGGATCTAGGGAATCTCCTTGGGGGTTACACTAGGAAATTGGGCCGATATAACTACATTGCTCAGCCCCAAGAGACACAGTTAAACCAACCTAACCCCGGTGCAGACAGCGCTAGGTGGATGGAGAATTCCCCCATTGACAGAGCCACTGCCTCTCGGGGAGGTGGATTTACTGCATTGATGGGAGAACCCTTCCCATGGCTGTAGGTAGCGTCTTCACTGTAGTGCTCCAGTGGCATAGCTCTGCTGCTGCAGTGTTTGCAGTGTAGACGAGCCCTGAGTATCAGGATTTGTTACGCTCTGTGGGGCTTGTTAGAGGCTTGCTGCTAAAAATCACCAGACTTTCCACCTGCCCTGGACAAGCTCCTCAGCGTTTCTGTATACCCCCTCCCCCAAGTCCAGCTGGGACCAGACAGAATGGACGGGCGGCTTCCTCTTCATTACACTTTGTCCAACTGGAAGGTGCACTGGGCTGGGAAACAGGAGGCCTTAAATTCTGCACTCCTCTCTGCTACTGACGGGTGATAGTTATTCTGTGCCTGGCACAATTCTCATGTGGCAGCGTAAAGTGTCACAGGGGGAGAAGGAAGGAAGGAGCTCACCTTGCCAAGAAACACACTTTAGAAAGAGTGTGACTCCCTCAGGCCAGGGGTGGGCCAGCCGGATTCACTCCCCCATAGAGCAGGGAAGGGAGCTTTGGCTACTAGGAATTCTTAAACAAAACTGGAGGACATGAGAGGAGTCTGGGCTCTGAAAACCAGAGGCAGCAGCAGGAGCTGTGCTGCTCAAGGAGTGCCAGGGGAACCCGCACCTTGAAAAGAAGGTGCTGGGTTTGGCCCCACAGGCTGGGGCTTGTCTCCTACCAGAGATTTTGGTCTTCCCAGAAAGGCAAAAGACTTTGATGACACGTGGGGCAGACAGTGTATGGGAAACTTATGGGGCAACGGAGCTGGAAACAACTGAATATAAAAGCTGTGACTTAAATACCAAAGTGTCCTTTGAAAGAATTGCTGTGTCTCTGGGTTCCTTTTTCCCACCATTTCTGTGGCCATCAGGTGGTCCTGGCCCACCAGGGAGAGCCTGGCAACACCTCCTGATTGAGTAAAACCTTACACCCCACTGAGAAGTTACACAAATGGAGCAAAGTAACCCGGCTCTAACAGGGCAGATCCAAGTCTTAGCAGACACCAAGCCAGGCTGTCTTTCAAAAAGAACTTGCCAAATCTTTGTGCTTGACTCTGATGTCGGTAATATGGGGCTACCCATGCACATGTAACCTACTGTTTCTAGTGGTGAGTGTGTTGAGGATAACAGCCTACTGGTGCTGCCAGGTGTTGTAGGTAGTTCTTTATTTCAAGCGGGAAAGGGCTGTGTTGCTATGATGTAAGATCAAGGTTCAAATCTTGGTGCTGAAAACTGGGATATTACATTTCCAAAAAAAATAATGTTTTTTGTTTTTTTTTTAAATCTAGAAAATTACTTACCAAAAACTCCACTAAGGAACATCGTTTACAAGGATTATTGTGATACCGGGGCACATTGAGCATCTGCAACATTCCCGCTTCCTGCTGTCGGGTCATCATAGCAGTGCACCAGCACCGCTCTAGTTAAAGTTGCATCATAACATCTGATTTCAGGTTGACTTTTCTAAGACCTCTAAATATGACATGGTTAGTCACATCTGCTTGAAATTTGGTGTGCATCATGAGGGTGCAGGGTAGGGTTAGTGACCTTAAGCTGGAGCCATTACAGCCAGGGGTTCCAAAGATATAAGCCCTGGAGGGGAACCCATTTTAAGAAAAAAGTTTCTACATGGACTTTTTTGCAAAGAGTTTGAAATCAAACTACAGATGTCAGGTGGGTCAAAATGTTCTCAATCTGTCAAATTTCACCTACGGTCATGCCTGGCACCCATGTGAACTTTGGGAAGGGGCCTAAATTGGTATTTACCAAATTGGTATTTAAGAAAATGTAGATTTTTTATGATGTGAATGTGCCAATAAAGAAAAACAGCTAAAGGGTTTCCATTCCCGCCATTGTATGTGTATCTGAAGAAGAGAGCTAAGTCTCTCGAAAGCTTATGTCTGCAAATACTAAATTTATTAGTCTTTAAAGTGCCGCAGAACTCTCGTTGTCTTTATTGTATGTGCTGTAACCTCAACCCTTGAAAGTGCTCTAAAACCCGGACGGTGACTCGAATTACTTCGATATTTGATATGCCTCATGTGAGCAAGGGGTAGCATTAGTGATCCCAATTTGGGGTCTTTCGATCAAGGAGATCCTGAATTACAGGCCCCCCAAAACAATTTATTTATCCTGCCTTGTACTGTTAAACTGACAAGTGCGTGTGTGTGACCGGGTCACCTGTGCTGTTGTGTATAGTTAGTAAAAGGGTCACCTGGCCCCACTGCGCCCCTGAGATTCCTTCAGGCTGTAACTTGGGTATAAAGCACAAAAGATGCAAAACCCTCAGTTTCTGGGTTCTGAGCCAACCGGCTGGATTCATACAAACCAGGTGAGTTCCTCTTGCACCATCCCCAGCTCCTTCCAGAACAGGGAAGGGAGGAAATGCTGCATCATCACTGCCACTTGGACAAATGTCCTGAGCCAGAGACCTCCTTGCAAACTTCCCTCGGCCCAGCAGCCCTTTGCCTTCCTGTGTCTCCTCAGCGCCCCCTTCTACTGCCCCTCCCCCAGTACCCACACTTGTACCCCTCAGCACCTCTCGCCACTGCCCCTCCCCCAGAAGCCCCTGCCCCCTCCCCCCAACACCCCTCACTGCCCCTCCCCCCGGCGGGTGTAGGGTGCTGAAAACTTTGTGCTGCTTTTTGCTGGTGCTGCTTTATTTTCTCAGCTGCAGAAAGCTGTGTTCGCTGGTGCTGTGCAGAGGGGAATTATTGGGCACATAGTGATCCATGGAGAGCAGGCAGAGCAGGCTCCAGGGGTGGCAGTGACACCCCCTGCACTGCACCCACATCAAACTGTCCCTGACAGAAGACCAGGTCTGTCCCTGCAGCCCTGTGGCTGTGGGTGTTTCTTTAAGAGGAGTTTCCTCTCTGCCACAGTCAGCCAGAGACACAGCAAATGTTACTTTAGTTTAGTTCAGTACTTTCCTTCTCCTCTTTGACACTGGTGGAAGCGGCAGGGGGGCCGGGAGCTGGGCCCGGTTAATGGAGTCACACGTAACAAGTAATGCTGAGGAGTCTGGTCTGACCCTGTGGCTTCGTGACTCCCTGGGCGGAATGGGTGCCGCAGCCTCGGTAAGTGAAATGGGGGCTGATGGCACCAACTCTCCGTGGCAAAGGGGCCGGGGGTGCTAGAGACACTGAGGGCCCCGGGAAGAGACAGACACGGCTTCAAACAAAGCTTCTTTCCAGGATTCAGCGGGAGGGGAGCTCTGGGCTCTGGGTCCCCAGCTCCCCGGCTCTGGCTGAGGCGTCCGGACACGCAGCACTTGTCCTGCAGATGAGCTGCTGCCACCAACGGGCCTCACTGAAGGGATTGTCAGGGAGAAACTGGCACCTCCTGAGTCTGATATAAACCTGGCTGTGGAAACGTCCTGCCAATTCAGAGATTTCTGTTCATTTGAACACAGACCGGGACGCTGGCGCAGCGCTGGCCTCCCGCCCTTTCTTTCACTTCTCTGCTCTCTGCAGTGATGTTAGATGCTACTTGGCCAGCAATCACTGGGTGTAGTTTTCTTCTTGTGATGAGGATGTGAGGCGGGGGAGGGGTTTGTATTTGTTTGTGTTTCTTTCTCCCCCATCATCACCTTTGTTGGTAAATCACTAAACTGAAGTTCAAGAACGAGGGGGTGAAAGAGAAGAAGAGAAAAACCTTGGTCCAGTGAATCCTTCCCAGCCCCACCTGCATCTGCCGGGCCAATGCTTCTTCCAGGGCAGGGGGTACTTCATCTCCCCACAGAGCTATGGGGTGTGTGTGGCGGGGAGGCTGTGAATCTACATCCTGGAGCCCTAATCGGGTTGCCTTCCTGGCCAATGCTGGCCTCTCTGTGGGAAACGCTGGCCCTGGCGGCTGTCCCAGTCTAGGGAAAGTCACAGGCACAGTCTGTTTCCTGGGAGGACGTTACACTAGCGCACAGCCTGGCAGGGGGCGCACGCCTGGGTGCAGCATGAGCCCTGAGTGACTCTAAGGCTGGTCTAAACCAGAAAGTTCGGTCAGCCCAGCTACATCGCTCAGGATGTGGTTAAGCTGACCTAAGCCCTAGGCCTGGTCTGCACTGCCAGCGGCCCTCGACGGGAGATACACAAGCACGTACTGTAGCTTATGTTTCTCCCCTCGACTTGCTTACGTTCCCTTACCGCGGCGTCTACACAGTGCTGCATCGACGGGAGATGCCCTCTGGTCGATGCAGCCATATGCATTTCCGGGGGGCGGATTTATTGTGTCGACTGGAGAGCACTTCCGAGATTGATTGAGCGGGTCTCCACTGTCTGTAATATACCGTATGTAAGCCAGGTGTCCAAGCCACTGACAGTCCCTGGGCTGGACTCCCAATTATTCTGCTTGCTGCTTTTAGCCATGTTCAGGCCTCTGCAGGAACTTAGCATAACTAGGCAAACCGGGAGGGGGTTGGGGGGACGTGAGATAGTGAACACGTGAAGTGGACTTGACTCTGCATTTTCTCTCTCTGAATATGCTGGGGCAGATATCTGTGAAAAACAGGATGTCTGGATATATATTAGGACTGTATCTATGGGGAAATTATTGCTAGACTTATAGCTTAACGCTGCTAGTTTAAGAAATATTTTCTTTTAGTGACATGTCTCTGTAACTCCTGTTTCTGCCCAATGATTGCTTTGGTTGGTCAGCTATGTAATATTCTCTTGATTGACATGTCTCTAACTTTTGCGGTATAAGAGGGAGGTAGCAAGTCTGAATCAGGTGGATCTCTTCGTGGACATATTGGCAGAGATTAAAGTGTCTTATTATGAGCACAATTCATGTGTATCTCGCTCAGAAGAAACCTCTGTAGCCAGTCTATATCTGTTATAGGACCATGACATCGTTTGAGGGTGGGATTAAGAACAGGAACAGAAGGAAAACAGCAACACAGGTTGCAGACAGACAGAAGAAAGCAACAAATCAACAGCAATTCCAGGATCTCATCAACATGTCACTCTTTAATGCCCCAGAGAACTTCATCTTTGACAAACCTTCCCAATAGACCTTCCCAATAAACCTTCCCAATAGACTAGAAGCAGTATTCTGCAAGATTTCTCATTACAAACAAGCTCCAGAAGTAAACTGGAGAGATATAAGTATCTTCTTTAATTTAAGCTATAGGGAAGCAGGCAAAACATATCTTTAAATCCTTTGACATTACTGAAGACAGTCACAAAGATGACTATGAAAGGGTTCTTTCTGGCTTTGTTTCATTTGTACTTTATACCTCAGGGAAAAGTGGTTTATGAAAGAGCATGCTTCCACCAGAGAATTCAAGAACCAGGGGAAAATACTGAATCTTTTATAAGAGGTCTGCATGCATTGGCTAAAAACTGTGATTTTGAAATGCAAAACATGAAAATACAAGAGATAGGCTGCTTATTGGATTTCACAAATAAAAATAATTCACAGCAGCTACAGTTGAAGACAGACTTAACACTAGCCACAGTTATACAGACAGCAAAACAGTCTGGACTAATCAAACCTGAAAATAGCGTAGAAGCTATAAACAGACACATGAATGTTAACAAGTTATCATAGAAGACTTGAGGCAAGGAGAGAGAACTCCCAGCCCAAAAGGGACAAATTCCAGCCTATGTGCACAAGGTATGGGAAAAAAATCATATCCCAAGAGATGATACATGTCCAACCAGAGGTGCACAGTGTTATAATTGCACTAAATATGGACATTTTGCAGCTGTTTCCTGCACCAAAGCAGTCAGGAAGTTCACTCATTACAGACAATCAAGAGCCATTATTTCTGCTGTTTACCACTTGTGATTGCACAGCTCCAGTCTGGAGAGTGAAACTGAATATTTGTGGCAAGACTATTGACTTTAAAACTGACTGAGAAGCTGACATCACAGTCATCTCCAAAGGAACTTACAATGACCATCACCCCCTCCCAGAGCTGAAGTCACCTGACACAGCTCTGACTAGCCCTGGAGGTATTCTGAACTGCATGGGCCTCTTTACCACAGAAACAACTTATAAAGACAAAAGCTCTGCATTCAGAGTGTGAGGGGTCAAGGGACCACAGACGAACAGCGTTCTCAGCTGCAGCATGGCAGCCGTGATTAGTGAGAAAGGTGAAAGAACATGATGGAATATTTGGTGATACCAGACTTTGGAAAGGAGATCCAACACTAATAACCTTAATAGACAATGATGAACTGTACAGTGCAGATACACCTCACAGGATTCCTATTCCATTACTTCAGAAAGTGGAATCTGATTTGAACAGATTGTCAGACTTGAGAAAGTCTCTGAGCCGACTGCATGGTATTGGAAGGCTCTGCAGGTCTAGAATCCAGGCCTGCAATGCAGCTGGCATCTCCATGCTGCCACCCAGCAGCAGCTGTAACCAATTTGCTTTCCACTGTACATGACCCACTGTGGACACATACCATGGAAAGTACCGCCTGCAGGGGTCTGACAGACAGCAGCCTCATGGCTCATGACTAGCTCCCCTCCCTATATAAGCCCAAGGGACTTTCCAGGAAGCGTCCGGGAAACAGTGCAGATCTCCCCTATCTGCCACAATCCTTCCTGCTCTGGGACTCCTGGCTTCAACCTCGGCTTAATCTGAGTTTCTCCTCCTGATCCGGACCCTGAAACCTGAGTCGGATTCTGAACCTCGGTATCGACCCTGGCCTGGAACCTGACTACAAACTCCTCTGCCACTCCCAGCCTCAGGTCTGACCCTGCTCTGACCCTGGGTCCTGACTGCCCTTGTCAGGATCCTGACAGATGTTCCCCGAAGATCCCAGTTATAAAGAAAAAGAGGATGATACAAATCTCCGTGGATCTTAACAGGCTTAATGAAGCAGTTGTGAGAGAAAAATGGGATGACTTCCTCCCAGTGTCGGGAGGATACAAAGTGGAAGGAGCTGCGCTGCAGTGTTCTCCAAGGTGGAGGCCTTGAGCCAATTCTGGCAAATTCCTTTTGCCAAAGAAAGTGCTCAGCTGACTACGTGTCTTAAAGCCTGTGGGAGATTTTGCTTTGGAAGATTGTCTTTTGGCATTACGGGTGCAGCTGGTATTCCCCAAAGACAGGTTGCAGAACTGTTGATGAGCACAATGGAATTGTAGCTTTCATGGACGATATTCTGATCGTTGGGTCTTCAGTGGAGTAACACAACAAAATCCTCAATGAGGTGAAAGCAGCTGTGATGCTGGAGCGTTTCCAGTGTAGACACAGCATAACACGTTACCTAACGCTCTGTGTCTCTCAGCGCACACCCACACTGCAACTGGGAGATGGGATTCCCAGCACAGGCAGACAAACAGCATGTCACAAAGAGCAGTGTAGCCGGCAAGAGCACAGGCCATGGCTCGGGCTAAGTGCCCCAGTATATCCCCAGGGGTGCAGGTGGGATGTATGCAGCAGGGATCCTGCGCCGCCACCTCTGCTATCCAACTACAGTGGTATTTTCAGTGCCCCCTAGCATGTCTGTCTACCTACCCCCGCTCTGGAAAGCTCACTTCCAGCTGGAGTGTAGATGTATCCTTAGAGTGGGTTAAATGTTGCAGATCTCAGGGATCACAGAGACTTGGTCACCCCTGAGTTCATCCCTAACATGCCTACGGTGTTGGTGCAGTGAGGTTGGGTCGCTGATGTAAAATCCCCACGACCAGGCACTAATCTGGTGATTTCCCTGTGACCAGAGAACCTCACCTGGCACAGACGTGGCTGGGAGACGGAGCCATTTTTTTCTCCCACACCAAAAAGTGGCCGTTCGTACTGCACTCAGAGACCTTGCCTGCCCCGGCTTGTTCTCCTTCATGCGCCCCATTCACATTCATATATTCATTTGTTTGATAGTGGCGCCTAAAGGCCTGAACCAGGATGGGGGCCCCCTTGTGCCGGACACTGGACACCCCAATAGTGGGAGACTGTCCTTTCCCTGGAGAGATTATCACAATCTAAATCAGTGGTTCCCAGCCTGTGGCCCAAGGGCCTAAAGTGGCCCGTGGAGTCTTTTCAAGTGCCCGGTGCTCCCCTCCCGCTGGCTGCAGAAGGGAGCCGCCATCTAAGGACTCAGGTGGAGTGTGTTGCTGTGGGCTACAAGACCGGTGCAAGCTCCGTGCTACGGCCAAAGGGACGAGAGATCAGTGCACCCCTCCCCCTGGCTGTTGCAGTGATTTCCCTTCCCCCTGGATGCAGAAGGGATCCACTGCTCAGGTACCCAGGTGGAGTGCCTGGTGGTACAGGACACGGTCAGTTTCCCTGCTGCAGCGAGGGGGATGGGAGATCAGCAGGGAGGCAGCCTCTGCACTGAACTCCTTCCATCCGGCTGCAGTGGGGGTTGAGAGGCAGCACGGCTGGTGGAGCAGCCAGGACCCACCATGCTAGAGGAGGTGCAGGACTTTACAAATCAATACCTTACAGTTTGGCCCGCACTTATCAGGCCACCCACTGTGACTTAGCTGTCAGGCCACGTGCGTCAGTGTGTGGTGACAGTCACTGATCTACACTGGTGCTTTGTCTGCGAGCGTGTGACGTGCTGTGAGTGATCTGTAGGTGTGAAATAGTGCATGTAAAAATGAGCACAGTAGCATCAAAATGTTCCCTGTAACTATGCAGTGATTTGCAGTCCATAGTGGTGTGTGCGGCAACACATTGTTTGTGAGTTGATCGACGGGTGGCCCTTCACGGTTGTAAAAATGATATTTGTGGCCCTCGAGGCAAAAAGGTTGGGAACCACTGATCTAAACAGAGCTGACAGCCCCACAGGTGCCAGCCGTGGTGTGCGCGTGGTGTGGAACAGCTGCCGGCAGCTCTGGGGTTTTAGCCACAGCGACATCGAACCAGCTCCGAGCCAGGGCAGACAAGGACGATGGGGGAAATCCCTTCCCTGCCGGTGTGTGTTCGGCAGCAGTGAGGCTTGTTCCCTCCTCACCACTGCCCGTGTCCCTGTCCCTGCGTCACACTCACTCGCCGTCTGGTTTGTTATTTCTCCTCTTCCCCAGGCCAAGCTGCGATGAGGGAGAAGGTTCCCTCGTTCTCCCCCGGCTGCACAGTGAGCTCCGCTCTGCCCGGCTACCTCGTTCTCTGCCTCGCTCTGCAGGCTCACAGGCTGGTGTCAGGTAGGAGCTCCGGCCCCTCGCTGGGTTTGCTGCCCGTTGCTATTGCTGGTCATCACCGTCCCTCTCGCGCCACGGCCTGGTCTGATAACCCGCCTCTGCTCCACCCGCCTGCTGTGGCTTTGCTCTTTACACAGCAACCGGCCACATGGAGACACCACAGGGCACAGCTGGGTCCCCAGGAACCATGGTTACTAGCTACACACACCTTGTCAGGCCTGGACACGACACCATCCTACGGCTCTGGCTGGGTCCTGGCAGCTTCTAAAACACAGAACCCAGCGAGCGCCACGGCAGGGCTCACAAACTATTTAAAGGACATTTCCCAATTTCCCCACACACCGCACTGCCCGACCAGCACGTCCCAAATCAGACTCTTCAGCCACGAACGAGTCCTGAATCCCAGACTCTCCAGTTACCAAGTGACAACCCACAAGTCCCTCCTGCTGCACTGGACACGTCTGATTAGGGCTCAGAGCTAAACCTCAGCTCACGATGAGGATGTGAGGACATTTGCCGGCTTCTTCATTCTGTGCCCTTGGTGAAGCCCTTACAGTGACCCTCTCCACCCCCAGTGCTGACTTCACAGCTACTCAGGCCTGCTGTGGTTCCCAGCCTGCCAATTTAACCAGCTCTCTCTGTGTCGTCTCATGCTGAGTCTCTGCCCTGTGACACCTACCCCTACCCCATTTTGTGCAGTTCCACAATGGCCGGTTCTCTGCCCCCTTCACTTCTCTATCTGCCTCCTTCTACTTCTCCATTATCTGACCTCTGACTTTGTCTGTGTAGTGATGACGATCTATGTTCACATCTATACACTTTGTAAGTTCTTACACTGTCCCTACACCCGTCGGGGAGGCCCCCGCACTGGAGCAGCATGAAATGTCCTTAGTGCATCAGAGAACCAGACCCCCCAGTATCCATTACCCCCAGGGTGTGCATGAGAAGTGTTGAGCCCTATTCACAGATACTATGGACAGTGTGTAACATTCACATGTGAGCTCTGTGTGATAGACACTGCAACCACATGTTTTTTTGGGGACGATTGAATTAACGTTATGAATGTTCTGTGTATTTTTGTACCTCCCTTATAAATAGTATCTATATGTGCTATGTATATCTGTGTGGGCTCAGGATTGTTATCTACGACATGGGGTAGGATTACCCCATCTACTCCAGTATCTATAAACCATGGGGGGTAATTACCTCTGGGACAGGTAACAGCTCCAGAGAAGTATCACCCCTAGGGAAAATTGCTTGAACTAGTTTAGACTGGATCCCAGAAGCCAAAGAGAACAAAAAATTATAGTATAAACCCTTGATTTAAACTGACCGGAAGCCTGGGATCTTGGACTACAAACCGATGACCTGTTAATCAAGAGGGCAAACCCTTAGAGAAGGATCTGAAAGACTTTGGAACCTACCAGAGAGTCCCATGTGCCAGATGAGAATCTTTGTTATAAGCGGGACATGTCCAGAGCTTTGATCCATTTATGTTAAGTTTTCTCTGTCAGGATTTTGTCCTTTAATGGTCTCTGCTTTTGAAGAGCTGTTTGGTTACTGATAACTGCTGGCACATGCTGTTCATAGCCCTGGGAGAGAAAGCAAAGCACAGGTGTGCTGGACTTTAGTCAGGCCTCCTGGGAAAACCACAGTGACCTGCAGGGGGCTGCAATCCTAAAACCCCTGTTGGAGGGAGAGCGACCTGGGTCCCTGCCCAGAGAGAGGTGATGGCTGGAGGCCTGAGGGGACAATCCTTGAGCAGACCATAAAGGGGTCAGAGGTGCAGTTACCCCAAGCCTGTGACTCTCTGCACTCACAGACATGTCTGGGGCACCGCATGGGTACGTGGTGCTCATTTCTAACGCAGGGCGCTCTCTTACTGTGAGTCTTGCTGCTGAATTCATGCCACTCTCAGCCTCTCGCTGACTTAATTTCCATTTGTCATTGCACATTTCATAGCACAGTTCACAGTGACAGGACCTGACCATCCAATCACTGCCTCCCTAGGCGGGGAGGCCATCCTGCCCTGCCACCTCTCCCCCAGGATGAGTGCTGAGAACATGGAGCTGAGATGGTTCCGATCCCAGTACTCTCCAGTCGTGCATCTGTACCATAATGGGCAGGATCAGTATGGAGAGCAGATGCCGGAATATCGAAGAAGAACTGAGCTCTTGAAAGACGACATCACCAATGGGAATGTTTCCTTGAGAATACGCAATATCCGGCCCTCAGACGATGGGCAGTACAAGTGTTTTTTTCAGTCCGGTGTCTCTTATGAAGAAGCTTTATTGGAACTGCAGGTGGCAGGTCAGTAACGTCTGCTGATGTTTTGATATCTTCAACAAGGTGATAAGTGGAGTCAGAAGGTTCATGGTGAGCTGACACCTGAGTTTTCTCATTATGGTAGGACAGTAGCTCTGGTCTGGTTAAGCGTGACTCTAGTTTACTGTTGAACAGCCGGTTTTTTCTAAGTGTGCTAAAATCCACACACATGTTCAGACTGTCTTGCAAATGTTGTGACTCATTTGAGTCTGGGGTAGGGTTAATGGCCCAAATTTGAGGTCGTTTGAGCAAGGGGTTAATGAGATACACAAACACCTTAAAACAGTCAGGTGACATTAACATGTTGTGGTTATTACAACTTTTTTGTGCACACCTGGGGACAAAGGATGGCTCTGATTCTCCCCAAACTCACCAGCTGGGATTGATCCCGACTCGTGTCTGGCAACCACGGGGTAATGCTGTAGCCAAGAGCCTGGTCTAAGAGTGGGAGAACTGAGAAACTCTCCTCCAGGAAGAGTAAAGTATGGAAGCCTGACAACTGAAGGTGGTGCCAGACAGATCAGAAAGGGGACAGAGGTGCAGCTAGTTCTGTAACCGTGACATGAGGTTTACGTCAGGTGTAGCGAACTCCTGGTCAAACACTGAGCCTGCTCCACACAAACCAAACCAGACTTGCCAAATGTTATCACTCCTTCTCCTTTTCCCTGGGGAGTTCTTCTGACACATTGCCTTCACTTACCCCACTCTAGGCCCTGGAGATCAGTCTTGTGTGCCACCAAACTAATGACAATCGCCAGGGCAACCCCCATTTCACAAATTTATGAGGGTTTTTCAATGGGGGTGTGTGTGGCTTCTGGTCTACTTGACCCCTGTGCAATGGAGCTCCCAATTGTGACCAGAACAGTCAGTGTCAGGGATTGTGGGACAGCTGCTGGAGGACTGTTAAGGTCAACATAAATAACACTGTGTCTTCACTCGTTCTGCATCAATCTCTGTACATCAAGCTCGGCTCAACATCGCACAGGGAAATGATGTTACTATGTTGGCGTCATGGGGCCCTTACATCGGTGGGAGACAAATTTCAGTGTAAACTGATGCACAACCAGATCAATGCAAAGCAGCGTATGTTGATCTATCATTGTAGTGTAGACCAGACCTGATTGTTTCCTGGCTCTCAGAGGTGTCTACTTTCTGCTGCCAGCTTCTGCGCTCTGGAAAAGTAGGAGACTCTGTCTAGCAGCCTAAACTCCCTGTAATAAAGATTTTTGTTAGTGAATTAATTTAAAGCTTGTCTACACCTACATCTGCACTGGTTTCCATGAACTAGAGCAAACCTTTGTGTGGACACCTTTAAATGGGTTAGGAAATGGCTCATCTTGATTTATCTTGACTTAAGAGTGCCCATCCAGGAGTTTGCACTGGTTTAATTACACAAGTTTCATTAAACTGGAACCAGTTCATACGCAGAATGGCCCCTGACATTAACATTAATTCTACTGTGTATCAGACAGGAATCGGGCTGGGTTAACTCACCAGCCCACATCCGTGGACCCACATTCAATTATTATATTAGCAGGAAATGGCTTTTGATAATAGTGTAATAAAATGTTTGGCTCATTACTGGGCACTATAGGATCGTCACAAGTTCATTTATTTCTTCTGTAGGTTTGGGCTCTGATCCTGCCATCTCAGTGGAAGAACATCAGGATGGAGGGATCCGGGTTGTGTGTCGATCGTCTGGATGGTTCCCAGAGCCTGAGGTGCTGTGGAGAGATCTCCAGGGGCAGCTTTTACCATCAGCTCCTAAAAACATATCCCAAGAGGCCAATGGCCAGTTTCAAATAGAGGCTGCCATTGTTCTAACAGAGGAGTCCAACCAGAAAGTGTCCTGCTGTGTCAGGAACCCCCGACACAACCAGGAGAGGGAGTCAGAGATTTCCATAGCAGGTCAGTGCCCGTCCAAGCTTCACGTGGATAGACTGAGGCACTGCACACGTAGGTGGAGAGTATTTATCATTGTGTCTCCTATTTATTGGCCTGAACCTTTAAGGTGCTGAGAACTTCTTGGAAAGCGTGTGAGCGGAATCAGGGCTTGTCTACAAGAACAGTTAGTTCACGACAAGCTGGGGGGTAAATCTGCCTCACACTATCCTGCCGTGCACTAACTATCTGTGTGGAGCCTGCCACATGCACTAACAATTCCATAGTGCGCTTTGATATAACCCACTTTGAAATGGGAACAGATCAAAGTGCACCAGGGAACTTTTAGTTCTCAGCAGCAAGGTCCATACAGCAGTGACATAGGGAGGGTCTTGGTGCCCGGAGGCCAAGCCTCACGCCCTCCACCCACGCAGGGCAGGAGGGATCCTGGCGCCACCCCTCAGCTGCCCCAGGGAGGGGGGGTCTGTATCTGCAGCAGGGGGTGGGGTGCAAATGCAGGCTTGGCTCCACTGCCTGCCTCTCCTGCCCCGCAGCCCAGCGCCGGCTCGGCAGGGGAACAGCCTCACACCCTGGCCTGGGGAGGAGGCAAGAGCCAGTCCTTCATGACAGGTGGGGGGCGCAGGAAGCTGGGGGCAGCTGTTCCCATTTCCGATCCTGTGACCCTGCCCCCCTGAATGTCGTGAAAGGCCGGCCCAGCCTGGGATGAAGCCACCCCATCTGAGCTGCCACCGGGCTGCAGAGCTGAGCAGCGGATAAGTGTGCTCCAGGGCAGAGTGCACAGGAAGCTCTGTGCATCATGAAGGGCCAGTCCAGTGCCCCCCCTGCAGGCTGGCACCCGGGGACCTGGCTCCACCTTCCCCCCCGCGCTTGGTACGCCACTGCCATAGAGTTAGTGCGCAGCAGGCTGATGCGAGGTGGATTTACTTCCCAGCTGGCCCCACGGTAACTGTTCCTATAAACAAGCCAACGTAAAGCAAGGTGTGGAGAACTGTGCCCGCTGCCTTAGGGAGCAGCCCCTCTCCATTGTGGGGTCTTGTGTGTTAAGGGTCTGGATTCTAAGAAACAAAGTTGTGTTACGCTACAACCTCCCAGCAAGAATATTTATGTTTGTCGCTAACTTCTCTGTCTGTGTGCTGTCCACATCACAGTTCTCAGTGTGGGGTGGGGGAGAGAATTCTCCTTTGTTCTCAGGGAGAGTCGCTACATGCTGAGTATTTCTGAAAGTCTGGCTAAGAAGTCACTTTCCTGGACAGCACAAGGGAGCCCTGGCTATGGTCTGAGCACTGCTACTTAGATGACATCTGAAAATACCACATCAGAGTGAGAGCTGCACTGTGAGCCCATCCTGCAGTTCAGGCTGTAACTTGTATTTAAATGCACAGAAAGCAGTAAATGCAGAGCTCCACAGCCCAACCGCATAACCCCCATCGCCATGGGAATGTGCACTGCGGTTTTTCATTTCACAGTCACACAGTGGGCCTGATCCTGCCTCCCCTGTATAAGCAGATCAACGGGAGTGCTAGCAATAAAGGATCAGGCCCAAAATATTCAGAAACAAAATCTTACCTAAAAGCAGCTTAATTTGGGGGGAAAAAAAGTTCAGGTTTTATGTATTATGATTTACCAAATAACTCTGTGAATACAGAATGACTATTTCATCACGGCAGTAATAAGAATGTTGCATTTTTAAGCACCATCCATCTGAGATCTCAAAGTGCTGCACTGCTGATTAGCCTATGGGATGCCCAGTGTTACCTGATGGGTGTGTTCAAGGCACACACAGTGAGAGTGTAAAACAAAACACAAATACTCTCCCTGGCAGGCTGCAATGTAACACTTCTTTACGTCTGAGAATCCAGAACTCCAACACACCACAGCCAAATACATATAGACAGAGAGAGAAACAAAGCAGACTGCTCCTTAAGGCAGAGCAGCAGAACCAAACCATCCTGCTCCAGGCTGGCTCTATTCAGACTGACTGCAGAGGACCCAGATACATGGTCCCGGCTACAGAGACCCCAAGGCTGCAAGCAGGCCCAGCAATCCCCTCAGGATTTAAAGTGACAACGTGTAATGTTTGCACAGTTTCAATACACCACACTGATCACTTAGCAAAGGACTGTTTAGTCAGCCATTGCTCCTGGGCCCAGGCAACAGGAATCTGGAAGTGTTTTTACTCTGAATCTCCAGGCTGAAGTTTTGTTTTTATTAAAATCCTGCGTTAACGTATTTTGGGCCAGACTCTTTAGTGAACGTGAACCCCTCTGAGCCCAGGAGAGTCGAGGTGTCAGGAAGCTGGTTACAACTGGAGCCCTGAGCGGTTACAAAATTTGTATCCGCATCCGATCTGCAACCCGCAAACATGGTCCACAAATATAAAGCAGATATCCACGGATTTGCTGGGCTCTCGTTACAAGTATCTGATTCAGAGGGCCAGTCTGTACTGGATGCAGCCCTGACAAGATAGAGCAGCCTAGGGAATGCTTGAGTGTAGCACAAGAAAGCTCCACTCTACCCCCTCCCTACCTCGAACACGCCCCCTCCCATTAATGTTCAGTCTAGGCTAAAGCTTGGACATTCATTGGTTTAATAATAAAGTACAAAGAAGCCAAATCTTCCCTGTGAGATTCTTTAACTAGTCACAGTGTCACCATTGTCTCGGTGCCCTGTCTTCATTCTGCACCTTTGCTTCCAAGTCAACGGCACTTTCTCTTGCAGAGCTGTTTTTCCCGAGGCTCAATCCCTGGATGGTGGCTCTGAGTGTGATCCTGGCTCTCCTGGCTGTTCTCATTCCCCTGGCCAGTTACTGCTTCTGGAAGCAACACAAAGCGAAAGGTAAAGTGACAAGAGGGGAGAAATTAAACACACACATAACAAGCTATAAACCCGCAGAAGGGGCAGGGTGTTTCAAGTTATTTGGTTTGTGGAAACTTATTGGGAGCCCCAGGATGGACGTCAGGGTGGGAGATGCCTGCATATTACCCTGTGATATAAGAGGGTGCTCTGGAGCTGGCATCCTCCAACACCTATATAGACAAGTGCTGAGTTACACCGGGGGCTGCTTTAGCATTCAGGGTACCTAGGATCGGGAAGATGCAAAGGTGGCTAAAATGACACTAGCTCTCGTGTGCCTCTGGGCTGCAGGTTCTGAGCACAGAATCTCACTTTGGAACTTTAGATCCTGGAGCACAATTTTTTTAATCAGAGGGTGGCACACTTCTTTGCTTATATAGGCTGGGCCCCACATCCCCACATTGGTTAGAAGCCTGTTGATTTTGCTGAAAATCAGAAAAAAGGGTAAACTTGATTTCCACTGAAATCAGACTTTTCCAGTCTTCTTCTTTTCACCAAGATCACTAGGGTTGTGCCCAATGACACCTAGAGCACAAGGCCCGGAAATGTTGGAATTGACTGAATGCAAGTTTTCAAAAGCTATTGCATTACAGTTAAACAGGAACACTGTTGAGTTGAGTGTACGGACTTGCTTCGCTTGGCCAGTCGTAATAATGAATTTTCATGAGAGCTTTAACTTCAAGGGAATCAATTTTATCTGGGGTTTATTATCTAGATCCAGAAACAGGCCTTTAAATATATATTCACTAGGGCCCCAATTCAGCAGGGAAGTTAAGCACATGCTGAACTTTCAGCCCAGGAGTCAATCCAGCCCTGCTCAGCCTGTGTTATGTGTGTTGCTGAAGCAGACTCCAAATCAGAAGCTTTTAAGAACGCAGGAGTCGCCAGAGCAAACAAGACGAGCTTGTCTAGTCTAGGATCCTGTCTCTGACAGAGGCCCCAGTCTCTGATCCATGACAGTCTTACCTCTCATAATACGGTGACTGAGTTTCCTTATAACCTTGTGCAAGGAACTTTGTCAAAGGCTGTTGAAAGTCCACAGAAACCGTTGGCTCACCCACCTTGTCTCTCTAATATTCTGGAACCAACCCAGCTCCACCAACACTGCAAACACACAAACTGTGTCAGTGGTTCTCCTTTGTCCACTATTTTATTGACATGCTCAGAGAATTCAGATAGATTTAGGGAGACACCATTTCCCTTTGCAGAAGCTGTTCTGGTTAGACCTTAGCATAGCATGACCATGGAGCTCTGTTACAATCCTATTTTAGTTCTTGTTTCACCCAGTTCAGCAGGTCCTGACAGAGAGCTCACTAGCCTGTAATTCTCAGGATTACCCCTATCAGATTTTCAAGATGGGCACAACATTCCCAGCTCTCTGATTCTCCAGAACAGTAGCTGATTTTAATGAGATGCACATTCGTATTAGCAGCTCAGCTCTATCTCTCTGACATCATTTCAGATCTCCTGGGCATTTGCCATCGGGCAGGGATCCCTCGGCACTTGGGGACTTTTGGTTCTTTATCTTCCCAGTTTGTTCCAATATCTCCACTTCACACCCCAATCCCTGATCTTTATTTCCTGAACAGAGCTGCACCAGGGCAGGTCTCTCCCCAGCACCCTCTATGGTGAAAACTGATGCAAGGAAATCAGTTTCTCAGCATTGTCCTTACCCTCCCCAATTGCTCCTTTTATCTCCTGCTGATCCAGGGGACCCATCGATTCTCTCACAGGAATCCTGATTCTGATAGACTGAAATTTCTTGGTCTTCGTTTCATATCTCTGGCTGTTAATTCTTCAAATTAAATTTTACCCTATTAATTCACATCACACACTTCACCTGCTGCACTGTACGCTCCTTTCTCCTGGCTCACAGGGTTAATATTTTCCATGTGCTGAGGTATCCCTGTTTGGCTCTAACACCCTCTTGCACCTGGCCTGGTGGCCAGATGGGGTTACTGTATTTCTTCCCTTCCTGATGCCTTTGTTGCCCAGGGGGTGCCAGGCTCTGGTTGCTGATGTAGCCTCCATGCTGAGTCTAAGGATTTTAACTACCCTGCTTTAAGGCCTTTTTGACTCGCTTCCCCTTGTGAGATCATGTGATATTGACGCGTTTCTCTTTGTTTTATTTCTAGAGAAACTCCTGGCTGAGCTCAGTAAGTTCCATTCCCCCAGTATCACCCTTGTCTGACATTGTCTCCTGCTCAGCCTGTCTGTGTTCAGGGGCGTTCTCACCCCTCTGTCTGTGCTTGGTTGCAGGGTGGAGAATCGCCCAGCTCTACGCAGGTACTGTACATCCCGCTGATATTTTATGCAGGGTGAGACCCTTCCTCCCCCTGGGAGCTCTCTGCTCCCATACCTGCACAAAGCATTTTCCTATGACGTTCAATGGGCTAGAAGCAGCAATGTCACTGGGGCAGATGGAAAGGGGCAGATGACACCCGGGTTTATTGCAGGGCGGGGGGACACGCCCCCTGTGGGAAAGGGCTGATTGGTGAGGAAATACTGACCCTGCTGTCAGCTGTCCAGGGTGGTGGCTGGGTTCTGCAGGACAGACAGTCTCACCTGGCCATAACTGGCACTGAACTGCCCAGCTCTCTCTTCCCAGGATTTGCATGCTCAGACCAGGCTTTAGTAAATTGCTGTTGCATAACATGCCCAGACAGGAGCTGTCCTGTGTCTTCATGGGTTTGGGGCAATGAAGGCCCTGTCCCCATTGCAAGAGCAGACGGGTTTTTATAACCAGCTTGTGACACTCCCCAGACCCAGTTACAGCAAATTGTGCCCACACGGCACCTTTTCTGCCTCACATTTGTGGCTGAGCTGTGTGTGTGTGTGTGTGTGTGTGTGTGTTTGCTCCCAGCATGCTGCCTGGCTGTGTGTGTGCACTGGTGCATGCTGGGAGAGTCTGGGGCAGCTCCAGCAGGGGTGAGAGAGCCCAGGGGCCATGTACACACATTGCAGCACCACTGGCCCAGGGGTCCCTGCACTCCGGGGTATCTTACCGCACAGAGCTGTGGCGAGGGAGGGAGGGAGGAAGGGAGGGGGGCGGGGTTGGGGCGGGCAGGAGAGTCACACAAACACCACTGGGGGGCTTGTTAGGGTTGCCACCTCTGAGGTCCAAAAAACCAGGACATCTGCCTGCTCCACATACCCCTCACCTGAGCACAGTCTACCCAGCCCACCCTGGGGGAGCGCCCAGCCCCCACAGGCTCCTGCCCTGGGCCTGCCCCAGGTACCAAGCATGTCAAGCAGGACACGGCGCCAGATCTACCCTTCCCCCTCCGGCAGTGACCCCCACAGCCAGTGCCTGCACGGTGGTGAATGGGCCCTGCTAGCCCGGAGCTCCCCATCTCACTCCCAGGCTCCCTCTGCGCCGGCACCACCACCCTGCAGCTCCCACATCCCACAGCCCTCGATCACCCAATGGCACAAGACCCTCCCCTCGCCCCCTGGTGCCTGCCCCTTCCCTTGCACCCCTCCCCCCGCCACCTTCCACATCCCCCACCAGCCCTGACCCTTCACTCCCCACCCCCCATCCCCTGGTGCCAGCCCCTCCCTTCACTTCTTTGAGCCCCTGGGGTCCCTCTCTTCCCTCACCCCATCTGCCCCCTGCTGCCCGCCCCTTTTCTTGCCCCACATTGGGCCCCCTGCTGTCTGTGCCTCCCCTCACCCCCTTTACCCTCTGGGTCCCATCCCTCCCCTCATCCCCCCTCTTCCTCCCTGGTGCCGCCCTCATTACCCTCTGCCCCCATAAGGCTGCCTTTTGCCACACCCCTCTCTCTGCCCCCCTTGTACTCCCTTGCCCATCATCCCCCCATTCTACCCCCAGTACCCTACCCTCCCCCCTCTGCCCTCCTTGCACCCACCCCACCATTCACCCCCCTCAGCCCTCCTGGTGCCAGCCCCTCCACTCGCCCCACCCCCGTACCCTTGGCACCCACCCCTGCTATCCTCACTTTCTCCCCATTAACGACTGCCCCTTTCCTTGCTCCCCTGGTGGCCCCTGGGGTCTGCCTTTCCCCTCTCTCCCCTCTGGCCCCCTTGTGCCTGCCTCTCACCTCACCCCCCTTGTCACCTTGTCACCTGTGTATTCCCCTGCCCCATCCTTGGCCCACCTGGTGTGCGCCGCTCCCATTGAGATCGCTCTGCCCTGCCTGCCTGCCCCTTCCCTCACCCCCTATAGTGTCCTAGAGCCAGCCCCACCTTTCACTGCCCCTCTGCCCTCTGGAGACCACCCCTCTCCTCCTTCCCCGCCCCTTGGAGCCCCCTGTTCCCTCACAACTCTCTGCCCCTGGTGCCCACCACCCTCCCCCTCTGCCTCTTGATGTCTGCCCCTTCTACCGCTCCCTCTAGTCCTCTGGGGCCAGCCCCCCCTTTCACTCCCCCTCTGCCTCCCTGGGACTCCTCTTCTGCCTTAGCCCCCCAACACCCGCCCCTCCCATCACCCCACTCTGCCCCCTGGCACCTGCCCCAGCCCTCGCTCTGCCCTCTGGTGATCACCCCTGCCCTAGACACCCCCGCTGCCCCCGGCTCCTGCCTCACTCTGTGCCCCTGGCACCTGCTCCACTCCTCCTCCCGCCCTGCTCCTGGTGCCTGCCCCACTCTTCCCCCCCACCCCTGGCACCTGACCCTCTTCACTCCCCTTTTCCCCCTAGAGCCCACCCCTCTCCTCATTCCCCTGCCCCTTGGAGCCCCCCCATTGCCTCACCCCTCTCTGACCACTGGTGCCCCCCTTCCCTTGCTTCCCTCTGCCCCCTGGAACCTGCCCCTCCCTTCACTCCCCTCTGTTCTCCTGCTGCCTGCTCCTTTCCTTCCACCCCCCCCCTGCCCTTGTGCCTGCCCCTCCCCTCTGCCCCTCCTCTGCCTCTCCCAGCATCAGCCTGTCCCCTCCCCTGTCCCTGGGCTGCCCTCCCCTGCCCTGCCCCCGCTGACACCGTCCCACCCCACCCCTCCCCCGCTCCTGCTCTCCTTCCCCTCAAGTTTGCTCCCATGGGCAGAGGGGCCCTGACTCCCCTTAACGGGCAACAACCCCCCCCCAGCCATTAACAGGGACACAGGTTAATTTCCCTTTGATCCCCATGACCAGCGCCTGCCTCGGCCCTAACTCTGTGACTCTCTCCCCAGTGGACGTGACTCTGGATCCAGACACGGCAAATCCCAAACTCGTCCTGTCTGAGGATCGGAAACGTGTGAGACACGGAGACACACGCCAGGATCTGCCCGACAGTCCTGAGAGATTTGATACTAGTCCCTGTGTGCTGGGCGCTGAGGGGTTCCCGGGCGGGAGGCGTTACTGGGAGGTGGAGGTGGGAGAAAAGCCTAGATGGGCTCTGGGGGTTTGTAGGGAATCTGTGAGCAGGAAGGGGCTGGTCACACTCACACCTAGGAATGGATACTGGGCCGTGTGGCTGAGGGATGGGGAATACAAGGCCCTCACCTCCCCCTCGACCCCCCTCCCCGTGAGCGTCAGGCCCAGCCGGGTGGGGATTTTCCTGGACTATGAGGCGGGTGAGGTCTCATTTTACAATGTCACTGACAGGTCCCAGCTCTTCACTTTCACTGACACCTTCTCCGGGACGCTTCACCCTTATTTCTATACTGGTGTCAGTGCTGGGGGTAAAAACATGGGTCCCCTGATCATCTGCCCGGTCCCAGCCCAGGCCAGAGGGAATCTCTGTCCCTGACAGCGACACCCGCGGCAGAGACTGTCCCCTCCCAGCGCTGAGGGGCTAAAGGGCATCACCCGCCTGCCCCCCCCACCCGCCCCTCAGTGCCCAGCACCAGGCCTGTCAGATGGGGGAGGGGAGAGGGGCAGAGAAGGGAGTTAGGAGGAGCCGGTTGCTGGGTGCGTTGGGTGGGGGTGATGCTGAGGGGGAGGGGAGGGGACTGCAGCAGCAGGAAGGGAAGAGCTCTGGGTAATGTAACAAGGGGGGAGGAGGAAGAGCCCCTGGCAGAAATGGCAGGGGAGAGGGGTGGAGGGGAACCCAGTGAGTGTGACAGGGCCAGTGAATAGAGGGGAAGGTCCCGGCATTTCCTGCCCTGGGGGCAGGGGTGAGAGCGCCGGGGACCTGCTGTACGGGCTGCTCTGTGCTGCAGCCTCAGCCTGTAGGGGGAGCTGGTCCCAGCGTGATGGGTGGAGGGTGGAAGGTGGGGAGAGCTGGGGGAGGGGATTCGGTAGCTGGGCCAGGAGAAGGGGGGTGAGAGCCCAGCCCCAGGGCTGTGTGAGTGAGGGGCCAGGCTGGGTGAATGGGAACCGCTCACAGGAAGAAGCCCAGGCAGCTTTTCCCCCTCCCCATGTGTTTGCAGCACCCCACTGCAGTGCGACAAATGGGTCCCAGCACAGGGTGATACTGGTAGGAAATATGGACAGACAGCTCCTGTCTTCTGCTGCCCCTTCACATGTTGCTGCCCCGTCCCTTTTCTTGTCCCGTGTCACAGGAGTAGCAGGTGGTGACGGACGGGGATCAGTCACTCCTGTCAGAATTTCTATCCCTGTGAAATCTCAGTGTAAAATCCAGAGAGGAAAAAAGGAAATTCATCAAAGGTCCCGAGTATGTCTGCTAACTGCTAACTCATTTAGGACAAACATGACCATATATGTCTTGTTTTTGTTATACTATCAACACTTTTAACACTAGTTCCCGAATATGTGTATAATAATAATAACGTAGCTGTCATCCAGGATGTCCTGTAAGGTACCTTGCATTACAGCAAAAATATATATATACATTTATAATTCTATTATAATCACACAATCATACTTAAATCTATAAGAAAAGATACATATCTATATAATGCTAGCAAGCAGGCTAGTTCTATAGGCTACAGGAGAGACTTCCCTTGTCCCTAGTGCAGGAAAAAGTCCTCTGGGGACAGAGACTTCCAGCCCAACAAGCAGCAGGGGGAATGTGTAAAAATAAAAAAACCCTAAGGTTTGGGTCAGCCAGGGCCCAGGAGGGGATAGCAGGTGTGAGAAACACCAGAAGAGTTTGCAGCTTTTCCGTAGAGAGGCTCAAGCCCCATCTGTGTGGTCTGCAGGCAGTGCCAGGATCTCCGGCTCACACTGCAGTTCCCATCCAGGAGGCTGCCTGGAGGATAAGGTGGGAATCTCTAGTCTCTCAGTATTTATCCAGGATCGTTGAATCCTGTGGGTCTCTTGCCTTCTAGAACTTTCCAAGCCGCATGTGATGCAGTCTGTGAAGATGAGTATGGCAAGAGGTCGACAATCCCAGGGTGGGAAGGCAAGTGTCCGGCTTCTATCTGGAAAAAAACCTGGGTTCTGCATAGTCAAGGGTGAAGCCAGATTCCCCGTGTCCCTGACTTTTTGCCTGTCTCTCTCATTGCCCCAACATCAAACTTCTCCACTAGTAATTTCACATGCAGGATCTTGGGTAGAATGTTTCCGGAAAGTTTGGGGCAAATCAAACAAGATACGATGGAGAAATAATGGGCAGACATTGAGCAGGACAGCACATCTGGGACACTTTCCTGACACTGTTTTTTGGCTCATGTTGCACACTCAGGCTTGGCAACAGAAACACCAAAGGAATTTTAAATAGTTTTTGTTTTGTTTTTCCTGCTCCATGGTTGGGGGACTGTTCTTTCTGCTGGTCTTATAATGTAGGAATGCCAGGTCGCATCTTTGTTGGAGAACTCTTGCGAAGCTAAACTCCTTCATTAAAGGGCTGGAGATGGTGAATCTTTTACAGACGTTTTATTTACTCCAAATGTTCATTAGCTGTTGATGTTAAATAAGTGTTTGGAAATTCTGACTCTAAACCCTTCTTCCTCTTTTCTGTCCAGTGTAATTCACTAGCTCTCTAATCACTACACAACCTTGTCTACACACACATTGTACTGCTTATACTCTACTAGTGTCGTTACAACAGCACAACTGCTTCTATGGGTGCAGTTATAACGGGGCTTGTCCAGGTGGGAAAGTTAAACCTGCGTAAGATAAAGTGAGAATTTGATATCAGTGGAACCATCGTGGTTTATTCTGCTTGTTGATGCTCTTATTCTAGAGGGGCTCCTCTACCGACAAAACTGTATCTATGCAGGTTTGTACTGATTTAGCTTCTTCAGTAGAAATATCACCCCCTGAAATAGTTACACCAGGATAAAAGTTTGTACAGACAAGGCCTAACTAAAGGTGCATTTTTTTAACTGATGACTGGTTTAAGACAGGTCCACACTTCAGATTTCAGTGGCACAGCTGCACCGGTGCAGCTGCGCTACTGTAGCACTCCTGGTGATGATGCTCTAAGCTGATGGAAAAGCGCTCTCCCATTGGCTTAATGGTTACTGTCTCTCGCCGAGGTAGAGCTGTGTGGCTGGGAGATGCTCCCCTGCATACATAGCGCTGTCTACACCTGCACTTTGGTCAGTGTGACTGTCACTCTGGGGTGTGTATTGTTACACTGAAATAATTTTGTGGCGTAGACCAGCGCTGAGTCATCCATGTGCAGCTTCTGTTAAATTGGTTCAAGAGCCTTGTATTGAGCTTAATTCAATCACACTATTGGATGGGGGAGGGGAAAGAGGAGGACCCTGATTCGTTTGTGTTCTCAGCATCTCCTCTCTCCACTTCTCACGTGGGCCTGCAAAGCCTCAGCCTGTTCCCTCGTCCGCACACGCCCTGTGCTGGGAGTGGGGTGGCTCAGCCAGCAGCAGCAGCAGCAGGAGACAAGGAACCAGCACGGATCAGCCGATCCCTTTGTGCCTCTGTGAATCTAGGCCCTAAATCCCACTGATAAATCCAGCCCTCCCTGACTTTCCCACAAGCACTGACCAGGGTTCCGCATCACTGCGCATTGTCGGCTCTTTCACCGGGAATGAGAAGCACAAGCAGCCCAGAACCTGGCTCCAGGCTCTCAGTTCACAGGCACCTGTCCCTGTAGCTCAGGGGAGTCTCTGGCCCCCTGCTAAGGCCCAATGGTCTCTACAGGGTGATGAGATGGGCCCCAAGGCCCACACACTCCAGAGTCACTGTCAGTTACACAGCCAGTCCCTGCTCTCTAGCTGGGGCCATGGACGGGAGCAGCATTCAGCCAAGTCTGTGTCTGCTACAGCACCAGGGGAGCAGGAATCTGTCAGGGCAGTGGAGAGTCTGCAGCCGGGGGTGCTAGGATGTAGGGCAAACTGCACGTGGTGTTGGGGTTTCTACACAGAAACTTGCACTGGTTCGTTTAACCCCTGAGTGGGAGCCCTTCATTCAACTTAGCTTAAACCTGTTCCTAATTCACTCGCACTAAACCCCCAAAAAAGCTGCCTTAAACTGAAGTAAGCATGTCCCCAGAGGCGTTTGCACTGGTTTAATTATCCCACAGGCCAGGGAGGGGGGTGGGACCCTACTGAACTCCTAGCACCTGCAAATGAACCAGCAGCTTTTAAAAGCAGGTCACATTTTAGCCATGACTGTATATGGAGAGTCTGGAGCAGCACCTCATGCCGCAGACCCAGATCCAATGGCTAATATCTTTGTAACAGTGCGCTGTGGGCTGGAGCAGGGGCCGGGCACTAGCTGTGCACAGGGGCCACGTAGGGGTATGAGATTGTGTGGATCCTCCCCCTCTTTCTTTCCCAGTCTGTGGACAAACAGGGGTTTCGGAATTAGACATTTTTAAAAGAAGTTTGGGGGGAGGGGCTGCAGTGCAGGAATCTCTTGGTCAAGTGGCCTCACACGGTCCTCACCAAGTCCCTGTGTGTCACGGCAGTGTGCAAAGTGATCTGCCAAGGCATGTGCACTTAACAGGACTCTGAAAAATTGGCGCTCCAAAAGAAATGCCTCTGCATCCTTAAAAGGAGTCACTCCAGTCCCTCCAGCAGTCCCTCTCTGCCCTCCTGCCACCCAAGCACAGTTCCTGGGTGCAGGCTCTGCTGTTCTGAAATGGGCTGGCCCGGACAGCCCCTAATTATGGCCTTGCTGTGCACACACTGGGCAGGATGGGGTAAAGCAGCTCGTTTGTGTGTTTCCATGGGGCTGGGTGTGGCCGCAGAGGGTCACGATTCCTGTGTGTGAACAATGATGGTGGGTCTTCCCTTGCCACCCACTTCCAACGCTCGCATGAACGTGCATTTGGCCCATGTGTGTGAAACTCACCTGCGGCAACAGAGCAGAGGGAGAGAACCCGTGTTCCCCAGGGGCTGTGTGCTCTGTCACGGCTGCAGCCCCTGGGCAGACAGCTGTTCATTCCACACACAAGCACAGGCTGCAGATCAGTAACATGAGTGAATCCCAATGGGCCACGTGTGGGCAGGCGGCACAGGTCACTCTGGAACTGCTCTGCCCCTCAGAGCGTGTTACACATATCAGCCAGCCTTGCACAGAGCATCCTTCTGCACTCGGCGTGGATTACGCTGCAAGCCTGGCGCTCGGTTCTGTGGATAAGGGCCTGTCTTTTCATTTCTGTCACTGAACGTTTTGTGTGCCTGAGGCTAAATCAGAATGAGGGGCGAGGTCAGAATTGCGAAACCCCCCAGCCTGAGCAGACCCTTACACCACAAGTCATTCCATCAAATTCAGTGCAATAGAAGGAGGATCACAGGCTGGGCTCACAAGGCTGCAGTCTCTGGCGTATATACGCTGCCCTCTGCTGAGCTATGGTGACATTTCTGTCTAGCCAGCGGGGCATGAGAAGTGACGGCTCTTTAGAGCATTTTGGGAGCAATCATGAAACATGGGCTGTGTTGCCATGTCTAAAGACTGAGGTGAATTTTGCAGACATTTACAGCAGCACATTGTGCATCCCGAACGTCTGTTCTAGGAGCACTGAAAAATGATCAGTTCATAGGAATGATGCTAATTATCCCTCCCTCTGCATAAACAGGGGCTGCTGTGCTGGAGTTGCAGCTGGAGGCAATAAAACGCAGCTGTCTGGAAAGGTGGGGAATTGAACAAATCCGCCTGACTGGGTCATATTGACTCTGGACAAGTGACCAACCTACTAACAAGGAACCCGTGAGGAGTGACTTGCCCCTGGAGCTCTGTTATCGACCAGTGCAGGGAAGAATTTTATTAGTGCTGCACACTCAGAAATTAGGGGTGGGATCCAAATCCCTAAGAGACTCAGACACCCCCTTCCCATGGATTGTCACTGGGAACAGGGAACCTGCCTGCCCTTCAAGCCTTAAATATCTCCCCTTGTAAGAAGGAAAGAACCTGAAACCGGGCCACGATTCTGGAAATGGGTGAGATGGGAAACCCGGAGTCTAGCAGACCAAGGGCGTCCTGATGGCGTCGTGGCAGCTGCCCTCTCACATTCAAACCGTCAAAGACAACACAGCACTGCAAACCCCAGGTGCTATTTTCAATCATGACATTTTTATTTTTCAATCCGTCTATTTCCCAAGCTCAGGAAAGCAGAATTTTCCATTGGGGGATGTGGAGATGTGGAGTGTAAAGTTTTAACACAAAACTGATTTGAATAATCACAACCCAACACAATATTTACCAGCGTTATGTAAATCACCATCAGTGCATTTATCTAGCACCTGCCTTCCCAGCAGCCCAAAACACTTCCTGAAAGTGGGTAAATAGCCCCGGGACACAGACACTGGCCCACATGGAGCTGTAGCCCCATGGCACAGACCCTGGCACAGCACACAGAGAGGCTCCACGGGGCATGTGCCACACCAGCACTTCCCCGTTGGTCCCTTGGGCTTCTGTTCTGCAGCTCTGAGGTTTCATTCTAGGCAGACGGAGCTCCCAGCCTTTCTGAGCGAGAAGCTCCTGTTCTGAGTGCAACCCAGAGCCGGGCTGAATCTGCAGGCAGCCGGGGCTGACACTCGGCTGGTGTAAATGGGCAGAGCTCTGCATCAATGGGGCTCCAGGCACGCCTAAATGGGGGCAGGATCAAAAGCTAATTTAAGCCAAGATTTAACAAGTGAGTTTGGCAAGCACCAGGTAGGAGAAGGAGGGAGATGAGGGGCAGGTCGACACGGACATGATCATGCAGATACATGGGCCCCAGGAGCTTTCAATTAAAAGCTTTATTGGACTTTCTGTCTATGCTGCCTCCCTTCCCCCTCCCTCCAAACTACTTCCGCTTCCACTCAGGCTTTTCCTTTTTCTCCCTGGACTTAATCTCGGCTTTTTTGGCCCCGAAGGCCCTGCCTCATCGTCGCACTGTGGAGACCTGCTGTTCAGCTTCTCCTTTATTTTCTTTAAAGCATCATCTGACTTTCGGCTGTCTTTGTTACAATCGTCATTAAAAATCTCGATGGATGATTCCCTGTACAGCTTCGTTAGCTCATTGTTCAGCTCTGTCACTTCCATGGCGTTCAGGATGCTGTCTGGACTGTTCACCCCCATGACGGCGAAGGAGAATTTCTCGTTATTGTTTGAATGATTACTGCAAACAGCTGTCCAGATGTGGCTGGGCACCACCACCCTCTCTGTATCTTTGTTGTTGTCCCCTCTGTTGTCCTTAATGGGTATTTTAAGATTGGGGTCAGGCGCTGCTCCTGTCACTAGGAAGGGTTTCCCATCCAAATTAATGCATTTCTTTTTTAACAGCTTCTTGAGATTTTGTTCCAGCTTGCACCAATGGACCCTATTGAAGCGGGGGTTCATGGGGACCGCATTGGTGAGGGTGAAGGTGGCGGTGGCCTTTCTGCCTTTATCACATTGGAACGAGTTTGGGTTCAGGTGTTCCCGGTCGTAGCCTGTTCTATCATAATCTTCACTGATGGCTTGGTTTGCTTTCAGGTCTCCATCCTCTTTTGTTTTCATCCTCATGTTTTTCTCCTCAAAACCAGACAGCTGGGAATAGAGAAGGCCAGAGATCCTTACGTTCAACTGACATCAAAATGTCCATGACACAAACTCAGAGCAGCAGAGAATTAAGGGCAAAACCAATCTCTCTGTCTGTCTCTTGACTTTATGTAATTTCATTGCCCTTTGCTGAATCCCCTTTTTTCCTGCTTTATCTGTTTGATTTAGGGTGCCCAGCAAATGATTTAATGCGCTGGCCAGTTCTCCCAGCATCACAAGACAGAGCTCGTCTGTCTCCTGGCCCAGATCACGGCATTAAGGCACTTGCATGATCAGGACTAAGGTTAGACCAAAGCAGTGCATTTAGTATCAGAGAGGTGACTTATCAATGCAGTGACCTGTGGTGCATACTATCTGTATGGCACCCATAAAGAGGGGGAAGGGGTGTGGGGGCCTTTGTGGGGCAGAGTTATGGCTGTTTGAGTGTCTGAACTATGGGTTTCCAGAGTTTTGAATGTCTGGGTTTCTTGTACAATAAGATTAACCTTAACTCTGAATCTCTTGGTTTTATAATAGTTGTTTTTTACTAGCTAAAACATTTTCATAAGGATTTTTACCCTTTAGTTACTCATTTGATCTCAACTTCTCGTTTATGAATTTGTGAGGTTTTGCTTGTTTGTTTGTTTGCTTGCTTGTGGAGAAGAACAGTAGAAAGAGAAGTGACTTACCAACAAATATATCACAAACCCAGCCAATCAGCAAAACCACAGCATTCTTACCTCCATTCCTTGACCTCATTTTTGCATTTGCCATTTATTAAAGCACAGGACTTATGAGGAGAGGCTGAGGGAACTGGGCTTGTTTAGTCTGCAAAAGAGAAGAGTGAGGGGTGATTTGATAGTGGCCTTTAACGACCTGAAAGGAGGTTCCGGGGAGGATGGGGCTAGGCTGTTCTCGGTGGTGGCAGATGACAGAACAAGGAGCAACGGTCTCAAGTTGCAGGGCAGAAGGTCTAGGTTGGACATTAGGAAAAAGTTTTTTACTAGGAGGGTGGTGAAGCATTGGAATGGGTTACCTAGGGAGGTGGTGGAATCTCCATCCTTAGAGGTTTTTAAGCTGAGGCTTGACAAAGCCCTGGTTGGGATGATATAGCTGAGGTTAGTCCTGCTTTGAGCAGGGGTTGGACTAGATGACCTCTTGAGGTCCCTTCCAACTCTAATATTCTATGATTCTATGACTCTATGATCTCCCAGTGCTGGTGTATAAATCTTTCACTATTTGCTCTATAAAGCAAATGAGCTCTGACCCAGTCTAATGCTGAGACCAGGTGGGTGAGATCATCATTTACTGGACCAACATCTACTAGTGAGAGAGACAAGCTTTCAAGCTACACAGTGTTCATCTTCAGATATGAAGAAGACCTGAAGAAGAGCTGTGTGTAGCTCAAAAGAGTGTCTCTCTCACCAACAGAAGTTGGTCCAATAAAAGATATTACATCACCCACCTTGTCTCCCTAATACCTGAGACCAAAATGGCTACAACCACACTGCAAACGGCTCTGTAATGCTGTCAGTTATTCTGGCTAGAAGATGTTCATCTAGGATCGTTGTGGCCTTTTCCAGCCTGTGACAGAATGTACCTGGCGTTCACACCCTACACACCATTGTAATAATCAGTGTACACGTGTGTCTTGCAAGGTATCATTTGAAAACTCAGAATTTGCTGGTCTGTATTGTCCTGATAAAATATGTGTGGCAACACTGTGTTATTAATACATGTTCCAAACCACAGCACTGCCCAAACAGAAGCTGGCACACAGGTCTGTCCTGTGTTTTGCTTAATTTGCATTTAAGCCGTAAACAAAGTCATCAAGTAGGAAGGGAAGAAAAGAAGTTCAAACAAGTGGGAAAACCAGCAGGGAATATCCATAGACTAGGGTTACAGCTACCCTGATGGCAAATTTGCCGCCATCACATCGATTTCTCTGGATCGACTGAGTGGTCAGTGAAGACCCGCTTAGTCGATCCAGAAATCAACATACTAAGACCACCTCCACAAGTAGCGCAGCACAGAGAAGACGGAGCACAGAAGAGAAGCAGGGAAGTCGACAGGAGTTATGCAATTTTTTTGCGTACGTTGTGTAACTCCTGTTGACTGCCGCCAAATCTCACAGGTAAGTGTAGACAGGGCCATTGTGTCTCCTGCATCTCTGCTGGAAATGCTTCTCCAATATGACCTTCCAGTTTGACCGTGAACCATTGAAAACCACTCTCTGAGAATGGTCTTTCAACCAGTTATGCACCAAACCATGAATAGTTTCATGTAGACCACATTTCCCTAGTTTGTTTATGAGAATGTCACCTGGGACTTTGTCGAAGGCCTTCCTCAAATCAAGATAAATCATACTTAGCTCTTCCCTCCTCTCCACCTGGCTAGTCACACTGTCAAGAAAGGAAATGATGTTGCTTTGGTATGATATGATCTTGACAAACCCATGCTGGCTATTCTTTATAACCCAATTATCCTCTAGGTGCTTACAGCTGATGGTTTAATAATTGTTTCCAGTATATTTCCAGGTATTTAGACGTTAGGCTCGCTGGTCTATAATTCCCTGGGTTCTCTTTGTTCCCCTTTTTAAAGGTAGGTAGTATGTTTGCTCTTCTCCAGTCCTCTGGGATCTCACTCGTAGGCACAGAACTCCTTTATGTATGTAAAAATGTGCCTGTGAGCAGGTGCCCTGCAGCCTCAGTCATGACTGCTGGGCACCTATCTCATGCCTAGTGGGCTCCTCAAACTAGGCATCCCACCTATCCTGCCTGTGGGAGCCTATCCAGTAGCTGTTCTCAGAAGCAACCTACTGGATTGGGCCCTGCCCAAAACCATGACACTGCATAAAGAGTTACCCTGCCCGCACTATCCTTTATACCAGTGGTTAGTGTACTTGAACTGAGTTCAAATCCTTCTTCTGCCTTATGGCAGAGAAAAGATTTGAACTTGGGTCTTTCTCCATCTTCAAAGAGGCCCTCATCTGCTCTGCCCCAGCACCACAGCCACAGCAGCTAAGGCCAGAACCCACAGGATGGTGCCCATGACCAGGCCAGGGCCCCAGTGCCTGCTGTGCCCTGTAAAACATGGGGTGCCACACTGGGAATGGGCAGAGGAATATGGACCCTCTACCTCCCCTGGAGTCCCCTGACCCACTGCCCTCAGCCCCCCCACATCCCCATCCCCTCAGTCTCCCCCACACTGCAGTTCTGCTCCCTTCTGTCTGTTCCCCTCCTGACCTTTTCCTCTTTCCCCGACACCCCCGGCCCTCCCTAGCCCTACCCTCCTGGGCTCCCCCCACCCCACTCCACACAACTCTCTCCATCTCATCCTATTCATGCTCCCCTCAGCCCACACCCTGCTCCTCCAATCCCAGTCCTATCCGATCCCCCTTAGCTCCCTGGACCATCTCCACCTCCACACCCACCCCCTCTGCTTCCCTGCCTCCAGTCCCACTGCTTCCATCCACCTCCGTCCCGCTCAGGATGTGCGGGAAAAGCTCCCAGAGACCATGACCATACCCTACCATCCTCTGGGGACGAGCCCCTACCCCATGGGATCAGCAGGCTCTGCCCCCCAGGCTGCTGTTCTCCACCCGGCAGGCATAGCTGAGCCCATTGCCCTGCTCCACGGCCAGGGAGGTGCCAATCCCCCACTTCATCACACAGGACTCCTGGGTTCTGCCCCAGCTATAAGAAGGGAGTGGTGTTGGTGGGTTAAAGCAGGGGGGTTGGGAGCCAGGACTCCTGGGCTGTTTCTTTGCATCCGGGAGGATGGTGGAGATCCTGTAATAAAACCTCAATGAATGCAAACAGCTGTTAATTATTTACTGCCATTTCCATGGCACAGCTGGACCCTCCCCCGCAGGACAGTCCCTGCTTTGAAGTGCCTGGGCACCCAGCTGTGAAGGCAGCATAATTGCCAGCGCAGAAGTAAGAATGGCAAAACGTTTGATCTTTGTGCTAAGAAGGTTGATTATGCAGGGGACGGGACTAAGTCAAATGTTGGGGCCCTTTGAGCCAGAGTCATAGAGTTTAGGGCCAGAAGGTGCCACCAGACAATCTGATCTGACCGCCTACACAAGCCATCAGGCTACTACACCCCACGCAGGAACTGTTGCAAAGAGTCCAATCATCTGGGGACTAAGCTCTTGTCTGTTACAGGTGAAGAATCAGAGGGACTGAGGTGCACCAATGTCTGGGGTTCTACAATTCTCCTCGCTAGCTCCACACACTCCTGGAATGTCAGGTTGTTGCAGACACAGCTGGAAGTGTCTGTAAACCAGCCAGTTTCTCTCTAGATATGAAACAAATACAATTTCCCTTTGAAAAATCTGGAGACCAAACTCACTTGAGAAACGCACCAGAAATCAATGAACTCCTGAGCCTGAATTTTGAGACTCGCTTATTTGTCTTACTTAGTTGTTTCCCCTTTTGAATAAATGTGAAAAAAAAAAAACCATGTAATAACTTGCAGATCAAAATGCTGAGTGCATGATGCCTCTGCTCCTCTTACACACAGGGCCCCCATGGGGGGGGAAGGGTACACTTTACCAGGGCCCAGAGGCCCTGGGGGACACAGCCCAGGCTATAACCCCCATTGCCATGAGGAAAAAATTGAGGCTGAATGGATTTTTTGCACACTTCCAGTGACTATGGCAGAAGCTGAAAGAAGTTTCAGCAAGCTAGGACTCATCAAAAACTGCAGGCATTCCACAATGGGGCAAGAACGGTTAAGCCACCTAGCTATCTGTTGAGTGTCTGTTGAATGTGAAACTTGCAAGATAAATTGACTTTGGGAGGCTAATTCATGATTTTGCAGTGAAAAGGGCCAGAAAAATAAAGCTTTAAAGTTAATTGGCCTAATTATAAAATGTTTGCAGTCACATAGGTTCATTAGAATAAAAAAATCAAGACGCTGACAGGATATAATACCTTCATAATGACCGAAAAGTTACAAAAGAGTCAGCAAACTTGTAGGACTCTCAGGCTGGGTGATGTTAAACAAAAATAGCAAAGGGGGGTGGGGGCATTTTTCAGAAATGTAGAATATGTAACAGTAATTTCTGAATTCAAAGTTTTTTCGTGGCTCATGAGATTGTATGTTTGGGATGAGAGACTGTGGTATGTGTGTGGGAGGGGGGTCTGTGTTACAAGTTTGTACTGGGCCCCCAAAAATTATGATTGGGCCCTGCTTAAACACACAGGCATGCACGCTCTGATTATTTTCTCATAAACAATAACATCTCAGTTACTCACTGGCCACCCTTACAATAATCTTTCTCCACCCTCAGGGTCTCCCCTTAAATCAAATTAAGAGAATATAGAGGGGCTGCAGCTGCATTTTGATTCCACATGGCTCCCCGCTAACCTCGCTGCCAGGTGAGAAGTTCTCTCTCCTCTCTCCCTGCAGGGCTCCTGAATTAGATCCCATCCTGTGGCATGCAGAACCTGGGAGGCTGGGAGCCCTAGCTTGGCCCTGCTTATTAGTTCCTCCATCACTAACTCAGTATTGCTAACTTCAAGAGATCAAATCCCATGGGATTGGCCCCAAAATCATGAGGTTTATTTTAAAAAGATGCTATTGTGCTTTTTAGGTCAGTCTCTTGATGTTCGACCTCCCCTGACCCATCCCCAGGATGTGCACGTGTGACTGTTGTGTCGCCCACTCTCCCACGTGTACAGGAGAAGGTGATTTTGGTCCCTGCTGCAGAAGCTCTCACCCCACATCTGCCCATCTCCTGCCCGGCAATTAATTCTGTCCTCCAGTCCCCCATCAGTTGTGTCCCCTTCCAACTCCCTCAATTCGGTCTCCCCTCAGTTCAGTCACCCATCTCCCATCATCACAATTCCGTCAGTTCCGCCCTGCCACCCCATCGACCCCCAGCACCCGCAGTTCACCATCCCAGCACTCACCCCAGCTGCTCAGAACCCACCATCAATAC
>ML681556.1:53293-66635 GCA_007922225.1 Emydura subglobosa
TAAGGCAGAAGAAGGAACTTGAGAGTTGCTGCTAATGGGTAACTTGAACAACTGATTGGACCCAAACTGAGTGCAGCAGGGGAGTAGCTCTGGGTGTGCATTTCCCCTCTAGCAACGTTAGGTTCTTTTATGGCCTCCAGGAACATAAGAGCTGAGTGATACACAAACCTTCAATGTATTTATCCTCACACCAGCCGTGTGAAATAGGGAAACATTCTCACCCTGTAGCAAGGCGCTGTGGCCTTCCTCGGAGCCTGGGCCTGAGGAAGAGTCGCGACACCCCCACTGGACAGAACCAGGCCCTGCAGGCCAAACCACCTGGAAGCAGATGGGCGGAGCCAGGGCCAGGGAGGGAAGTTTAAAAGGCAGCCCAGCAGCTCAGTCAGGGGTAAGCTGCTGCCGAAGGCAGACGTGTCTTCCCAGAGGCTGCGGTCTAGGCTGGACCCAGGCCCTGCGGCTGTTGGATGCAACCACCCTGCTGACCAGAGCCTCCAAAGCCTGCCTGAATTGCCAGGCCTGAGTGACTGGAGAGGGCTGCTGGGCCTGAGTGACTGCGTAGACCGCTGGACCCTGGGAGCTACCCGCTCCCGAGCCTGCTGGGTGGCAGAAACCCCTTGAGGCGGGCGCTGACCTGGAGGACCCGCCTGACGTGGAGGACCCACCAGTGTGGACTGAACCCCGTGGACCGGAGGATGACCTGTGGCTGACCCTGAGGAGTTTCCGGAACTGCCACCAGTCAACAGTGAAGGACTCGCAGGATGCCACTCGCCGCCTCCCCCAGCCACCTGGAGGTTGCTACGTGGATGCAGGTACCCGGGGATTGGGTGGGAGGAAGTAGCCCAGGGACAGTCGACCAGAGTGTGACTGTGTCAGTCAGCGCGTTGCGGCTGGATCCCCGACGACTCAGTGGCAAAACGCTTTGCCACTGATAGGGCCCTGGGACGGGACGCAGTGGAGTCGGGTTGGCCTGCGTCTCCCTCCCCTCTTCCCTAACCACCCTGGGAGTGCTTGGCATCCTCTACACTGTTGACCAGAGGATGCCAAGCTTTGCCAGCCCAACTTGACTGTAAGGCTGGGGGCTATAGACCACTGTGCCTGCCCTGCCCAGCTTGAGGGCCGGGGGCTGTAGACTGTACCGGCTCCGCCTACTTGAGGACCGGGGGCAACAGACTGCTCATCTGCCCCACCCCACCTGGGGGCCGGAGACGCCAGACTACTCACCACCACCCCGCCCTGTTTGAGGGCCGGGCGCCATAGGAACTTGGTACTCTCCAGCCCCGCTTGTGAGCTGGGGGCTATAAACTCTGTTGCCTCCCCCGCACTGTCTGAGGGCCGGGGGCAATAGACTACTGGCCCACCCCACCTGTTGGAAGGCCGGGGAGCCACAGACCCCTTACCAGCCGTGCCCTACATGAGGTCCAGGGGGCTACAGACTGACAGGGAAGCCCGCCCCGCCTGGGGCCCAGGGCTACAGACTCATAACCAGGAAGCTAATTCCCCTTGGCAAAAGGCGCTGTGGCCTTCCTCGGAGTCTGGGCCTGAGGAAGGGTTGTGATGCCGCTGGCTGGACCGTGCCACCATCCTACACACCCTTTTACACAGATGGGGGCTGAGGTCCAGAGAAATGAAGTGACTTGCCTGAGGCCACACAGAGTCTTGAAAAACAGAGAATATAACTTGAGTCACCCCATGACCACTGGACAACCTCTGAAGTTACAGCTCCTCCTTATGCAGTTCTAGCTGTTGTAGTTGTGTTAGGGAAGAGGCGACATTCAATGCACTGTAAACTTGCTGTGGGAGATCCCAGCAGTGCTGTGGAGTAATGAAACTTTACAGCAGTGGAGGATCTGCCCAGAACTGTTTTCTCAGTGATAAATAAATAAGAGGTAGACCAGGGGACTTTAAATTTAGGATCCTTCCACCATCACATTTATGTTTTTTCAGTGCAAAAGCAAACATGAGGTCATGATCTCATTATACCGTCCTACTGAAGATGAGGGAAGTGATACTTTCACCTCAGTGTAGCTAATCAAGGTGACCCCTAACCTTCTGCCAAACACTCTCCCACTCACAGAATTCTTCTTGACCAATTACACAGAGGTGAAACCATCACTTGCTTTGTCTACACATAGACTGTACAATGAGAGACAACTGCATCCCAGTGTAGACAAACCCCGCAGAGACTGTACCTGGGAGCCAGTCCCATTCCATGAATACCTCCCTGGACCCCATAGCAATTCCTGATGGGCAGAAGAAATGTGAACAACATATTTCATATCTCTTTAGCTATCTTTGAATAAATTCCATGTCTCTGTGAACAAAGAGGAGAGTCAGCACCATGTATTCAGCTCCCTCTCCACAGAGCACAGCTGAGGAATTCCTGATTTACATGGTTATAGACAGCACAAGAGACAGAGCACAGGCTGGGTAGCAACATATCACAGTAAAACACAATCTCTCATCATAGGCACATGCCGGTATAGTCCCTGCTGGTGTTGGGGTGACACAACCAAGTAGAGAAGCAAATCCCACAGCTCTGCCTCCCAATAATTGCAGCTGGAAAATTAAAAAAGAGCAAACAAGAAGTGTCTTTGATGCTTTATTTGCCCTAAATACACAAATACAAATCATGGGGAAAAGGAGCTGAGAAGCAGCTTCAATAACTACAACAATGAAAAGAGACTTGAAGATTTTGGGAAAATATTTTAAATGACACTAAAATGGCAAAAAAGTCAAAGGCAATTTATGAGTGACAGTCTAATCTTCAGGATGTATTATAAATCTCTCTGTCCCTTTTCTTCTCCCTTTTCTTTCATACTGTTCATTTTTACTCATCCTTTTCCGAGCCCTCATTTCCCATCCTGTTTATTTCTCTGTGTCTCTTCCACTCTCCTCTGGTCCCTGTCACAGATGATTCCCCCTCACGTTCTCCATTCTCTCCCTGAGTTTATCCCTTCCCCTCTCGCTGCCTCTGACTGGTTCCCCTCTTCAGAATGTTTTCCTCCCATTGTTTTCATAACTATTTTACACCCTTTCTCCAGGACTCTCTGGTTATTTTTTTTTACTTTATCTTTCCCTTTTGTTTCCTCTATTTGCTCTGGTTCAACCCACCCTGGCCCCAGGAGCTCTGCAGCGTTGCCAACCCCAGAGGTTAAAAATCATGAGTCAGTACCGAAAGTCAGGAAATTGAACCTGCAAAACATGAGGTTTCAAAACAACACAGACTGTATTCTGGGAGATCCTGTGAGTTTTGAACTCTCCCTGCCCATCCCCTGCGTGTGTGTGACAATTACTGTGGTGCCAGCCCTGCAGCGACAGAGGAAGGTGACTGGCCCTGCGGCAGGAGCTCTGGCTGGGAGCCCCAGTGAGATCTAACCCCACAGATTGTACAAACCCTCCCTGCCGCTGCGGAGCTTCCAGCTTCTCCCAACCCCCCAAACCCTCATTAATTAATGCTGGGTCCGACCACCTCCACGTCTGCCTGTCCCCAGCCCGGCTGTTAATTCTGCCCCTGCCCAGCCCAACATCTGCCCCTCAGGGCCCCTCTGCTCCAGCTGCAGCTCCAGGGGTTCTTCACCCTCCTCCCCCTCCCATCCCTGGTGTTGCAGGGAGGGGGGAGGAGCTTCCAAGGGTCATAGACTCTAGGGTGTGTGAGGCTAGGGAGGGTCCCCAGTGTCTCAGGGACACAGTTTGAGCTCGGATCCCACCACCCAGAGCCAGGGGCAGATTCTCCCCCCAGGGATAGAGGCCGGCGGGAAAGTGAAGATCGGGGCCTGGTCACCAGCATCGAAAAATGTCACCTGCCCCCGGTCACAGTCCAGACACACCCGGATCCTGCTGGGGACCCGGCGCAGGGGCAGGAGGGTCTCAGGGGAGGTGAGAGCCCGGAACTGACCTCCCCACTGCCCCACAGCCCAGATCCTCCCCTTAGGGCTACGGCTGATCTCTCCCTTCCTCCTCACAGACTCTCTGGCCACCCCCACAGCCCAGTATTCCCCATCCACCACCTCCACCTCCCAGCAATGTTTCCCCGAGGTGAATCCCTCACAGCCCAGCACACAGAGCTCATTGTCAAATCTCTCAGGGTTGTCGGGCAGATCCTGCCGTGTGTCTGCCCATCTCACACTTTTCTTATCCGCAGACAGGACAAGCAGGGGATGAGCCGTGTCTGGATCCAGAGTCACATTCACTGCGGGGAGAGAGAATCAGAGCGTTAGGGGCAGAGCTCAGCCCTGGGGGAGGCTGGGACCATTTCTCACACTCCCCAGCAGCCCTGTTCTGCTTGGGAGACTCCTGGATCCCAGGGAGCTGCCTCTGCCCTGGGCACCTGCAGCTGAGCAGAGCTTTCACTGAACTTCCTGTAACGTGACCCAGCCACTTCCTTAGTTTCTCTTTTGTTTGCTGTGGCTGCAGCTCCCTGCTCCCCCTGCTGGGGCTGCTCCATTCCCAGCAGCAGAGACACAGCAAGGAAGGGGTCAGAAGCTTTCAGTGAGGAGGAAGCAGAGGAGGCAGATACCAGCATTAAACCCCTGAGGCAGTTGCGTCCTAATGCAGCCTCCACTCGCAGGCCAGGGAACGGAGAGGAAGATGCATCCTCCAGAAAGAGCCAAATAAGAACAGAGAGCAGGAGGTGGCATTGGCTGGGTAGCATTTCATATGTTTAATTTTAGGGCTGTGTCTGTCATGGCAGGTGTTGGGTTGGTTTTAACTTTATCTAAATTCATGAAAATGTTTTAAGGGGAATTTTCTCATAAATTAAAAATAACTCCACCTGCATCCTTGCCCTGTGTTTGTGCTCCTCGAGATTCCCCTCCTTTTCTCTCCAGTTCAGATGGCAGAATGTCTGGAGGGGGAAAGGAGAAAAGAGATGAGATTCCCATCAGATTTATAACGATGTTCCTACTCTTAGCTGACCCAGCTTAGTTTTAATTCTGACAGAGAAAGAGACAGAGAGGGACAGAGACATGCCGAGGTCTTTAATAGAAATAGAAGTTAAGCTGAAACCTTGTTTTTCTCTTTCATTCAGGCTCTCACAGCAGTGGAATCAACAGCCAGTAGGTCTCACAACCACACTAGGCGATACAATCTGTAAAACAAATCTACTTTCCCCTCATCCCTTCCCACTCTCCAGACCTCAGCTGGTTTTTCTCAATCACCTCTTGCATTTTGTCAGACCCTAGACTCAGATCCTGCAAAGACATTAGCGTAAATAGAAAACTTTCCGCACTTTAGTCCCTTTGACATTACTGGGATGTTAAGAGTTTGCAGGGTCAGGGCTCTTCATTGTAAGCCTCTTGGGTCTATTTACCCTGCATCTCTACAGAGCTCAGCACAACTGGGCCCTCGTGCTCCATAGACTGAAACACACATAATAATAACAGATTTTATAAGTGTGGAGATTCGAGCGGGGAGAGCATCGACTCAATGGGCCAGATTTACCCTGAACTGGCAAAGGGATGGAGGGAGCAGTTTGTGACTCCCCTAGTCAGTGGCTGCAGAGGCTCATGCAGACCTTGGAACAGGCTAGGGAAGTGCTGAGATCCAGCCAGAGCAGCAGCCCTGTTTATGTGACGCCCAAGGGCTTTGCAAGTTCTATAGTTGGGAGAGAAAATGAGAGACCCAAAATTAGGCCATTTTGCTACAGTTGGGCCTCAATGTTGTGACCTTTATAAGTCAGGAATTAATGTGAGATGTCCTGACACCTGGGCCCTTGTTACACCTGCTCAATTTCTCTACTTTCCACCTTTCATTCAATAGACACTTCATCTAATTATGAACCACTTGGCTAGAGCCCGTCCCCTCCCACAGTCTCAGAGGCTTGTCCCAATTTGTCCTCCGAGATCCCTTCTCAGCACCTTTGAATGTCCTCAGAGTCTCCATTAGCGCAATAGTTTTCTGGGAGAAATCACTGAGTCTCTTTTCTTGTTCAGGAGAAATCTCCACCGGCTGCTGGAACTTCTGCTTCTCACACCTGCAGAGAAAACTTCACATTCTTATATTTCATTCAGTAACACATTATAATTTGTTGTTGGTGAAAGTTGCTGCTCTAATGGGCTTGGAGTTAGAATTCTTCTGCTTCTCCCAGCTTCACAGCTGGTGCAACACAGGCTGTGGCAGTGAAACCTTCCCTCTGAAGGTCCCGTTAATATTCTTCAATTCTGGCCTGGAGAGACCAGCTCTGGAGATAAAAGGGGAACTTTTTTCACTCCATGCTGAGATGGACAGGAGATTCCCATGTTACATGTTAGAGAAATCTGTTCACTAGGAATTAGACCAGTGGTTCTCAACCTGTGGCCTGCAGGCTGCTTGCAGCCCAATCGGCACAGAGCTGCAGTCCATGTGACATCCTCAGGGCCATACAGGTAGTGTATATATCGTGCAGCTATGGCCCACATTACAAACGGAGAGCTGAAAATGTGGCCCACAATGGTAGGCTGAGAACCACTGAACTAGACTGATACAGCAACACCACCTCCCCAGCTCATTGCACACAGGCCTCCAAACAGTCCTGAGCTGGGAAAGGCTCTTGATCACTGCTGCCCTGGGCTGAATGGTAACCAGCGCCCCAGCAGTGAAAGGCCCATATTCCAGCCCCACTATCCTGAGGCAGCCTGTCCCCCAGGGATGTGACTTCTCTAGTAAAACTTTAGGTTCATCTTTCCCACTGAATTGATCATTCTGGAGTCTTTAGGATAAGGTCATCAGAGAGGTTTGTATCCAACATGTGACCTTCCCCACACATTTTGCTGTGTGACCCTGGGGAGCTGTGCTGCTAACATAGTTTCCAAGCTTTTTCCCAGCACTGTGAAGTGTGAGGGGGAGTGAGAAGGAGCCACGTACCTGCTCAAGGTGCTTCTGACATCCTAGAAGGGAAAGAGAAATATAATCTCAGTCCCACCTGACACACACCGGGGATCCAAGGGAAGGCATATTGCAAATATGAGGAAAACAAGACCTGCCCTGGCCCAAGGGCCATGGATTCATTGAGCTAATGGGGCTTTTCCATTTCTAATATCACTGTGTTTGTGGGCCTGAAAAGAGCAATAGTCATTCACCTGTCAGAAACGCTCACACTGAGTTACACTGAGATCTCTGAATGCTGGACTCCTGTGCTCACGTTTTAGGACCTCTCCTGTCCCTGTGTTGGCATATGGAGTATTGCTAACTCAGTCTTACCTGCAGGAATTCATTTGATGGCTTCTGACACTTCCCCTCCATCTCACTGATCAGCTCACTGAGATGAGAAATCTCCTCACAGAGTTTGGTGATATTTTCATTCTGTATCTTCACAATCTCTTGGTCCAGTTTTTCCAGCTGGGCCAGCAGGAGTTGCTCTTGTTTCTCCAGGAACTGCCGCAGTTGCTGAAATTGCGACACTATTTTCTGCCTCTCCTTTTCTATCTGTTTCTGTAAAGCAATAGAGAAAGGGCAGGTCAGGGACATGAAGGTAGGCTGGGGTCGTTTTGTGGAGTCCTGAGTGTGTGGGAGGGAGAACTTCTTTGCAAGCCCTAAGATTTCTGACTCTTGAGTTTACCCTGTGGTTACCTGGTCAAGGATTCTCTCACACTTTTTTCATTTCTCCCCAATGTCTCTGAAAAGGGAGGTGTCCATGTCTGACGTGCTTAGGACACTTTGTTATCAATGGCCTCTGGGAACGGAGATCCTGAGCAACAGGACGGAGGACTCAGCATTACACGGACAGAAGATGCAGGGAGAAAAAAGAATCAAATAATTGAATAGCTCAAGAAATGACGCAGACACAGGGAAAGCCACAAGGGCTAGAAATTAACTGAAATGAAAGCTTCGATGGTGCATATGAATCTAACACAGAAAATCTATGACAATGAACAAACATATCCTCACTCATCAAGGCCACAGAGGAATCTGCCTACAAACAGACCTCTCACCACAAATCTCCACAGGTCAATAACAACAGGCTCCTACCAGATACTCCTGGCTTTTCACCTCTGCAGTCACTTTAAATCCCAGGAGTGTTTCTCTCTCTTCCCTCCGAGTCTTCAAATGGGCTTGAATTTTTTCCTGTAGAAACAGAGATGATTTGGGAGGTTTCATTTTGAGGGCTGAGAGGGGTGTGTAGGGGGATGTTTGTCCATCCAAACCCAAGGTAACTTTTGGTCCTAATTGACTTATGACATCATGGCCACCAAGGAAATGCAAGCTAACAATGGAGACTGGGAGTGTGTCATATTCCCAGTTGTTCCCAATTCAGGTTCAGTCTTTTTGTGAGCTAGAGAGAGACCTCACTTCTCCAAGCTTGACTGGTCTTTATTAATTTATTGGCAGTACAGCACACAACAAGAAACTGGAGTGACATGGGGTTGAATCCGTTAATGCGGTTTTCAGAAGATTAAATGAAGAAAATGATTCAAATCAGATCTCACTTGGGGTCTGTTGGGGCTGCTGGAAAGGAAATAATAATAAATCCTTTGATACAAATCATAATAAAAACAGTAACTTGTAATTTGCCCTTCTCCAGTCTGAATGCAACACTCTCACATAGATCAGCCTGCAGCTCTTGAGATGTAAACCTCACTGATCCTTTCAATTCCAGTTCTGTAGAATATTCCCTTATTTCACTGGGGGAAGCTGGCTTTTAAAAGGATACAGCTTCCCACATAAAGATTCCCACAACAGAACAGACATGGTTAAAGTTTTTTATTTTTGGCTTTTCTCGCCATGCTGCAATATCATTTCCTTTTTATAGCTTCTTTCTTACAACGAAGGCTTTGCAGAACTGAATGACACAGTGACCCCAATCATGGAAGGAGACAGGTATCGAGTGTGTCAGGCAATTGGTGATGACTTTAACCTATAATTAAAATCCAAAATTATTACCCATTAGACTGGACAGATGCCGTACCTTGTACTCCTCGGCAGCCTCCTGTATGGGAACCACCATGTGAGACTTGTGAGCCCGGGATCTGTCACACACGACACAGATGGGGGTTTGATCCTCTTTGCAGAACAGCTTGAGAGGCTCCTGGTGTTCCCCACACACTCTATCCCCTCCTGTGCCCTTTGTTACCATTAAACTCAGGCGTTTGGCTATTTCTACAACATTTGCCAGCTGCCTGTTTGGTCTGAGGTTTCTGTGTTGCACAGCTTGTCTGCACTGCGGGCAGGAGATGTCTGTATCCGATTCGCCCCAACACTGGGTAATGCAGGCTCGGCAGAAGTTGTGCCCACACTCCAGAGAGACAGGTTCTCTGAAATACTGCAGACAGATGGGACACGAAGCCTCATCCTGGAGGCTTTTCATAGGGTTGTCTGCCGCCATGGCTCCCTCTGGACAATGGAACAGGGTAAGGTTCACTTTCCTGATCACAGAAATATGCCCCGCCTGCAGCAGCAACTGGGAATTGCCTTTCTTAGAAGTGACTCATGATGCTTGCAGAGATAGAACATGGCCATTGGTAAAGTTAGAGCTCTGGAGGCTTTTCGTGAAAAATGTAGCACTGGGGCTCTGATCCTGCAATTAACCCCCTGTGCTGGTGTGGAGAGTCACTGGGGCTTCACAAGGACATGAGTGCCTGTCCATGATGATCAGTTAACAGGTCTGTGTGCTAAGGAGTGATATTAAACCCACAGGCCAAAAAGCTGGTTAAGCTGGAATCAATGTTTGAAAGTCCTGATTCTCATTTACACTACGTCTGCTCTGCCTCTGCGTAAAGGGGCCACAGTGTCACCAACTCTCGTTATTTTATCATGAGTCTCACAATATTTAGTGTTTCACACCCAGCTCCCAGAAGCATGTGATTAGCTGAGAATCTTGGCTGTCATTTTCTAAAATAAAGACGTTTCTAGCCCTTGTGGCTGAAGAGGAAAAACTTAAAATAGTTCCCCACACTTCAGATTTATAAGATTTAAAAAACAATCCAACAACCCCCGTATGTTTTTCTTTATTTTATTGACATTTTTGGTTTTCTTTGTTTCTCAGCTTTTGCGTGTCACTCTAGTTACATTCTCAAGATTTTTCTACTAAACCCTGAGGGCATGGGACATACTATATTTTTTATTGAAAAAGGCTATTCTCATGTAAGCACAGCATTCCAAGAGCCGCAGCTTTTAGAAAAGCACCAAATATTGAAAGAATCGGGATAAAATCATAAGAGCTGGGGACAACGCCAATGTGAGATGTTTGCTGAGACGGAAAGGGCTGCACTAATGACTAAGGAAGTTAGAAAGCCTCTGTCCTCATTGTATCTGAGCATGTCACAACACCCCTGTGAAATGGAGAAGTGCTGTTATCCCTTTTTTTTATATAGAGATGAAGACGGTGAGGAACTGAGTGAATAAGGACTTGCTTAAGACCGACAGACAAAATTCAAGAGAACAAGGAAGGGAACCCGGGTTTGCCCTATTCTTACACTACCACCTTAGTCGCTGGATCATCCTTCTTCTTTGTAACAAGAATATTAGAGGGAGAATACACATGCACACACGCACGTGCACGCACGAGCACGCACACACACATATACGTGTTAAGTTTGCGTGATAGTCACTGCACTGTCCCTGTCCAGAAAAGTGAAAGATGGGACCATCCTGACTGACAGGCAAGAACAATGTGACCGATGGACTGAGCATGACAAAGAACTCTACTCAAAGGATGCCATTATTATTTGTGATGCTGCCTTAGCTGCCATTCCTCATCTTCCAGCGCTTCAGGAGCTGGACCAAATACCAACCGCTGATGATACAGAGAAAGCTCTCAAAGAGATTGCGCCTGGGAAAGCAGCAGGCAATGATCAGATTCCTATGGAGCTCCTAAAGGCAGGAGGGAGAAAGCTTGCGAGCGATGTCCATGCACGTCTCTACGCCTGCCTGGAAGAAAGCCACATACCCCAGGATCTGAAAGATGCAAACATCATTACTTTATACAAAAATAAAGGGGAGCGAGCAGACTGCAACAACTACGGAGTGAGATCTCTGCTTAGTGTGGTCTGCAAGGTGCTTGCAAGGATCCTGCTGAAATAAATCCAAGTCCTTGCTGACAGCGTTTATCCTGAGAGCCAGTACTGGTTCAGAGCTGGGTGCTGCATGACAGACGTGACCTTCACAGTGTGTTTGCTGCAAGAAAAAAGCCGTGGATAACAGGCACCTCTCTATGTAGCATTCGTTGACCTACAAAAGACCTTCAACACAGTTAGCAGGAATATCATGTACAAGATCCTCTTGAAAATTGGCTGTCCACAAAAATGCTCTCTCTATTTAAGGAGTTCCATGAGGAAATGAAGGCAGCTATCCAGTATGAAAATGAAACATCGTCTGAGTTTGGCATTGATACTGGCATGAAGCAAGGCTGCTTCTTAGCACCTATCAGCTTTTGCATCTTTTTCCCTATACTTCTTAAGTACGCTTTCAGAAATAATCCATCTGGCGGAGTAATTGAATCGAGGATGGACAGCAGCTTGGTTAACATCAGGTGATTTCAGACCAAAAGACATCACCCAGTTCACACTTTGGGACCTGAACTTTGAACAAGTTCTCTGATGCATTGATCAAATTCAGCATGGCAATCATTATTAAGAAAACAGTTTTTATGTCTCAGAGCACTAACATCCTACCTAGAATCTAAATCAACAATGAAGCTCTGAACAACATGAATCACTTCCACTATCTTGGTTTAACTTTAACAGCTCACTTAGCCTTGATACAGAACTTGATGTGAGGATCGGCAAAGCCTCTGTCACCTTTGGGAAACTTACCTCACATGTCTGGAACAACAAGCTGAACACAAAGGTGTCCATTTATCAGGCTTGTGTCCTCAGTAACCTCCTTTACAGCTGTGAAAGCTGGGTCATGTACTTCAAGCAGGAACAGAGATTGAACAACTTCTACTTTCGCTGTCTCAGAAAAATCCTTGGAGTCACTTGGGACCAACAGATCACTAACAATGAGATCCTTGAAAGAACCAGCCTACAGTCTATGCAGACTATGCTGGACACTCTCAAAGGCTTCACTGGCGGGACATGTGAAGTGCACGCTTCAAGATCATCTGCCGAAGACTGGGCTCTATGGCCAACCCAGGAACTACCTGTGATGCAGAGGAAGGCCAAAGCTCCGATATAGCAACAAGGTCAAGCAGAAATTCAGCGTTTCCCCCTGACATCTGGGAGAGTCCTGCCCACAACCGCTCATTTGGAGAAGTCAGGTCAAGGTTGGTACAGTCATTGTGGAGAGTCATCAGAGAGCCCAGGCTGAGGCCCGTAGGCGAGCCAGGAAACAGAGTGTGCTCCAACCTCCAACTGGCGAGTGGGCCTATAGCAACAGTGGGAAGGTCCTGCCGCTCACACATTGGGCTTTTCTCCCACACTACTGCCGAGCATCCCTAGACTGATTGACTGACTTCGTCATGTTTCCTTTCATCTGTCAAGATGTTGGCTGGCCGTATCTATTCCTCTCCACAATCATTAGGCCAGACACATGCATAGTGAAAATAGTGCACAAGAATTCATTACATCGAGTAAATTATATATATGATTATTCAGGCCTGTTCTAAAATACACAGGATGCCTCTAAATGCAGAGTCACTCCGCTCTCTGGCCCACAGCCATTCCTCTCTCCCATTCTGATTGCATCCACAGAGAAGCTACTCCCCTGAGCTTCATGCTTTCTAGAGACGTGAAAGAGAAACAGAGATTCAAACCTCTCTCTCTCATCCACAAAGAAAGGGAAGAACAGGATAAAGAATATCTAGATAAGTTCAATGTATTCAGATCAGCAGGGCCTGATGTAATTCATCCTAGGGTGTTTAAGAAATTAGCTAAAGCAATTTTGGAACCATTTACGATTATCTTTGAGAACTCTTGGAGAACAGGTGAGGTCCAAGAGGACTGGAAACAGCAAACATAATATCTATCTTTTAAAAGGGGAACAAAGAGTCCCCTGGGTATTATAGACCAATCAGCCTGACTTCAATAGCTGAAAAGATACTGGTACAAATCATTAAACTATCAGTTTGTCAGCACCTAGATGATGATCAATAATAGTTAACCTGGATTTGTCAAAAGAAAAAAAAAATCATGTCATACCACTAATTTACAAGTGATTCAATGACAAACTGGGAGGACATATCCAGTGAGGCCCTGCAGGGGACAGTCCTGGTTCCAGTGTCATTTAATATTTGTATTAACGACTTAGATAACTGACTGGAGAGTATGCTTAGAAAATCTGTGGATGACACCGAGCTGGGAGGGTTGCAAGCGCTCATGAGAACAGGAGTCTAATTCAAAACGACTGTGACAAGTTGGAGAAACAGTCTGAAATCAACAAGATGAAATTCAGTAAAAACAAGTGCCGAGTACAGGACTTAGAAAGGGAA
>ML681556.1:66645-102533 GCA_007922225.1 Emydura subglobosa
AGAGGAGAGCAACAAAAATGATGCAAGTTTCAGAAAACCTGACCTGTGAGGAAAGGTTAAAAAACTGGGCATGTTTCGTCTTGAGAAAAGAAGAGTGAGGAGGGACCTGGTAAAAGTCTTCAAATCTGTTCAGCGCTGTTGTAAAGAGGACTGTGATCAATTGGTCTCCATGTCCACTGAAGGTAGGACAAGAAGTAATCAGCTTCATCTGTAACAAGGGTGATTTCGCTTGGATATTAGGGGATAAAACTTTCCAAAGATAAGGGTAGTTACGACCCGGAATAACCTTCCAAGGGATTGTGAAATTCCCATCACTGGAGGTTTTGAAAACAGGTTAGACAAACTCCTGTCAGGGTTGAAAGCTGAAAGCTACCTTTATTATTGATTAACCCTTATAGTGATAAACAATTACAGGTTTATGTGTATCTTAACCTTGGGATTCACTGTCACCGCTCCAATTATTACTCATTTAAATAAGTTTAATTTCAATCTTTCCTTTGTTTCAGCAAGTGGTGGCAGGGCAAAGTTCTTAGCACTGTATTCCTTACACACAACAGAGCAGCTGAGAAATCTCTTGTATTAGTGTAGGCCTGGGCCCAGGATGTTCACATCTCCTTCTCCCCCTGGCAGGTATCATCCTTGCATCGAGGGATAGCCGCCACTGCTGCTGCTTTTGGATAAATAACAAAAGTGATGGGAACAGACTGATTGGATCAGGGGTCTCCCCCCTCTCAGGTGTGTGCCCCAACCACTGGACTACACAGACATTCTCTCTCTCTCTCTCTCTGGCTCAGTAACTGTTCCACTGTAGATTAACACTTAATTAGTCATTGGCCAGAGTGAGAATGACCTTGTAGTTCTGTGGTTGGGAGCCCGTCTGAGAGGTGTGAACCCCTGGGTCCATAATCTGAAACCTTTGCAAGACAGTTCTCTTAATACATCATGCCGTAAAGCCTCCTCAATTGGCATCTCATTAAACAGACAAAGCTTTGCCGGACAACTTTGCTATGAGATTGGGAACTTTCTGCTCCTTGGGAATCTTGTGCACTGCACACAGCTTTTGAAAAGTAGTGAAGTACTCCTCGATGCAGCCTGTCTCCTTGTAAACAGGACACAGTTTATCAAAGCTGGGTGTTTTAGGTGTGGAAGGAATACCTGGGATGCTCCCTTGTCGGTCCATCATCTCCAGCTGGTGTTTACTCTCCCTCTCTTTGTCCTTTGCGGATCTCTACACAGCCTCTTTGGTTGCAGCAAAATCAGTTCTTGCTGCTTTAGCTCCAAATCATGCCAGTGGGTGGCTTCCTCAGTTTCCTGAGCATGCCAGTATGCAGCTTCCTCAGTTTCCCTGGCCACATTCTCTTCTTGCTGCTTTATCTCCAAAGCTTGCTGGTGTGCAGCTGCCTCAGCTTTCCTTGCTGCAGCCTCTTGTTGCTGCTTTAACTCCAAAGCACGTCTGTGGGCGGCTTCCTCAGTTTCCCTGGCTTCAGCTGCTTCTTTAAGCTTTATTTTTGCTTGCCACTTTTGGAATTCACGCTCTCTCGCTTTCTCTGGGCTTCCAGCTGAGCAATTTTCAGTTTTGCAGCTGCCTCAATGCCAGACATCTTTATGTTTCCCGGTGCTTATTTCCCTCTCCTGAAATAAACAATCAGAAAATAATGAACTGTGATCTCCTCCTGACTGTTCTTAGCCACTGCACTTAAGGCTCACTTAAAATCACCAATACCAGTGCTTAAAGTGTGAACTTCATTCAGATCAACAAGCTGTGCATATATCCTGTGCCCGCTACGCCACTCTGACATTCCACCCTGCAATCTGGACTGGTGTGTAGCTGTCTTACACCAATTCCTAACTCCTGGGCCCCGACTTACCCCACTTTGCTGTGTGACCCACCCATTCCTGGGTCGGCCCACGCCCAGCCTCCTGCGAGTAATTGGTCCCTGACCTAATGAAGGAGCGCTTCTGGCCAGCTGCTCATGGGATTGACCCCCAGCAAACACCCCCATTTCCAGATGCATCCCCGGGAACTGCCGTCTTGCAGGGTTCAGTGCTGTACACTGCACCCTGCGAGCTCACTTACATTTGTCCATCAATTTATCAAAAAAATTGATATGCACCAGGTCTGTCACTTACTCTCTGCACACACTCAATCCACATGCACTGTTTTAGATAAAACAAACAAATAAGGTTATTGACTACAGCAAGATTTTAAGTGAATATAAATCAGATTAATATAAATCAATGGATTAATAATGCCTCAAGGAGTTGGTCACAATCAACTAAAAGGTAATTTGCATCCTAAACTAAGATGAATATTTCCGTAGTTTATCTGTGATGTTAGTTTACCACACAGGCTGGCTGTGATGCCTCTAGCAATCAGGCTACCCCCGCCTCTCCTGTGGGTAGATTCTCAGTCTTTGATGTTGCTTAGAAGATCGATGCCAGGGGAGAGGCTGAGACAAAGATGCCTCTTTCTTTTAACATGTTTCCTCAACTGGGGTCAGGTTATCGTCCATTTCCAGGTGTGATTTTTCACTCTTGAGCCAAAGTGCTGAAAGATGCTTAGGCCTGTCCATTGCACCTGTATGCATGCATCTGCGGGCATGTACTTTCAGCTCTGTGTTTGTCTGCATCTGTTCAAGCCATGTGAGACACTCATTTGGGGATATCACCTAGCAGAGTTTCATATCTGTGCATATGTCTGACATTGCAGGAAACATGCCACCGTAACAGTAATGTTCAGCATGCCATGAGCACTGTAAGGGTGAACATGAATGATACACAGATCACACCATAAGGGCATACATGAGGTACAGCATGTCACAGGGGTGTGTGTGCAGAGCTGCGGGAAACACTCTATGGGAATTTAAGCCCTGAGGGAAGGGATGCGGCTGTGGGAAGGTGTTGGGGGTGGGGAGATGTCACATGGCTCGAGAAGAGGTGACTGTGGGGTGGGTGTCAGGCACTGGGCAGATTTAACCAGAAGGGAGAGAAGATATGAAACGGGAAAAGGTGAAAATCAAGTAAAACAAGAGAAAAAAGAGAAGTCTGGGGATAGTGGGGGGAAGTTGAAATGAGAAGAGTGAAAACTAAACACTCCTGAGAAGGGAAAAGTTCAGGGAGCACTGAGAAGGGAGGGGACAAATTCAGCAGAGAGAACTGAGGCCATGAGCTGGGATGATCTGTGACATGGGTTAGAGAAGAGCTAGGGAGACTCAGAGACAAAAACAGCTGGGAAACAGGTACTAGAGAAAACGCTGTGTAAAACTGGATGAAATGAAAGAAAAGGGAGAAGGAAAGAGAACGTGAGAAGGAGATGGAGATCTATAAAATGCTTCTGAGAGAGAGACTGTAACATTAATTCCTCTCCGTAGTTCATGGACAGTATTTCAACTCTGATACCTTTCAGAACAACGCTTCTTCTAATCTGTGGATGCATTTACCATGTGTTCTGGTCATGAAAGTTCCCTCTCAGCTCCTTTTAAGCCTGATAGTTACTTAAGGTAAAAGAAACATATAAAACATTCTTTTTGTCTATTTCCCTTTAATTTCCTAGCTCTGTTTTTTTGAAGGCAGACATGGGATTTCCCTCCCCAAATTGTTTGTGTTAACCCAACACCAGTGAGGATATCAATGCATGTCTCTATGATGATCTTCTGGACCTTACTGTAATATGTTGCTCTCCAGCCTGCACTCTGGGTCATGCACTTTATATAAACTTGTATGTCAGGAATTGGTCAGCTGTGCTCAGGAGAGAGCTGGTTGTCTCACTTTACTTCTCAACTTCCAAACCTGCCAGTGTGCAACACCAGCCATCAAAATGTGTGACAGGTGTTTGCAATCTGGAGTGCCTGCATATCATGGCACATTGCCCCACAATCAACTGATTAGAGCAGTTTTAACTATTGTGTGAATTAAATAAACTAAACTAAAATATATGTCATGGAACCACTCAATACTCTCTCTCTCAAAGCAGCAGGATTTCTAGTATGGCTTCCTTGGTCCCCAGCACACGTCCCCACCACTTGAACTTCAGGAGGAATTACCATTATTTCTTAGTCCAGTCACTGGAGCAGAGCTTGACACACACCGTACCAACGTGTACGCAAATGCTTACTAGACACATTAGAATATTAGAGATCAGGATTCCAGGGTTCTCTTCCTGGCTCCCTTGTGCATTGGTGGGTAATGATAGGTAACCAAACCATACTATTATATGCTTTCATCCCCAAAGGCAGTAGAAATGAGGGGCTAGCGTAGACACTTCCTTCATCGATACAAGGGGTTTTTCCATCAAGGCAGCTAATCAACTTCTGCCAAAGTCAGTAGTTAGGTCGACAAAGAATTCTTCCATTGTCCTAGCTGCATCTATGCCAGTGGTTAGATCGACCCAACGATGTCACACAGGGAGTGGAATATTTCACAGCTCTGAGCCATGTAGCTATGCCAACCTAAGGTTTAGGTGCAGACAAGGCCTCAGGAAGAATAAGGGGATATCTGTGCTACATCGGCACAGCTACAATGCTACAACTGTGTCACTGAAGAGCCGTACTGTTGATGCTTTTTACATTGACAGAAGAGTTTTTTTCCATCACTCTGGTTAATCTTCCTTTCTGAGTGGTGCTGGTAGGGCAATGGAAGAATTCTACTGCCTACACGGGGGTTAATTCGATCTAGCCCTGGCACTCAGGGCACAACATTACCGGAGTGACGTAATTAGGCTGATCTATATTTAAGTGTAGACCAGGCCTAAGTGGGGTTTCCCTGGAGCTAGCTGAAAACACAGGGGCCCAGGGATTAGCTGGCAGCTGTGTACAGTGCATGAAGCAGAAAGCCAAGATAAGCAGCCGTGAGTGTGATCCTGGCAGGAAACAGAGACAGAGCTTGCTTCAGGCACAGGATTCCCTGCAAAGGCAGATGTGGTTTCTGAGTAAGGAAACTGCCTGGTGCTGTTTGTTTCTCCTGTGCTCAGGACACAGGAATGTGTGGACATTGTTTGTAAATAACAACGATTGCACCCAAGGAATACCTGACTCCTGTCATCAATTTCTCCTCCCAAAGGAAGAACCTAGGAAGGCCCAAATGCTGGCTAACTGCTCAGGGCAAAGGAGCCGTGGTACAACCCGAGACAGGATCTAGACTGGTGGTTCCCAACCTGTGGCCTGGGGGCCAAAAGTGGCCTGCGGGGTCTTTCAAATTGGCCCGCTGCTCCCCTCCTGCTGGCTGCAGAAAGGAGCCGCCATCTAATGACTCAGGTGGAGTGTGTTACCACGGGGCAACAAGACCAGGACAGGCTCCTTGCTGTAGCCAAAGGGAGGAGAGAGCAGTGCTCCCCTCCTCCAGCAGTAGCAGGGAGCAGGATAAAGTGCTCTGCCTGAGTCCCTAGGCCAGATGGAGCCGGGGGAGAGGAGCACTGATCTCCAGTCCCCCTGGCTGCAGAAGGGAGCCACTGCCTAGGGACCCAGGTGGAGTGCACGGGGCTACAGGACACGTGGACAGGACAGGAGATCAGCAGAGAGGCAGCCTTTGTGCCAAACTCCTTCCATCTGGCTGCAGTGGGGAGTGGGGTGGTGGAGCTCGTGAAGCAGCCAGGACCTACCATGGTGAGGAGGGGCAGGACTCTAAAAATCAGTGCCTTACAGTTTGGCCTCCACTTAGCAGGCCACCCACCGTGACTCAGTTGCCAGGCCATGTGCTTCAGTGTGCGGTGACAGTCACTCATTTACACTGGTGCTTTGTCTGTGAGTCTGTGACGTACTGTGAGTAATTTGTGGGTGTAAAGTAGTGAATGTAAAAATGAGCACAGTAGCATCAAAATGTTTCCTTTAAATATGTAGTGATTTGCAGTCCTTAATGGTGTGGGCGTCAACACATTTTTCTGAGTTGATAGACTGGTGGCCCTTCAGGACTGTAAAAATCATATTTGTGGCCCTCGAGCCAAAAAGGTTGGGACCCCTTGGTCTAGACCTACGGCAGCAAATGCGTTGGTGGGAAACATGTGTGGGGAGTCCCTCAGCAAAGAGCCTGTGCACAGGTGTACGTTGCTGCTGATTACTTCAGCGTATCAAGCTTCTTGTACCGAACACCCCTCGTTGTCCCGTCTCTCCGAGCTGACACTCCTCTCCCCAGAGCCAGACAAACCAAAACATGGATCCCTGGCAGGTATTTCCCCCTGTCCCACCCAGAAATCCAGTCCACACAGTGATTATGAGCTCAGTATTGGCCCAAGGAGAAAAAACGACTGGAGGAGACTGAGGCAGCTGGAAGGGTGCAGCGGATTGAGTAGGATTGTTACTTTCCCTTCTGTGTGTGGAGTTGTATGAAGTTTAAAAATAAAATCTTCTTTCCAGCTCTGCTCTGGCGCTGTGAATGGGCTGGGCTGTAACCTTCAGACTCATGAATCTTAGAAGATTTGCCATAAAATCTGCCTTCAGCTCAAGGGTTGCTCTGGGTTAATGAGTAGCTGCCATTCTCCTGCCTCGTCACTAGCCTACACCAGCTGCCTCTGAGTTTAACTCAGGGAGCCCGTGAAGCCCGGCTGGTCCCAGGCGCAGATGTTCAGCAAGACACAGCCAAACCCAGGCTCTTCTGCACACACATTGTCACTGAAATAACTCGGTGGGGGTTAGTTCCCACCTGTTGTTATTTCAGTGCAAGTCTGCGTGTGGCTGTGGACACCCTCACTGTGAGTTCAGAATGCCCTGGTTTGATTGAGGGCATGTCTACACAGCACCTGGGAGGTGTGATTCCCAGCTCCGTAGATGTGTACGTGCTGACTCTGCTGGAGCTAGCACACTACCAATAGCAGTGGGGTCGTGGCAGCAAGGGGGTGTCGTGGGCTAGCTGTCCAAATACAATCCTGACTGATCACCTGGACACCTACTTTATAGACAGATGCTGAGTTTAAGCTTTTGTGTTCTTCATTTGTTTCCTTCCTCCTTTTTCCTTTCATTCCCTTTTTGCTTCTTTACACCCTGCTGCTCCATTCCTTGCCTGTTCCTGCTTCTTTCTTTTCTAATCTTTCTCCTGCTCCTCCTCCCGGCCTCTCCTTTTTCTTCACCTCGTTCTGCACCTGTGCAGCTAAACCATTTCTGATGCAGAGAGAACAGAAGACCAGGGACCATAAATTGAATTAATAATCTTGATGAATTAATTTTTACAAAGCAATAGAAAAGTAACTAGAAGGAGGCTGTGCTTTCAGATCCTATCACATCCTTATTACGTTTTGCTTTGCACCTTGGCAGTGAATTGATGGGGTCAGACCAACACAACCCCAGTGCAATGTTTTTAGAGGTCCATGTAATGGTCCGCCTGTCATGCGGGCTGGCTTGAGTGAGGGGGCATTTAGTATATTGTGTGACATCAGCATGGCAGAATCATAATAATCCATGTGGGATATGCCATGGCAGGTACTGATAGGAAGGTTATGATATGCTAAGTAAGATAATAATACTTATGTGCATGTGTAATATGTGAAATGGAAGTTATAGATGTATTTGAAATATCTGTGTTTCAAATTGTGCTGCCTGGACAACACCCCAGATAGGATGGCTGCAGAACAATGGCCTGCTTAATGGCCCATTAAGGCATTCCCAGGTGCACGGGGCCCAGAGAGAGAAGCCAGCATCACCAATGAGTCACCAGAACCTGCTTACGTGACTGGACCCCAGGCACACCTGAAGAATCACCAGGATTAGCCCATGTGACTCTGGACTCGATTTTGGGTCTTGTGACTGTCCGCAGGCTGCATGGCCAGGGAAGAGGGTTTATAAGATCAAGCCAGAGAAACCATTTTGTCTATGATCCTGTCCAGCTGCAGACACACACCGAGCTCTGGATCTATTCATCTTGCAACTGAACCAAAGGACTTAGACCCATCTAGCTACTGGATGTGTACCAGAGGGAACTATACAAGCCTGCAAATCCACATTTCTTCCAGAAACCTGATGTAAATGGACTTTTAATCATTTGTATATCTGTGATTTACTTTAACCCTTTAACATTTCTCTCATGGTTTATTTCTTTCTTCTACAATAAACCTTTAGTTTTAGTCACTAAAGGATTGGCTGACAGCGTGGTATTCTAGGTAAGATCCAAACTTATATTGATCTGGTGCAGTGGCTGGCCCTTTGGGGTCAGAGGGAACCTTTTTAGTAAAGAGCACCGAGTTCTAGTAACTGGTCTCTTTGCTGGACCTAGTGCTGATTTGGGATCCTGGAGCTGAAATGCAGTAAAGGGGGCTGTGGGCATTTGTGGACTGGCTTCTTGATATCCAGTATGGGGTAATCAGAAGCAGTTCATGTCTGGTTGGGAAGCCGGGCTTCAGTGTCACCACCAGCAGGGGAGAATCTGCTCTCCTTTTGCAGCCTGCCCTGACCTTGGCATTATAAGTTGGCTACCCTGGGCACAGACAGGTCACAGTGGCGTAGTCGTAGCAGGACCCACAGAACCAGAACATTTGAGTTTTGGACAAGAACCTCACGCTATTCCAAATTTTAAAATTTGATACTGAGAGTGTTAAAGATTAAAGTAGTCAAGATGAGTAAGTCACAATCAAATAGAGCAATCAAGTTGCAAGCCCTGAGAGAGAGAGAGCGTCTGCAGTATGAGGAGGAACTCAGAAGGATGAGATTAAAATCTGAGGCAAGAATTTCCAAACTCCAGAAAATAGATGAAATAAGAGAAAAAACTCATCAGAGAAAGATGGAGTCGTATCAGAAACAAATAGATGCAGCTAAAATCCGACTCCAGATACAAGAAAAGCAGAAACTGTATACTTCTGGAAGCCCAGCTTCTCTTAACAGCGATTGGGAAAAAATCTTCCCAGTTTATAGCAATTTTGATGTGTTTAATGCTGATGTGATAAATGTATATGACCAGGTTAATGTCACCCAGCCCCAGAGGGAGTATAAATGTAAGTCTCCCGTGTTACCAGTAAGCAATGGAAAAATGTTTGAAGGGGGGGTGCATGACTGTGAGCAGTTGTCTATGATCCTGTCCAGCTGCAGACACACACCTACCTCTGGATCTATTCATCTTGCAACTGAACCGAAGGACTTAGACCCATCCAGGTACTGGATATGAACCAGAGGGAACTATACAAGCCTGCAAATCCACATTTCTTCCAGAAACCTGATGTAAATGGACTTTTAATCATTTGTATATCTGTGATTTACTTTAACCCTTTAACATTTCTCTCATGGTTTATTTCTTTCTTTTTACAATAAACCTTTAGTTTAGATACTAAAGGATTGGCTGCCAGCATGCTATTTTAGGTAAGATCCAAACTTATATTGAACTGGTGCTGTGGCTGACCCCTTGGGGTCAGAGGGAACCTTTTTAGTAAAGAGCATAGAGTTCTAGTAACTGGTCTCTTTACTGGACCTAGTGCTGATTTGGGATCCTGGAGCTGAAATGCAGTAGAGGGGGCTGTGGGCATTTGTGGACTGGCTTCTGGACGCCCAGTGTGGGGAAATCAGAAGCAGTTCATGTCTGGTTGGGAAGCCGGGCTTCAGTGTCACCACCAGCAGGGGAGAATCTGCTCTCCTTTTGCAGCCTGCCCTGACCTTGTCATTATCAGATGGCTACCCTGGACACGGACGGGTCACACCGCCATCACCTGAACAAGGCTTGAAACAGCAGGGAAGCCCTGACTGCATGAATATAGTTAATAAACAGACAAGGTGGGGGAGGTCATCTCTTTTATTGGGCCAACTTGCATTAGGGAGATAGACCAGCTTTCTCAGCTCTTCGACAGGACCATTCACAGTCAAGTGCCTGTTAACACCACTGCAGTCATAGGACAAAAAGAGGGGTTAGTTGGCTACAGCTTGTTGTAATTAGCCATAAATCCAGTGTGTCTGTTCTGTCATTGATTTTTAGTGTCTAGCAGGCAAGATTTACAAAATGCTTCCTGCCTGGGCAGAGTTTCCAGCTTGTAGCCGAAACCCCAAACTGTATTTAACTAATTCTGTGTCTCGGCCACCCCCACATCTTCCTGTCTCCAGCCCAGCTATTAATTCTGACCCTTGCCCAGCTCCCACATCTGCCCCTCAGCACCACATCAGTCTGAGCTCTGTGTGTCTGCCCCCAGAATGTCCCATTCCAGCACTGAGCCAAGCCAGCCTGTCTGGTGCTGCTGGGTCTCACGGAGAGCTGGCCCATCCCAGCCGGGACTCTCTCAGCTTGGTTCCACGCATATCATCATCCTGTATTTCCTATTCCTCCCTCCCACGCAGCACTGCCCCCAGCTTCTGCCAGGGATGGACTTGAGCACCCAGATGGATGGCACTGGGGGTGTGATCAACATCGCAGAATTTAGGAAAATTCAAGATATTTTTTACTAATTTGAGAAATTTGGGGAAAGTTTTTTCCTTATCAACTTTCCGCCTTTCACCAATGATCCCCCACATCCTCCCCCTCCCATGTCATCCCTGAAGGATGCCAATTAATCAGGGATGGTTTCTGTTTGTAATGAATTTTTCCACTTGGTATTTTTAACCTAAGGAAAAATATTTGTCCTTCTTCTGTTTGGTCAAATTGTCTTGATGGCTGTGTTGTATTGGGGAAAGGGCTGGGTTTTCGTTTCTCTTCACAGGGGTGCTGTCCACAGTAAAATACTGGCCCAAGGCAGAAGAAGGAACTTGAGAGTTGCTGCTAATGGGTAACTTGAGCAACTGATTGGACCCAAACTGAGTGCAGCAGAGGAGGTAGCTCTGGGTGTGTGTTTCCCCTCTAGCAATGTTAGGTTCTTTTATGGCCTCCAGGATCATAAGAGCTGAGTGATACACAAACCTTCAATGTATTTATCCTCACACCAGCCGTGTGAAATAGGGAAACATTCTCACCCTGTAGCAAGGCGCTGTGGCCTTCCTCGGAGCCTGGGCCTGAGGAAGAGTCACGACACCCCTGCAGGCCAAGCCACCCAGAAGCAGATGGGTGGAACCAGGTCCAGGGAGAGAAGTATAAAAGGCAGGCCCAGCAGCTCAGTCAGGGGGAAGCTGCTGCTGGAGGCAGACGTGTCTTCCCAGAGGCTGCGGTCTAGGCCAGACTCAGGCCCTGCGGCTGTTCGGTGCAACCGCCCTGCTGACCAGAGCCTTCAAAGCTTGCTTGAATTGCCAGGCCCGAGTGACTGGAGAGGGCTGCCAGACCCTGGTAGCAGCTACTTGAGCCTACTGGGTGGGAGAAACCCCCTAAGGCTGGCCCTGACCTGGAGGAGCTGCCTGATGTGGAGGACCCACCAGCGTGAACCGAACCCCGTGGACTGGAGGAACCCCTGCAGCCCTGTGACCTGGAGGAACTACCCTTCGGAGATGACCCGGAGGAATTTCCAGACCTGCCACCAGTCGACAGTGAGGGACTCGCAGGACGCCCGCTCGCCGCCTACCCCAGCGACCTGGAGGGAGCTATGTGTATGCAGGTATCTGGGGATTGGGTGGGAGGAAGTAGCCCAGGGACTACCGACCAGAGAGTGTCTGAGTGTGACTGAGTCAGTCACTGCATTATGGCTGGATCCACGCCGACTCCGTGACAAAACACTTCGCCACTGATAGGGCCCTGGGATGGGATGCGGTGGAGTCGGGGGGCCTGCGTCCACCTCACCCTTCCGTAACCACCCTGGGAGTGCTTGATGTCCTCTACACTGTTGGCCAGAGGACCCCGAGCTTTGCCAGCCCCACCTGACTGTAAGGCTGGTGGCTATAGACCACTGTGCCTGCCCCGCCTGCTTGAGGGCCGGGGGCTATTGACTCCTTCGCCAGCCCTGCCAGGCTTGAGGGCTGGGGGCCATAGGACCTTGGTACTCTCCAGCCCCGCTTGTGAGCTGGGGGCTATAAACTGTTGCCTCCCCTGCCTTGTCTGAGGGCCAGGGGCAATAGACTACTGGCCCACCCCACCTGTTGGAAGGCCAGGGAGCCACAGACCCCTTACCAGTCGTGCCCTACGTGAGGGCCAGGTGGCTACAGAAAGACAGGAATGCCTGGCCCGCCTTGGGGGCAGGGCTATAGACTCATAAACAGGAAGCTAATTCCCCTTGGCGAAAGGTGCTGTGGCCTTTCTCGGAGCCTGAGCCTGAGGAAGGGTCGCGACGCTGCTGGCTGAACCGTGCCACCAGCCTACACAAACTTTTTCACAGATGGGGGCTGAGGTCCACAGAAATGAAGTGACTTGCCTGAGGCCACACACAGAGAGTCTTGAAAAACAGAGAATATAACCTGGGTCACCAGTCTCGAGTTCACCCCGTGACCACTGGACAATCTCTGAAGTTACAGCTCCTCCTTATGCAGTTCTAGCCCTTGTAGTTGTGTTGGGGAAGAGGAGACATTCAATGCACTGTAAACTTGCTGGGGCGGATCCCAGCAGTGCTGTGGAGCAATGAAACTTTACACCAGCTGAGGATCTGCCCAGAACGGTTTCCTCTCAGGTGCATGCCCTAATCATGGACTATAAAGACATTCTCACTTGCTCTCTCTCTGGCCCACTGACTGTTCCACTGCAGATTAACACTTAATTAGTCAGTGGCTAGAATAAGATTGACCCCTGCGGTTAGGGAGCCCGTCTGAAAGGTGGGAACCCTGGGTCCAGTCCCCCAGCTCCAGTCAGTCTTTCATTATTTACCCCGAGTGGACCAGCTGCAACTGGAGAGACTGAAGAATCCCACCCATAGACTATAGCACAGATGAGTGGTTAGCGTTCCTGCCTTTATAATGAGTAACCCCATTCAAATCATCTCTACTCCACTGGTAAAGAGGGAGGCATTGAACCTGGTCCCCCACATCCCAGGAAAATGTGTTACCACTGGGCTAATAGTTATATACTGGGTAGAAACGCCTCAGGCGGCGGGTTCCCATTCGTGAATTGCTAAACAGAGATAGGCATCCCCCAGCAAACCAGATTTAGCACTTATCTTCAAGAGAGGGGTGGGGTTTAGGACACACCTTGTTGTTACCATCTTCCAGTGATCAGTTTAGAGGGTTCCCCATCTAACATGCTGGCTCTTGTGGATTGCATTTTAAGGCACTTCTCTGTCTCTGTTCATTGTATAGGGAGACTGGGTGCTTAAGTTAGGCTTTGTGGATTGCAGTGTTGTTCTTGTGATATTCTAAGCACCTAAAAATTAAGTGTGGTGATGCTCAGCGTTACAAAGCCTAAGTCCCATCACGGATCCCACCCCGAGTCATTTCAATTAGAAGCTCCCAGAAAACAAAGTCACAGCCCTGACTGAGGGTTGGATGTCTCCTTTTTTTACCATTTAGATTTCATTTAGAAACACCATTTAGAAAGGGTGTTTTTCTCAATGTGAAAGCAAACACAAGGCAGTGATCTCATTCTACACTTGTAGTGGAGATGAGGCAAGTGATACATTCATCTCAGGGTAGCTAATCAAGGTGACTGTTATCCCTCCAACCACAGAATTCTTCTTGACCAATTACACTGAGGTGAAACCATCACTTGCCTTGTCTATACACAGATTGTACAGTGAGAGAGAGAAACCTACGTCCCAATGTAGACAAATGCCCAGAGACTGTCTCTCGGAGCTGGTCCCATCCCATCAACACCTCCCTGGAGCCCACAGCAATTGCTGATGGGCAGAAGAAATGGGAACAACATATTTCATGTATCTTTAGCTACCTTTGAAAAAATTCAGTACCTCTGGAAACAAAGAGGAGAGTCAGCACCACATGTTCAGCCACCTCTCTACAGAGCACAGCTGACGAATGCCTGGTTTACATGGCTATAGACAGCAGAAGAGACAGAGCACAGGCTGGATAGCAACATATCACAGTAAAGCCTCAGCTCACATCATAGGGACATGCCTGTATATTCCCTGTTGGTGCTGGAGGTTCACAAGCAAGTAGAGAAGCAAATCCCACGATTCTACCCCCAACAATTGCAGCTGGGAAATTAAGAAAACAAAAAATAAATCGGAATTGTCTTGCACGCTTTAATGTAATGTAATTTAATGTAAATACCCGTCAGATTGAAAAGGAGCTAAGAAGCAGCGTCAATAACCCCAGCAATGAAAAAGAGACACAGATTTGGGAACAGTTTTTTTAATGACACTAAAATGGCAACAGAGTCACGGAAGTGACACGTGCAATTAATGAGTTGCAGTCTCATCTTCAGTGACGTTTTATAAATCTCTCCGTCCCTTTTGTGTTCCCTTTTCTCCTCCCTTTTCACTGTTAGAAATAACCAAAGAGGTTGTCCCAGGGGCAGATTGGGGAGACAGAACCCTTTATTGCCTGCTCGTTCCACTCCACGCCACAAGTGAGCAACGAGGGGGTTACTTTACAATTCTTTTATCCATAACAGTACGTAACTGTATACATTGCCAGCAACTCTGCATGGAGTTGGGGGTGCACACCCAAGGAAACTGTGTCAGTTTCAAGAGCACAAGGAGTCTGTGTGGGCTTCTGTTGAATCCCTGTTTATTAATTTCAACAACGCAAGCAGGAGTGCTTGCCTGTTGAATCCCCTTCTTGTAAATTTCAATAATGCAGGAGCCTGCCTGCATATTAAAACTCATTAGAAATCCACTGTGCAATTAACAAAGTATTCTTGCAGGCCCAGGCGTTTGCACTGCCAGAGTTTTCACATTTGAATAGGTTTTGGGAAGCTGTGTGACAATGTCTTACGAATTGCCCCAGGGTGCTTCAATGATGTCCTCAACGGGAGGGAAGGATCATTAAATTTCTAAAGGAAAAAACATGCAAAGGTTCAGAAACCTATGGTAAAAGGTTGGACGGGTAAGTGTAAAAGACAGTTTGTTGTGGTGGTCTGATCAAACGAAAAAAAGCTAGGAAAAAGAGTTGTGCTACTTTACTGTGAAAAGAAAAGCTAGAAAAAGGCAAATCTGAACCATAAACTGAAGAAACTCCAAACTGAGAACAGTGCTTTAAGGGTTAAACTGAAAGAGTGTAACTCCTCTGCACATCACAGTACTGCTATCATGCAACAGGAGGAATACACCGATTTTAAATTGAAAACAGCTCAGCATGTTCATAAGGGGTTTATTAAAGAATCTCCCAGATATAAAGCCCAAAGACACAAACTTGAGGTTTTGAAAATAAATAACTCAAATGGTTACAACATATATGTTACATCTTAGGGATCTCCATATCCTGACTAAAGCCAAATGCCCCAGGCAATGCAGCGGGTAACCGGGAACTGATAGCGTAATGTGTGTAAAACAAAGATAAGCCTGCTGCCAAGAATTGTAAGCAAAAGCAGGAAGAAAGTAAAAAATTAACCCTACAGAAACCAGAGGGAATCAAACAGTTAAAAGTTGTAAAATTGTTATAGGAAAATAAATTCTTGGTTTCGTTGCAGCCATTCTGAAGGAAAAATGGGCCCTTCTCCTAAAGGTATGGTCTGTAAATAAACCTAACTGAAATTAGTTAAATATGGGTGATTTAGTTTAAATCATTAACTGGGAAAAGAAGGTTTCCATTGGAACTTAACTGCCTCCAAATGCATAAAAGGAAATGTAATTTGTGTACAAATGTGTAAAAATAAAATGTGTATTCTAAGCAATAATTTGCCACCCCCCAAGGGGGTAGAAAAAGTGTTCTTTTATCTTTCAGTACCATAGGGAAAAAACTGGTACCAGAAAAACAGCTAGAGAACAAAACCATGGATCTACTGTTGCAACAAGATTTGTGTTTTGTGTTTTGTCTTAATTACTAACATTGGTGCGTTGTGTTATGTTTTATATTTTGTCTTGTTACTATTATTGTTGTGTTTGGTATTGGAGGTACTGCATGAAGCAAAAAGAAATCAGGAAGCATTGTAGATCAATTAATTGGATAGGAAAAGAGATCCTGAAATTAGATGTTTTTGTAGTATAGTACCAATTAAAGAATGTAATTTTAAATTTCAAGTGCCTAAATTCACTAGTAGCCTTGTTACAAAATTCTGATCAGGGGAGCACCAAAGCCAACACTTCCTAGTTGCAACAGGAACTATTGGCACAGGTACCTCCTCAAATTTTCAATTTGTGCAAAATCTGCAAGCAGTTTATACTTCATTTTCTGTCATCCCTAATCCAGCTACTACTTTGTCATGTTTTCCTGCAGCTGCTATCTATTTTACCGTTGAGAATCTTTGTTCTGCTTTCTTATCTATCCCAATTCCCAGTCTGAGCAAGTTTTTTGTTGCTGTGGTTTGCTTTTACGTCCTACTACTCACAAGCAAATAACAAGCCTTTCTGAAATGGCAAGGTATTATAGCCAATGGATCTTAAAATATGCTTCACTCATAAAATCCCTGCAGAACCTAACCTGAATTCAGTCACTAAGCCGCTTATCTGATCGGCGGAGTCTGAACAATCCTTTGTTTCCCTTAAACAAGTCTTACCACGAGCACCCCCCCTAGAACTATTTGAATATCAGAAACTCTTTACTTTTTTGAGTTTTTGCTACGAGAAGGGGGAGTCTGCCCAAGAAGTCCTAACTCAACTCCTCGGAGATCATGTTACAGCAAGCACTCTGTCTCCCCCCCTTTTTCTTCGCTCCCTGACTGCAGCAGCTTTTAGTAAAAGAAAGCAGCCCCCTGATGCCCTTTAAACTATAACTATTCCTCATGCTGTGGCTGCCTTACTTTTAAAGGGCAAAACCCAACATCTATGTAACACTAGGCAAACTAAGTATAAAAGGCTCTTCCTTTCAACCCTAATGCTTTGTAAACTTAGAAAAGTGATGTATACCTTTTATTCTTCTGTGAAACCTGTACTGCTTAAAATGAATTTGACTGTTTTACAAGAGTGCCTGTACATCCTAATATGCAGAACCAGCTGCACTGCCAAACGGAATGGGCACAAAGTCATGGTTATTGTGCCTCAGAGTATCAAATTAGGTATTTGCAAGAATTGCCCACCAGCAATCTATGGAGGTAAAGTTTGGAGGGTAAGCCCCTTACCAGAATTGGCCACAGGATCCTTTGGGTTACCCTGGGTTATAAGTCAGTGGGCTGGGAGAGAGAAAAAAAATATTGGATACTAGGGGCTGTAGTGCATGTAACCCCCACAAATGGGTCTGCCTATCCATACCTTCCTCCATAGAACCATGCAACAGAACTACCATAATGGGAACATGTATTTGGAATAATTTAGAAAAATGCCACAAAAGTCCTATACAATGAACAGTGTGTTTGTGTAACATCATAAAAGAATGGGAGTACTAGCAAACCCCTGTAGATAAATGCCAATGCAATGTAAGTGCTCTGTATACCACAAATCCAAGGGTATAGTACAACTCTCACTGCCAGTCTAACAAAGCTTTCAGTGAACCTTGGGTTAAAGTGGTCTAAAATAGCTAATCACTTGTTACAGAAAGCAAAAATAACCCAGTTTCTGCAGCAAACAAAGCAAGATGCTGGAAACAGAATTAGAATTGCTAAAGCAGAATAAGAACTTACTGCATATCATGGGTATAATGTTTGTACTGGATGGTCCCCCACCTCTTCAGGGATAATGTCTATTATACTGCACTCATTGTTAATTGTTTTAGTTAAGTTGTATTTGTTTAAGTTAGCATATGTGCCATGTGCTGTTGGATAAGAAATATACGCTAAGTTAGAAGCCACAAGTCCATAGTGTAAGCCCAGCAAACCCCTACACTGTAATATTGTAATATCTTGCATACCTTGCCCGTGCGACTCACTCCATGACTCACACGAGCAAAGGGAGGATGTCATCGTGATTTGATTTCACTGTGATTTCATTGTGTGATTTCATCGTGATTTGATTTTTGTGGATTTTTGGTGATTTGATTTTGATTTTGTGTCATCATGATTTGATTTGATCATGATTGGGTTACCCCAAATTTTATTTTTGGGTTGCCCCGAATTTTTCCTGTTTTCTTTTTCCGGAATTTTTCCCTATTTGCCTAGCGTCCCTTTGTGAACTTCACCCCCTCTGTGGGGACCCTTTGTGAACTTGTAAATGGATTTCATCCAAATGCCTACTTTGAATATGTGTTAGTCATTATTGATATATTTTCAGTATGGTAAAAGCATATCCTTGTAAGCAAGCAGATGTGAGTAACTGTCGTCAAGAAACTATTGACAGAATTTATACCTAGGTTTGGGTTACCCCTCATCATGGACAGTGATAAAGAGACCCACTCCACAGAACAAATCATTCAAAACCTATGTGCAGAAACCAGCTTGAAGTGGCCAAATGGCTTACCCATGGCTCTCATGTATATTAGAAAAATTATCATGTATATTAGAAATACTGTCAACAGAAAACATGGACTACCTCCACATAAGATCCGTATGGCCAGATCCACGAGATCACCACTAGACTCACAAGGATTGAATCTGCACTTAACCGATGATGTGATACTGAACTATTGTAAATTATTAATGAAGTGTGTTAAGTCTATCTACTCACAGGTTCAAGAAGCCCTTCCAGCACAGAACTGTACCACTCCCTCCAACCTGGCAATTGGGTCTGTGTAAAAGTCCACCAACAACAGAATGTTTTGCAACCTCGGTGGAAAGGACCTTATTTAGTGCTGCTAACCACCAACACTGCGGTGCAATATCAAAGATACCTTAACTGGATTCATGCTTCACATTGCAAGAAGACTCTACCGCCAAAAGAAGAAAACAACCAAGAAATCCAGCAGTTAATGGACATTTTGTTTCGGTGTGAAAGTTCAAAACCCTCCAAGGAGACCTAGCTGCCTTGACTGCCTGTTAATCTCATTTGATGTAATGTAACCTGGACATTTGCACAAGTTTAATGTTGTGCCTTGTAACAATGTTTAATCATACCCTATCCTAGTCTCTCTTCGAAGACCATGCCTGTAGTTTTGGGTATTATTGTCCAAACAGACAACCGCCTCCCTTGCCTCCCCGTAGCATGCCCTGTGGATAAGGCATCGGACCAACCTGGAGCCAGGGCCTCCTGGACCGATGCCCCACTGGTCAGTGTGCGGGAAGGGTAGGTGCCTGGACCACTCTTTAGATGAGAGTGAGGGTGTGTGGGAAGTACAATTTATAGCAGAACAAGTGCTTGAACCTGAACTACAGGAAATGGCTTCCTGGAACAGGCAAACCTAAGTGTGTTTAGCAAAAGTTTTGTTTCAATTTTGTTGTAATTCCCCCCCAATAATAATCGATAAGAGAGGCCACAGATGCTTATGCCCTTTCAAATCAAAGTCTTTTTATGTTGTATTGGAAGTACAAAAGGGAGGATTGTGGAGTCAAAGAATTAATCATAGAATTGATTAATAGAATTCCTGGCCTGAAATTGATCATAGAAGGCCTGGCCTGAAGTTGTAGCCTGAAACTGAAATAGAAGCCCCAAGTTGAACCATTAACAGTAATTCCCCAACTGAAACTAAGATAAAGATGCTAAAATCCCACAGGATGTCTCTGATATCATATTCTAAATGCTAATTCTCTCTTGGAAGCCTTAAGCCCATTAACGTCTGTGAACAGATATCTCCTGTTCTGATAAGTATCGGTACGTGGCCCCCTGTCTTCCTGTTCCCATAGGAACTTACTCCATACAAATTATCATTTTAACATGTATTGTGTAGCCACCCATCTTCGGGTGATAGCCAGGGTACCTGAAAACCACATTGTATAATCAAATGGCTCTTTGATCTTCCCTGTGAAAACTTCTGGTGTACCCCATTGTACATATGATTGTCTTTCCTGAACTATTAATCAAATTCCACTATACGATCAACATGTAAATGAACCTAAGCAACCCCTATATAAGTTCAGGAAGGACAGGCAGGGGCGAAAGGGGGGAGGAGTTGCAATGTATGTATGTATGTAAGAGAGCACTATGACTGCTCTGAGCTCCAGTATGAAGCTGGAGATAAGGCAGTTGAGTGTCTCTGGGTTACGCTTAGAAGCAAGAACAATAAGAGTGATGTCATGGTGGGTGTCTGTTACAGACCACCAGACCAGGAGGACGAGGTGGATGAGGCTTTCTTTACTCAACTAGAGAAAGTTTCCAGTTCACAGGGCCTGATTCTCATGGGAGACTTCAATCACCCTGACATCTGCTGGATGAGCAATACAACAGAGCACAAACAATCCAGGAAGTTTTTGGAGAGTGTCGCAGACAATTTCCTGGTGCAAGTGCTGGAGCAACCAACTAGGGGCCGTGCTTCTCTTGACCTGCTGCTCACAAACTGGGAAGATTTGGTAGGGGAAGTACAAGTGGGTGGCAACCTAGGCAGCAGTGACCATGAGATGGTCGAATTCAGGATCCTGACGAAAGGAAGAAAGGAGAGCAGCAGGATATGGACCATGGACTTCAGAAAAGCGGACTTTGACTCCCTCAGGGAACTGATGGGCAGGATTCCCTGGGAGGCTAATATGAGGGGGAAAGGAACCCAAGAGAGCTAGCTGTATTTTAAAGAGACCTTATTGAGGGCACAAGAGCAAACCATCCCGATGTGCAGAAAAAATAGCAAATATGGTAGGCGTCCAGCTTGGCTTAACAAAGATGTCCTTGGCAAACTTAAACGCAAAAAAGAAGCTTACAAGAAGTGGAAGCTTGGTCAGATGACTAGGGAGGATTATATAAACACTGCTCGAACATGCAGGAATGAAATCAGGAAGACCAAAGCACAATTGGAGTTGCAGCTAGCAAGGGACGTGAAGGGGAACAAGAAGGGTTTCTACAGACATGTTGCCAACAAGAGGAAGATTAGAGAAAGTGTGGGCCCCTTAGAGAATGAGGGAGGCGACCTAGTGACTAAGGATGTGGAGAAGGCTGAGGTACTCAATGCCTTTTTTGCCTCTGTCTTCACAGACAAGATCAGCTCTCAGACTGCCGTACTGGATGGCACAGAATGGGAAGGAGGCGAACATCCCACAGTGCTGAAGGAACGGGTCCAAGACTATTTAGAAGGATTGGACATTCACAAGTCCATGGGGCCGGATGCAATGCACCCGAGGGTGCTGAGGGAGTTGGCTGAGGTGATTTCAGAGCCGTTGGCTATTATCTTTGAAAGCTCGTGGGAACAGGGGGAAGTCCCTGAGGACTGGAAAAAAGCAAATATAGTGCCCATCTTCAAAAAAGGGAGGAAAGAGGATCCAGGGAACTACAGACTGTTCAGCCTCACCTCAATCCCTGGAAAAATCATGGAGCAGGTCCTTAAGGAATCCATTTTAAGGCATTTGGAGGAGAGGAAGGTGATCAGGAACAGTCAACACGGATTCACTAAGGGAAAGTCATGCCTGACCAACCTGATTGCTTTCTATGATGAGGTGACTGGCTCTGTGGATGTAGGGAAGGCGGTGGATGTGATATACCTTGACTTTAGCAAAGCTTTTGATACTGTCTCACACAGTATTCTTATCAGCAAGTTAAAGAAGTCTGGGTTGGATAAATGGACTATAAAATGGATAGAGAACTGGCTAGAGCATAGGGCTCAATGAGTAGTGATCAATGGCTCCATGGCTAGCTGGCAACCAGTCACAAGGGGAGTTCCCCAGGGGTCGGTCCTGGGGCCGGTTTTGTTCAACATCTTTATTAATGATCTGGAGGATGGGGTAGATTGCACCCTCAGCAAGTTTGTGGACGACACTAAGCTGGGGGGAGTGGTAGATACCCTGGAGGGTAGGCATAGGATACAGAGTGACCTAAACAAACTGGAGGATTGGGCCAAAAGAAATCTAATGAGGTTCAACAAGGACAAGTGCAGAGTCCTCCACTTAGGAAGGAAGAATCCCATTCACAGCAATAGACTGGGGACCGACGAGCTGGGCAGCAGCTCTGCAGAAAAGGACCTGGGGGTAACAGTGGATAAAAAGCTGGATATGAGTCAGCAGCGTGCCCTGGTTGTCAAGAAGGCTAATGGCATATTGGGCTGCATTAGGAGGAGCATTGCCAGCAGGTCACGGGAAGTGATTATTCCCCTCTATTCGGCATTGGTGAGGCCGCATTTAGAATATTGTGTCCAGTTTTGGGCCCCCCACTACAAAAAGGATGTGGACAAGTTAGAGAGAGTGCAGCGGAGGGCAACCAAAATGATTAAGGGGCTGGAGCACAGGACTTATGAGGAGAGGCTGAGGGAACTGGGCTTGTTTAGTCTGCAAAAGAGAAGAGTGAGGGGGGATTTGATAGCGGCCTTTAACTACCTGAAAGGGGGTTCCAGGGAGGATGGGGCTAGGCTGTTCTCGGTGGTGGCAGATGACCGACCAAGGAGCAACGGTCTCAAGTTGCAGGGCGGGAGGTCTAAGTTGGACATTAGGAAAAAGTTTTTTACTAGGAGGGTGGTGAAGCACTGGAATGGGTTACCTAGGGAGGTGGTGGAATCTCCATCCTTAGAGGTTTTTAAGCTGAGGCTTGACAAAGTCCTGGTTGGGATGATATAGCTGAGGTTAGTCCTGCTTTGAGCAGGGGGTTGGGCTAGATTACCTCCTGAGGTCCCTTCCAACTCTAATATTCTATGATTCTATGAAGTCTTTTGTATCTGGTAGCCAGGTGAAGTACATTTGCCCAGCATCCAGACATGCTGCTTGACTTCCCTATAGCCACTTGGGTTTTTCCCCATAAGCTATGGTTATTTGATTGTGTGTGTGTCACAATTAAAGCTGCACCCGATCCAACTCTAAAATGTAGCAGTGTGATTCTTTTCCACAACATCCCCAAAGCCCCAAACCATATTTAACTAATTCTGTGTCCCTGCCACCCCCACATCCGCCTGTCTCCAGGGTACTTTAAATTTAGGATCCTTCCATCACAATCTTTCAAGGTAATGGTGAGAGTTAAGTCTGTTTATAATTTATTACTATTATTATTATTATATATTAATAAATAAATAAATTATAATATTAATAATATTAATGTATTAATTATAATATTTATAAAGACTAAATAGAAGGTTTTTTTCTCCTTCTTCCTGTTGTCTAGATCAAGTTACAGTGAAGATGAATGTTCTCTCATTCTGCCACAGCTGCAGAGCCAGCTCCCCTCTCCCTGGTTTTATTATTTTCTTCTTTACTTTTTATATTCACAAGATGGAATCACGTAGGAAGTGTTAGAAATAATCAAACAGGTTGTCCTGGGGGTGGACTGGGGAGACGGAACCCTTTATTACCTGCTTGTTCCACCTTGATGCCGCAAGTGAGCAAGGAGGGGTTACTTTACAATCTTTTCATCCAGAACAGTATGTAACTGTATACAGTTCCAGCAACTCCACATAGACCCTTATTTGGTTACACTGACACCTATAAAATAAATATTAACAACTACATAATGAATATAATTATACCCACCCCTGTTTGTTGTTTACAGGGTTACCATATGGAGGGCAGGCCCATCATCTTAAAACCTATAAATTTTACACTAACATTCTTTGAAGTAAAGGCATGCCAGGGGGAGAAGGAAGATAAGGCTTTCTTCCCACCAAAAGGCCTTGCACATAAATAGCGATAAACTTATCCCCTGCACAGATGGCCAGGAAGGGAGGAGAAGAAGAGAGATAACAGACTCTAACTAAGAGTTCCAGAGGGGTAGCCGTGTTAGTCTGTATACAGCAAAAACAACGAGAGTTCTGTAGCACTTTAAAGACTAACAACTTTAATTTCAGCAGGCATAAGCTTTCGTGAGCTTCAGCTAACTTCGTCAGATGCAGTCGGTAGAAATGATACAGCAAATAGGAAACATATGCCTGCTGAAATTAAATTTGTTAGTCTTTAAAGTGCTACAGAACTCTCATTGTTTAGACTCTAACTAAAATTCACACCAGTTAACAGAAACGAAGTTTGCCTTTTGCCTTGACCCTGTTCCCTGTAATTTAGGCCTGGCCACATGTCCAGCTTTTAACTCTTTACTCTCCTACACTCCCCGACTCTCTTTCAAAGAAAGGCCCAGGTGCCCATCCTTCCCGCAAACTGGCTGGTGGGGCACTGGTCCAGGAGGTCCTGGCTCTAAATGGCCCAATGCCTTGATCCATAGGTCACGCTACGGGGAGATGAAGGAGGCGGGTTACTGACTGGACAATACGCCTAAAATTACAGGTATGACTTTTGGGGAAAGGCTAGGAGGGTGCAAAGTTTTAAACATCCCATAAACATCATTAAAAAAACAACTAATATGATTAATTTTCCTACAACATGAGTAATATGACTGAGGAGCGAATGAGAGTCTGTTAAGCCTGTTTGAAGGGCACAGGCTACATCAGTCCAAGCACAGTCAGCAGGCAGTTCATTGGCTAGTTGGAACGCGCTGGTTCCTCGAAGGGCCTGGGCTTCCAAAACCTGCGTTCTGCGTTGCTCAATTTGGAGTTGTTTTAAAAGCTGTGTCAGGTGGTCCCAACTGATCCAAGGGGGTTCTGGTACTGCCTTAGTCCAGTTCATTGGAATTGTTGGGTGTCCTGTTATATTAAGCCATTTTATGGCCAGTATGCGGATTTGATAAGTGGAGTTTCCTAATTGCAGGGAAAAGTTTCCTGGTCCAAACCCCACCCGTTCCACACACCTTCCATCCTTTAGCTCCTGACCATTGAGCATGGCTGATCCCTCCCAGCAGATTTTATTTCCCTGTTCCACCCACTGCTGAGGGGATACCAGTTCTATACATTGTAATGGTGGTTGTTTTTGTGACCACCCCTCCCGTGTGTTACCTTGTCCTGCCCAAATTAGTCCCATCCATGGATAGTATACCTCTGGCCCAACCAGAAAAAGTGTGTTATTTGCTCCAACCTGCACGTGCCACACCGGCTCTTGGGACCATCCCCATTTGCACCCACCCCCGAAACCTGCTTGGAATAGGGTGGCAGAGGTCCAATTCCCTCTAGCTACTTCTTTTCCCTGAGGGTTGTTCGCCAGGTGGCTCTGAAAGGCCAATAGCTTTTTAATTGCTTTGCTGCATTGGTACCCTCTAGTCCAGAAGGCCATATCCCCAAACAGGCATTCTGTAAGAGGTTTACGAAATGATTTGATAAAGTTTGCTGAACCTGGTCACAAGCCTCTTCCCATAAAATAGTTTTGACACTTCCCACCAAATCTGTGATAAGGCTTTTGGTGAGGTTTCCAAGGTTTAAAATAACAGTTCCCAGCAGGTGGTTAGTGGAGCTCAGTGCAGATCCCTGCAATATCCCCTCTCTGTTCAGCAAACCCAGGACATGTTCCAGGTATTGTACTTGAGCTGCTGAATCAGATTCCTGTAAAGAGTTCCACCCTTCCCACAAATAGTTAATAACATCCCGTCGTTTTTGGAGATTAACCCCTGCTGAGTTTGTAATTGCCCACAGCAGCAATTTTCCTACTCTGGTAAATTATGTTGCACCCTCCCCTTACACACCATAACCCTTCCTCCTGCAGCCACATGCCCTTTGAGGCTTTATACTCTATTCCCAGGGGGTTGGGTAACCCCTCCCTTTAAACACACTCCCTCCCACTTTTTTGGAATTGTGATTCCTAATACTAAGTAAAACCAGGTGTATTATTACCCTGAATTACCACCCCCCCACCCTGCCTGATGATTTTCATTGTTCTCACTAGCCCTTTTCTTCCACTGCAATAACTGGGCAAATAGATACCTTAGCTCCCCCAACAGCTTGTGATAATTTCCATTTACAACGGACATATTACATCCCCCTCCCAACATGGTCCATTCTACTTCGAGTGATTGCTCATATCCATTCCAATATAAGTGAGTGCACACCACCGTTCACTGGTTCCCAGAACTTTTTTCCCCTTAGCAGATCCTGTAGGGTTGGCCTAGGTGCCCCCTGGAGTGCCGTGCTCATGCCGCGGTATATGAGGCACTGCCGGCCCTGCGGGCTCTCAGTTCTTTCTTTCCGCCCATGACGGTTACTAGAACGTCTTGCCTTTTGCCTTCTAGCAAGCAGCATTCCCCTTTGAACTGTTCTCATTGTTGATAGTTAAGTACTTAGTGTTAAGTGTTTGTTAAGTGTAGATAAAATAGTTTAGTTAGATAGGAAAGCACCCTTAGGGGCTTAGAGCCGGGCCATGCCCGGCTCGCTGGGATTTAAATCCTGTGCCGCTTGCAGCAAACCCTTGCCTGTCAGCAACCCCCATGACCGCTGCCTTAAATGCCTGGGGGAGCAGCATCGTCGGGACAAGTGTAAAATTTGTAAGTCCTTCAAGCCACGAACTCAAAAAGAGAGGGATATTCGGCTGAAGGCCATTATGATGGAGGCGGTGCTCCGCCCGGACTCTGAACCGATGCGTTCCCCCAAGATACTGTGCGTCTCCTCGGTGCGGAGAGCTCCACCGGCACCAGAGTCGACCTGACACCGCCAGTCACCGGTGCCTAAGAAGAAGAAACACGAGGGCACCGAGCGCCAACGCTCCCCCGCACCACCTGCGCTGTCGAGCCAGGAGATGCTCCAGCCACGGCCAGTGCCAGCATCTCCATGCAGAGACCCTCCCTCAACTCCTGGGGATGGGGGAGCGCCTCTGCAAGGACCGTCGACGCCAGAGGTGTACCACGCGGCACAGGCCCTCCTGGCCATGCCAACACCTCCGTCCTCCCCTCGGCCGAGGGTGCAGGGACCAGTGTCTCGAGGTAAACTCGCGCTGGGTGCCTCAGGTGGGTGGTCGAGACCCCCGTCAGGGGTGAAGTCTCCCCCCAGACGGCCAGAGAGAGTAGAGCGTGATGGCTCCCCTCATAGCTCCGACCACAAGTTGTTGAGCTCCTCCTCACCACGGCACCGAGGATGGTCCATGGCACCGGAGGCTTCATGTTCAAGGCAGCGCCGATCTAGGTTTGCCTCACGCGGTGCACGTCGCTGCCGCTCCTGCACCTCGACACTGAGAACTTTGCCACGGCACCGGTCCCGATCCCCGGCGCAGAGTCCAGTGCGGATCCTGGTGCCGAAGGGCCCGGTACCGACGGTGCAGACCACCTCAATGTATCGCCGATCACGCTCCTCGGAGTCGGACTCAGCATTGAGACGGCGTGGGAGGCATCGCTCCAGGTCCTCAAAAGGGAAGTGGCGCTGGAAGTCCTCGGCACTGAGACGGAGGTCGTCTTCCTCCAGCTCATCGAGCCACACGTCTGCTCATCGGCACCGTTAGCGCTGGCACCGACGCTCCTCATCCTCATCGGGGTCGTCGCGGGGCAGGTCCCCGGAGAAGACGAGCAAGAGCTGCGGACACCCACAGCACTGCCCCAGCGGCTTGGGATCCTGCAAGGACAAATCCCGCCTCAAAGTACTGCAGTCGGTACCGATGCCGGCACTGGGGTGGCCACAAGGGCCTTGGCAGTGGCCTTACTCAGGCCCATGGGGGGGCGCAGATGGGGCAGGCCACGGTCTCTGTCCCATCATCAGTGGTGCAGCCGGTACCCCCCACCACCACCAAGCCAACAGGCTAAGGGCCAGTCCTCTGAGGAGGAAACAGACACTGAGGAGGGACCCTCCACGGGGCCTCTTCCCCAATCCTCCTCCTCCTCCGCCGATGAGGTGGCTGCCAGGGATCACAGGGTGCCCCTCCCTCATTTCCGGGCCCACCAAGAGCTCCTTAAGAGGGTGGCCAGCAACTTAAAGATTGATCTTAAGGAGCTCTCCGAGGAGGAGGACCCCCTCTTTGGGGTAGCTGGATCGGCGGGACCATCGAGAGTGGCCCTACTGGTCCATGAGAGAGTCCTCAAACTAGCCAAGACTCTCTGGCAAACCTCCACCTCGGTTGTCCCCACCTCAAAGGGCACCGAGAAAAAATATTACCTGCCAGCTGAGGGGTTTGAATTTTTATACACTCATCCAGCCCCGGGGACCCTGGTGGTTGATGCGGCCAACCAAAGGGGTAGGCAAGGTGACCTGGGCACCACGCCAAAGAACAAAGATAATAAAAAATTAGACTTGTTCGGCCGCAAGGTCTACTCCACTGGGGCCCTACAACTGAGGATAGCAAACCACCAGGTGTTCCTAGGTCGCTACAACTTAAACCTGTGGAACTCATTGAGGAGGTTTGCAGAGGGGTTGTCCCAAGCCCAGGTGACAGACTTTGCCACAGTACTGGAGGAGGGTGCCACAGTGGCAGGGGCAGCTTTGCAGACTGCCAGTGACGCCGTAGACACTGCCAGCAGAGCCATGGCCTCTGCGATTGCCATGCGAAGGTGTTCATGTCTACAGTCTTCTGGGCTGTCCCAGGAGGTGCAGCAATCCATCCAAGACCTGCCCTTTGACGGGGAAGGCCTTTTCTCTGATAAAACGGATGAGAAGCTGCATGCGCTGAAAGATTTAAGGGTGACCCTCTGATTTTTGGGCCTTTACACCCCCCAGACCTCGAGGCACCAGTCTCGGCTGCAGCCCCAACGCCAGGCCCAGCCGCCTCCAGGCCGTCACCCAGACCGTCTCAGCCCTGAAGGGGCCGAGACAGGAATAGGGGGTTTGGGCGCCGAGACCTCTCGAGATCTTCTGTGGCCTCCCAGCAAAGGCCCTCTAAGGGTCCCCACTCCAAGAAACAATTTTGATGGTGTGCCCGACGGTGGCACCGATACCCTTCTCTTGGATCCACACCTTCCGTTTGTGGACAGGTTCAGACCCTACTACATTGAGTGGCAAGCTATTGCATCAGACCGTTGGGTCCTCGATGTAGTTCTCAGAGGCTATACCCTCCAATTTACTGCTTTCCCCCCAGATTTCCTCCTCATCCTGTCCCTCTTCAGGGACCCCTCTCACAAGCAACTCCTTTCGCAGGAAGTCATTTCCCTCCTCCGCCTCGGGGCAGTGGAAGCAGTTCCTCCACAAGAAATAGGGAGGGGATTTTATTCCAGATATTTTCTCATCCCCAAAGCAAAAGGGGACCTGAGACCCATATTAGATCTCCGCCAACTGAACAAGTTTATCAGGCATCTCAGGTTTCGTATGGTCTCCCTAGCTTCCATCATCCTTGCTCTGGATCCAGGAGATTGGTAGCCGCTCTCGACCTGAGGGATGTGTACTTCCACATTTCTATCCTTCCCGGCCACAGGCGCTTCCTCAGGTTTGTGGTAGTTGGCTGCCATTACCAATTCTCGGCCCTGCCCTTTGGCGTCTTGTCCGCCCCCAGGGTCTTCACGAAATGCATGGCGGTGGTGGTGGCCCACTTGCGCCGCAGAGGGGTGCAGATTTTCCCCTACCTGGATGACTGGCTGATCTGAGGCAGGTCGAGGGCCCACTTTCGGAACAGCCTGGAGCTCACCTTCACGACATGCACCAAACTGGGGCTGCTCATAAATGAGCAGAAATCCACTCTCACCCCGGTGCAGCGCATAGATTTCATCAGGGCCACCCTGGATGCTACCCAGGCCAGAGCCTTCCTCCCAAGCCTCACTTCGAGGCGATAGCCACCATAATTGCCCAACTACACGGGTGCCCCACGACGACAGCCAGGGACTGCCTGCAGCTGTTGGGACACATGGGGGCCTGTACCTATGTGGTGAGGCTGGCTCACCTCAAACTCAGGCCTCTCCAGGAGTGGTTAGCCTCTGTGTATGCACCAGCCAGGCACTCCTTGAACAGGGTGGTCATGGTTCTCCCAAAAGTCCTGGCCTCCCTGAAATGGTGGAGGACTCCTGGGGAGGTGTTGAGAGGGGTTCCTTTCTGAGATCTGGCCCCATCGGTAACCCTAATTACGGACTCTTCGGACGCAGGGTGGGAGCCCACATCAGCACCGACCTGAGAACCCAGGGGCTGTGGTCGGAGGAGGAGATGAGTCTCCATATTAACGTCCGAGAGCTCAGGGCAGTCTGCCTGGCCTGCAAGATGTTCCTCAGGTTCCTGAGGGGCAGGGTGGTACAGGTCCTGACGGACAATATAGCGGTCATGTTCTATATGAATAGGTAGGGGGGAGTACGCTCCTCAGCCCTTTACCAGGAGGCCATTTGACTTTGGGACCTTGCGGTGAGGCACAACTTCCATATATCTGCCTCTCGCCTCCCTGGGGTCAGGAACGACGAGGCGGACCGCCTCAGCTGGTCGTTTCTACCCCGACACGACTGGTCACTGCACCCGGAGGTGATAATCTTTCTCTTCCGCAAGTGGGATGTTCCCCAACTGGACCTGTTCGCATCGTCCTGGAACAGGAAGTGCCCAAGGTTCTGCTCGCTGTGGGGTCGCAAGCCGGGCTCCATCTCCAACACATTCCTCATAGAATGGACAGGGACCCTGATGTATGCATTTCTCCCCATTCCGCTGCTGCCCAAGGTCCTCCTGAAAATCAAGGGGGACAAAGCAGACGTGATACTGATCGCTTACTGATACGCTTACTGATACGCTTACTGATACGCTTACTGATCGCTTACTGATATGTGATACTGATCGCCCCAGCCTGTCAATCGCCCTGCCCGTGCTGCTCCTGAGGCATTAAGACCTGCTCTTCCAGGACCAGGGTCGCCTGCTGCACCCAGACCTGGACTCCCTCCACCTGACGGCCTGGAGGCTCTGTGGCTGACGGAGGGAGAGAGAGCCTGCTCGGTGCGGGTCCATCAGGTTCTGCTGGGCAGCAGAAAACCTTCCATTCAGGTTGTGTGCCGGGCCAAGTGGAAACGGTTTACCTGTTGGGCGGAGTCCCGGGGCATCCCACCGAGCTGCTCGCCCATACAGGCGATCCTGGAGTATCTGTTCCACCTGAAGCTTCAGGGTTTAGCGCTGGCCTCCCTGAAAGTGTACCTGGCGGTCATCTCGGCCTTCCACAAACCACTGGAAGGGAGGTCCTTATTTGCCCACCTTATGTCAGTCAGGTTCCTCAAAAGGGTGGAGAGGCTGTACCTGCAGGTCCGTGACCCGGTGCCTCCCTGGGATTTGAGCCTGGTCCTCGCCAGACTAACGGGACCCCCATTTGAGCCCATGGCTACATGCCCGCTGCTCGTATTCTCATGGAAGGTAGCCTTCCTGGTGGCCATTACATCGGCTAAGAGGGTCTCTGAGATAAGAGCCTTAACCTCGGAGCCCCCCATACCGTCTTTTATAAAGACAAGGTGCAGTTGAGACCCCATCCAGCCTTCCTGCCTAAGGTGGTCTCCCAGTTCCATTATAATCAGGATATCTTCCTCCCCGTGTTTTTCCGAAAACCGCACGGGTCGAAGGAGGAGCAGAGATGGCACTCACTGGACGTGAGATGAGACCTGGCCCTACATCGAGAGTACACGGCCATTCCGGAAGTTGATGCAGCTGTTCGTGGCAGTGGCAGACCGGATGAAGGGCTCACCTGTCTCCACCCAGCGCATCTCCGCCTGGATCACTGCCAGCATCAGGTGCTGCTAGGAGCAGGCGAAGGTACCGCTTCCAGGAGCTGTGACAGCACACTCAAACAGAGCCCAGGCCTCATCCGCGGCCTTCCTGGAACGAGTGCCCCTGCAGGATATCTGCAAAGCAGCGACCTGGTCGTCGGTTCACACCTTCACGTCCCACTACGCCATCGTGCAGCAGGTGAGAGAGGACGCTGATGAGAGCAGCTCGCTGATGACTCCTACCCACCTCCAAGGTATGGCTATTTAATCACCTATAGTGGAATGGATATGAGCAATCACTCGAAGTAGAAAACAGGGTTACTTACCAGTAACTGTTGTTCTTCGAGATGTGTTGCTCATATCCATTCCACAGTCACACTCCGTCCCCGCTGTTGGAGTTGGCAGAAAGAAGGGACTGCAGGCCCGCAGGGTCGGCGGTGCCTCATATACCGTGGCATGAGCGTGGCACTCCAGGGGGCGCCGGAGCCGGCCCTACCGGCTTGCTAAGGGCAAAAAAGTTCCAGGAACCAGTGCACGGGGCACGCACTCATCTATATTGGCATGGATATGAGCAACACATCTCGAAGAATAACAGTTACTGGTAAGTAACTCTGTTTTTTGTTCCGTGTCAGACTGTGATAGTTAGTCCATGGGAAGCTGAGTTCATGCGTATGAAAAAAGAGTTCACTGTGGCCTGCAGCAAGTGACAGTGGGCCATTGTTTGTGCCATCACGGCGAGCTGTCCCACTTTGATGACTCCCTTGTGGGTTTTCGCGGTGAGGTTGAAGGTTGCTTGATGAAGTTGCTTGTCAATGTTGGTAGTAAACTGAATAGCTTTACCTTGGAGATACAGTGATGAGTCCAATGTTTGCAGCAAAATTGGGGTAGAAACTCAGGATATACGGACACCGCATGCTTGGTCTGGAATGGCGTGTTTACGATAAACGTCTGAAGGCCTTTGGAGTATTGGGGTTCCCAGGTTGCACAGAGCGGCACGGTACGACCCACGTTCCAGTTCTGGAGGTCTGAGCAGAAAGTTGTTATTTGCTCTTTTTCCCCCACCTTCCCAGGTTCACATTGTGAGCGGTCAATTACCCAGGGACCGTTCCCGTTCCTGGGCTGTGTAACCACAGCCAACCATTAGCCATATTAATTATACAGCCCCAGAGGCTCATAGAATCATAGAATATTAGAGTTGGAAGGGACCTCCGTAGGTATCTAGTCCAACCCCCTGCTAAAAGCAGGACTAGTCTCAGCTAAACCATCCCAGCCAGGGCTTTGTCAAGCCACAGCTTAAAAATCTGTAAAGATGGAGATTTTACCACCTCCCTAGGTAACCCATTCCAGTGCTTCACCACCCTCCTAGTGAAAAACATTTTTTTAAATATTTAACTTAGACTTCCCCACTTCAACTTGAAAACATTGCTTCTAGTTTTGTCATTTACTATTATTGAGAACAGCCTAGCTCCATCCTCCCTGGAACCCCCTTTCAGGTAGTTAAAGGCTGCTATTAAATCCCCACTCATTTTTCTTTTTTTGCAGACTAAACAAACCTAGTTTTCTCAGCCTCTCTTCATAAGTTGTGCTCTAGTCCCCTAATAATTTTTGTTGCCCTCCGCTGGACTTTTTTTAACTTGTTTACATTTTTTTTGTAGTGGGGGGCCCAAAACTAGACACAACTCTTCAAATGTGGCCTCACCGATGCCAAATAGAGAGGAATAATTACTTTGTAATCAAATTATTTATATCAGATTGTTCCTTTGCCTGCTGCCCACAGCGGTTACTTACAATTAATGGTTTACTGATGATTCCTTCAGGGAATCCTTCAGAATAGCTGTAAAGGCTCCTGGGGACAAAAACAAGGTAGTAGCCACTACCTAACCCCTTTGTGTAATTTGTTTAACTATTAGTTTTCAAGGCAATGTGACCGTACCAAATTATACATATATTTTCTTTATTGAATATTATTAAACCAAAATATTTTAACACTATTACTCTTATACCATTTCCACAACTATCACCCTTCAACAATTCCACAACTAACTGTTCAATTGTTCTCAACTTTTGTAGTATTAATTCTTACAAAAGCTACCTTTAACTCCTCTCCTTTTCTTAAATTACTTTTGCATTCAATTAAACATATTTTAGCTTTATTATATCATTCTTTGCTGCCATAGCTTGAACATTTTACTGGCAACATAGGTTTGTGTTAGTAAAGCCTTCATTCTTTTACTGTATTTATCAGCCACCGTTTTTACTGAGCTGCATTCTTCAGATGGCATATTGTGCTTGTAAAACCTGAGCCACCAAGTGCAATCTTTACAACACAGCTACTTTAGTCTGCGCTTTGTTAAAAACTTTTTACTTTCAAAGTATATTTAGAATTCCCTTTATTAAAATTTCAAAAAAATAAAAGTGCAAGGGTGAGTGTGTGTGTGAAAAGCAACCATTAGTTCTGTGAAATCATTTTAAGTACAGGCTAACCGCACCAATATTCCTTAACATTCCAGCTGTGGCTTTAACCTTTAGCTCTCAAACAAGAAGAAAAAATGACAGGAAGGGGAGGGAGGAGAAGAAGCAGGGAAAAAAAGGTGGGGGAGAAAGAAAATGCAGAGAAAGACTTAGGAAGAAGAAAAACCTAAGCCTAAAAAAGTTACAGAAAGCTACAGAAATCAGCGGGGCCCCTTGGAATTGGGGCTCCTTGGAAACTCGCACCCCTAAGCCTTTATCCTGGCTCTGAGAGATGAGTGGGAGTTGCTGCCACAGACACCGGAGTGAAACTGGGGGTGTCAGCAATCCTTTCCAGCCATCCCAAGGCTGTGCTCCAGGATTTTTCTGCTAACATTTTTTGCTGATTTACTAGCTCCTCCATATGAGATTGGCTGTCCCTGTTTTGACGGATGGTGGGGCCCTCTTCTCTGTCTGATTGGGGACCAGTGGGAATTTGGATACCAGAACAGCAGAGAAAATCCGTGTTGTGGGGGCATTGGGAACAGTCATGATAGGACAAACACGGTTATTGTGACTGAGTTTATCCTCATAGGGTGGAGGTGCACAAGGACTAGATGGAAGGGGAGGATAATGGCTCTCAGCCATTTTAACTGCAAGCACACTATGATGATTAATTGCGCGCTGCTCCTCTGTGATTTGTTGCAAGATTTCAACCGGGCTTCTAAGACTTGTAACTTCCTATAACCCAGACAAGCTCTCCTAGAGAAGATACCAAAATAGCTTTTTATTTATCCTGGGAAGACCTGGACATGAAGAAGGCTTCCACCCACCCTGGATGCCTGGCGAGTCCTGACATCCCCCGGGAGGCACCCCACTACAAAAAGATGGCCAGGAAGGGAGGAGAAGAAGAAAGTAACAGACTCTAACTAAAATTCACACCAATTAACAGAAACAAGGTTTGCACTTGCTTTGAACCCGTTCCCTGTAAGGCCTGATCACTTGTCTAGCTCTTAACTGTTTACTTTCCTACACTTATGAATCAATCACAGCTGCTAAACTTATCTGTCAATCAAAGTCAGACCTGGTTGAGAATCTACATCATGTTTTACTGACCCCTCCCTTCAGTTTTTGGAGTGAATTTTAGCTCACCTCAGCCTGCCTGTTTGCTATTAGCTGAATTATGCCAAGTCCATCAGTTTAGTTTTCTCTGGCTGGGATTCCCTGCAACTGCCAGCTTGTGATCCCTGTCTGTAACTGCTGAAAGCTAGCTTTATTATTGATTAACCCTTATAGCGACAAACAATTACAGGTTTATGTGCATCTTAACCTTGGTATTCAATGTCACTGCTCCAATTATTACTCATTTAAATAAGTTTAATTTCTATCTTTCCTTTGCTTCAGCTAGTGGTGGCAGGGCAAAGCTTTTAGCACTCTATTCCTTATGTAAACCTTCTACCAGACAGAATTAGCAGCAGCAAGGGCCAGGTTCTATATCTAGGGGTCCCTGTCAATGATACAACATCAAACAAATTCGAATTAGGCGCTGTGCCACTTGCAGAGGTGGTCTCATTAATTCGATTTTACAGGCACCTTAATTTGAATTAACAGTAGCGTCAGTGTCAATGCGGGTGTAATTAATTTGAATTAAGGGTGCTTAAGTTGCCTAAGTTGCCAGTGTAGACCAGGCCTGAGTGTAGAAAGTAAACCTTTTAATAACTGAAGGGAAGTAACACAGCACTGGTTTGGGAAACAGTGCAGGCAGAATTCATGGACTCAATGAGCCAAACCCATCCCAGAGTACGGGGCGTGTCCTTCACCTCTCCCTTCTTGCTTTCCCCTGTGCTGACCGGCATAGTTGCAATGTCCACCTCTTGGCTGGGGCTCAGCCAGTCCTCCTCTGCAAGCTCCTGCTGGACACAGGCTTGACCAGGCCTCCTTGGCTGCTGCCTCCTGCCACCTCCGGACCTCACCGAGCCCCCGCTGCTTGTTCTTACCATCTGCCGGCACCAACCGCTCCTGGATCCCGCCGTCTGCTGGCCCCCTCCATCTACAGATGCTTATCGATCCTGGCATCTGCAGGTGCTGATCGCTCCTGGCTCCTGCTGTCTGCTGGCACCAACCGATCCCACCATCCGCTGGCATTGACCGCTGTTGCTCCTGCCATCTACTGGTGCCAACCGATCCTGCCGTCTCAGGTGTTGCCCACTGCTGGCACCTCTCTGGTGGTTGTCAGCCAAGGTTCCCCAGTCTCTAGTGATTCAGCTCTTAGTGAATGTCAGCC
>ML681556.1:127533-172046 GCA_007922225.1 Emydura subglobosa
GGTTTTGTTCAACATCTTTATTAATGATCTGGAGGATGGGGTAGATTGCACCCTCAGCAAGTTTGCGGACGACACTAAGCTGGGGGGAGTGGTAGATACCCTGCAAGGTAGGGATAGGATACAGAATGACCTAAACAAACTGGAGGATTGGGCCAAAAGAAATCTGATGAGGTTCAACAAGGACAAGTGCAGAGTCCTCCACTTAGGAAGGAAGAATCCCATGCACAGCTATAGACTGGGGACCGACGAACTGGGCAGCAGCTCTGCAGAAAGGGACCTGGGGATAACGGTGGATAAAAAGCTGGTTATGAGTCAGCAGTGTGCCCTGGTTGTCAAGAAGGCTAATGGCAAATTGGGCTGCATTAGGAGGGGCTTTGCCAGTAGGTCACGGGAAGTGATTATTCCCCTCTATTCAGCATTGGTGAGGCCGCATTTAGAGTATTGTGTCCAGTTTTGGGCCCCCCACTACAAAAAGGATGTGGACAATTGGAGAGAGTCCAGCGGAGGGCAACCAAAATGATTAGGGGGCTGGAGCGCAGGACTTATGAGGAGAGGCTGAGGGAACTGGGCTTGTTTAGTCTGCAAAAGAGAAGAGTGAGGGGGGATTTGATAGTGGCCTTTAACTACCTGAAAGGGGGTTCCAGGGAGGATGGGGCTAGGCTGTTCTCGGTGGTGGCAGATGACAGAACAAGGAGAAACGGTCTCAAGTTGCAGGGCGGGAGGTCTAGGTTGGACATTAGGAAAAAGTTTTTCACAAGGAGGGTGGTGAAGCACTGGAATAGGTTACCTAGGGAGGTGGTGGAGGTTTTTAAGCTGAGGCTTGACAAAGCCCTGGTTGGGATGATATAGCTGAGGTTAGTCCTGCTTTGAGCAGGGGGTTGGACTAGATGACCTCCTGAGGTCCCTTCCAACTCTAATATTCTATGATTCTATGATTCTATGTTTGGCAAGTTCATGAACGCCTCCGCGGCCACAGAGACAGAGCTCAGAGTGTGGCGGCTGACCTTGTCCCAGAAAATGGACAGGGAGAGTCGCAGAGAAATGCAGGAGTATGATTGCAGTACCACGCAGGAGATGCTGCGAATCATGCGTGATCAGGTAGACATGTTCCAGCAGCTTGTGAAGCTTCAGGAGGAACGGAGGCCAGACAGAGTCCTGCTGCAGCCCCTTCATAATGCTCCTCCACCTATGGCTTTGCTGCCCTGCTGCTCCCCCACTCGCAAGAGGTCTCGGAGGAGAATGGCCAGGCTGCAGTATGTGATGGACTCCACCCCGGTGGAGGAGAGCAGAAAGCAGCAGCGGCCCCGCTGACAGCTGGCCTGCAAGGAACCACGCTACCCCTTGAGACTGTGAATGAACACTTCCCCCCTCCCCCCATGACTTGAATGTTCATAAATAAAAGTTTGCATCATTTCAACACGTTTCTTTATTAAATCATATCTTGTTTGGGAGGGATTTGGAGGGTACAGATATCGATGTGGGGGGGTGGACGGACATTGAGCAAAGGCAAACAACAGACAGGAACAGAAATCAGTCCTGCATCTCATTGCAGAATCTGGTTTTCAAAGCTTCCCTAATGCAGAGCACTCCACGATTAGCTCTCAGTGTATTGCTGGCATCTGGCTGCTCATAATTGGCAGCCAGTCTTTCAGCCTTCACAGCCCAAGCCTGGGGGAACCTCTCCCCCTTTGCTTCACACACATTATGAAGAACAGAGATGCAGATATCACTGACGGGAGGTTCTTTTCACTCACGTCCAGCCTAGTGAGGAGACCCCTCCATCTGGCCTTTAAACGCCCAAATGCACATTCAACAATCATTCTGCAACTGCTTAACCTGTTATTAAAACGCTCCTTGTCATTGCCAAGGTACCCGGTATATGGTTTCATTAACCAAGGGAGCAAGGGATAAGCAGGATCCCCCAGGATCACTATTAGCATTTCCACACCCCTGATGTGAATTTTTTGGTCAGGGAAAAAAGTGTCCGCCTGCATGTTAGAGAATAGCCCCGAATTCCGAAATACGCACACGTCATGCACCTTCCCAGACCACCCCAATGTAGACCATGAAATTCCAGCTAGGCTGGGCCTACTTATAAAATTAAGCTACCATATATTAATAAGTTGCATATTGCAGAGTATGTGAAATGGTGGCTGGAGTCCCTTTTGAAAAGAGGTGATTGTTTCTCATTGCAACACACCCATGCTGTCTTTCCATTCTCAAAGTATGTCTGGTATTTCATTAAGGTAACTGCTTATTAATTGCCTTTCTTGTTTGGACCATCTTCCCTAATGAACTTATCCTCTGGGAGTAACTCATCTATGCAGTAAACAGAAATGTGTTAAATGCACGGCGTGCACCTCCATGTCTCCAGACCTCTCAAAATACCATATGATCAAAGCCCATGGCTGGATACCACCCTGGGTATTGCTCAGTTTAATCACAACAACCTCAATACCCCTTTGTTTGAAGGGTGGAACACTGAAACTACACAACACATCTAGGTGGCTAGAGCCTTTTAACTAAGTAAAACACATGGGTCTCTCCCTCTTGTATTGTTTTCAGGAATTCCTGTGTTTACTCATGTAAATTACCAAAATGCTTTAAAAATATTGGATTTAAAAATATAGAAAAGAAGCAATGAAAATAAGCAAAGCAAACAAACTTCAAGAGTGAAGAGTCACTCTGGACAAAACACTAACAAGGCCTGCCATTTTTGCCCAGCTGTCTTCTGAGACCACGGCTCCAGGCTCTCGGGGGAAGCTGCTAAGAAACCATCACCGCTCTTGCCTGCATTGGTGAGGATAATTGCTTTTGCAGCTAAAATATACTGGACTTTTGGTTTGGGGGCTCATTTTATATGTTTATAAGTATAGTAATTAACGCCTTTCTGTCATTATCGAACTAGAGTTGTGTCAGTTCCTGAGCACACTAATAGCAGATCCCAGTCTGTGAGTTAACATCACATAGATGTCAGTGAAACGACCCCTGTGAGCCACAAGCCCCTGCAGGACCATAGAAAAGTACCCCTTGAGGTTTATCTACTCGGTCGCCAGGTGGGCAGGTACTACGATAGGGATGTGCGTCCCATCAATGGCCCCACACAGTTTGGGAACCCCATCGTGGCAAACCCATCCACTATGTCCTACACATTTCCCAAAGTCACTATCCTTCGTAGCAGAAGTCTATTGATGGCCCTGCACACTTGAATCACGGCAGCGCCCACTGAAGATTTACTGACTCCGAATTGATTCCCAACTGAGCGGTAATAGTCAGGGGTTGCCAGCTTCCACAGAGCAATGGCGACTCTCTTCTCCACCGTCAGAGCTTGTCTCAAGTGAATATTCACGTGCTTCAAGGACGGGGCCAGTTCTGATCACAGTTCCAGGAAAGTGGCCTTTCGCATATGAAAGTTTTGCAGCCACTGTTCATCATCCCACAGCTGCATAATGATGCGGTCCCACCAGTCTGTGCTTGTTTCCCAGACCTGGAACGGGCGCTTCACAGACTGCAGATGATGTGTTACAGCCTGAAGCAATTGGGAATTGTTCCACTCGATGGCTTGTAGCAGGGCAGCCTCGGTGGCATCGCTGTTGCCTGTGCTTCTGCTTCTTGCTCTACTTCGAAAATAATCAGTGTTAAGCCGCGACGTATTTGTGATGCTCACAATAATAGGGCAGAGTTGAGCTGGATCCATTTCTCCGCAGCAATGGCAAGCGTGCGGAGTAAGTAAACGGCATAAAAATCAGTTTCCTGTTTGTTTGGAGGAAGAAGGGAGGGGGAAGCAGCGTTGCATCATGGGACAATGAAACTCATCCCAACAGTCACCGCTGCTAGTTGTACTGTGGGATAGCAACCCACAATGCACTGCTTTGAATGTCGACACAAGCGTGGCAAGTGTGGACGCATGAGCCTGGTGCAAACAGCATGGTGTGTACATCCTCCAGGGACTTCTAAAAATCAGCCGGTGAAAGTTGACTTTAAGTAAGTCAACTTCACTCTGCACTGGAGACATGCCCTCAGTCTTTTTCTTCATCTTACACTCTCTTCTCTGCCTGCTCTCATTTTAACTGCTTCTGCTAACACTGGTGCCTGTCATTTCTCTCCCTTATATGCAGGTTTTGGCTTTTCTGACTGGTCTTTTCCTCAATCCTGGTTATTAGCATACCTGTCTACCAAGCATCTTTAAGTCTTCCCTGATCGGTCCATTCTTATGAACCAATCACAGCTGCTAAACTTATCTGTCAATGAAAGCCGGACCTGGCTGAGAATCTACATCATGTTGCACTGACCCTTTGTAGGCTGGGGTCCGGTCCGGCCTGGTCGTTGCGGCCCTTCCTCGGGCCCAGGCTCTGAGAAAAGCCAATGTACCTTCCAACAAGGGGAATGTTAGCGTCTCTGCACAAGTCTTAGTCCTGGCCCTCCGGCAGGGTGGACTGCCAAGTAGTCAGCCACCTCGGGCCCTGTGGTAGGGCGAGGCGGGCAAGCAAGTAGCCTAGGGGTCTCCAACCCCTCAGGCAGGGTGAGACTGACAAGCAACAAGTCTGCTGCCTCTGGCCTTCAGGCCCGGTGAGGCAGGTAGCAGTCTATTGCCCGGCCCTTGGCAGGGCGGGCAGACAAGCAGTCAATTGCCCCCGCCCTTAGGCAGGGTGAGGCAAGCAGTGGGTCTGCTGTCGATAGCAGCAGGGGAGAGCATGTTCTCCCAGGGTGGCTAAGGGAGCGGGGGAGGGGGACGCAGGCCCACCCGTCTCCACTGCGTCCCAGTTCAGGGCCCTACCAGTGGCAAAGCTGTTTGCCACTGTGTCAGCAGGGCTCCAGCCGCAACATGCCGACAAGGTGTTGCCATTGACATAGCCATTGGCTATGGCTGTCCCTGGCCCACTTCCTCCCCGTATCCCCAGGTACCTGTATGTGCTGGGTCCTCGGGATTGCTGGGGTACAGAGCACACGGCAGGCTCGCCAGTCCCTCTTTGTCCACTGGCAGCAAAGCAGGGAGCTCCTCTGTGGAGGGCAGCTCCTCGAGGTCACAGGGTTCCTGGGATTCCTCTTCAGAGAGCAACTCCTCCAGGTCACAGGGCTCTGGGGTTTCAGCATCAGGCAGCTCCTCCTGGTCAGGGCCAGCCTCTGAGGGTATCTCCCTGCCCTCAGGCTCAGGGGGCTTGATCCAGTTGCTGGGGTCCAGAGGCCCTGTTCAGTTCTTGGGGCCTGGTGGCCCGGTCCAGTCATGGGGACCCGGGGGTCCTATCTAGTCCTTAGGATTCGGTCAGTTGGGCCGTTCCCAACGCCTCTGCTCTGGGAGGCACTCGCTTAGGGCAGCAGCCTGGCTGGGGTCAGGCCTACACTGCAGCCGGCGGGACAGCATGTTTGCCTCCGGTGGCAGCCTGTCTCCCACTGAGCTGCGGGGCCTGCCTTTTGTACTCCCTGCCCCGGCGGAAGCTCCGCCTCCCTGTTGCCAGATTGGCTGGTCGGTTGGACCTATCCCTGTCCAGCTCCCTGGCTGCCGGGCAGACTGGACTGCCAGCCCTTTCACTGTCTGCTCTGGTCGTCGCAGCCCTTCCTCGGGCCCAGGCTCTGAGGAAGGCCACTGCACCTTCCTACACCCCTCCCTTCAGTTTTTGGAGTGAATTTTAGCTCACCTCAGACTGCCTGTTTGCTATTGGCTGAATTATGCCAAGTCCCCCAGTTTAGTTTTCTCTGGCTGGGGTTCCCTGCATTTGCCATCTTGTGATCCCTGACTGTAACTGCTGAAAGCTACCTTTATTATTGATTAGCGCTTATAGTGATAAACAATTACAGGTTTATGTGCGTCTTAACCTTGGGATTCACTGTCACCACTCCAATTAGTATTCATTTAACTAAGTTTAATTTCAATCTTTCCTTTGCTTCAGCTAGTGGTGGCAGGGCAAAGTTCTCAGGGCTGTATTCCTTATGTAAGTTGGCAGCAGCAAGGGCCAGGTTCTATGTCTAGAGGTCCCTGTCAATGATACCATACCAAACTGGCTCGAGCCCCCACCCAGTTAACTGGGAAATCTCACACTATCCCCTGGGTGCCCCTGTTACGCTGACTGGATAAAGGGGGCCCTTGAGTGTATTTAGGAGCTCTGATTACTCCCTTCTACACCAGTCTCGCATTGGGGGTGTCACGCTGGCTGGATATGGGGGGGAAGAGGGGATGTTACCTGGCAGCTCTGTGTTCTTGGGGAACCAGGGCGCAAAACCCCTACTCTCTGCTTCACCTGAATCCCCCCGCAGTCCCTGCTTGAACCAGAAACCAAAGGCATCTCAATATGAAAAGGCAGTGGAAGATACACCTAAAACCCTCCCAAAAAGGGTGATACAATTCCCCTAGCCTCATCTACATCAAAGATTAAAAAGGAGGCATCTCAATTAGCACATCGAATGGAGAACAGAAGTCTGATCTATATCAAAGATGGAACAAGAATTAGCATACTGAATGGAGAACCAAGCTCTAAAACAGGAACCGCACTGAACTCTGGGATTGGCAAAGCAGGGACGCACGGCATGATGGGAGATCTCTGCTCCTGATACAAATGAACCCACCCCTGCACACACCCAGCTCCGCAGTTATCAAATCATATTAGTTATTGATATCCAAAACACTGAATCTGTCTGGTTGCACTGTGAGCTCCCTTGAAGGAACATTGCCCATAGCCAGGAATGATCAGCTCCTATTGTCCAGCATAAAGAAAATCACTTTGGGATACTCCGTTGAGTCATTGTTTACCCATAAACAAACCTAGTGTTCTCCCTTGAACCATTGTTTCTTCCCTACAAAACCCCCTGCCCAAGTTCAAACCCCTGTTCTGATGCCTGGATCCAAATGCTGCATCAGCTCCACTGGGACTTCCCCTTTTCCTGACTGATCGTGTTGGGGGCTCTGCCTGTCTCAAGCGCTCCAGACCCTAAGCTGAACAGCCTGTCTCCTGGGAAACTCTGAGCTGCACGGAGTGGTGAGACTCCCCTTCCCCTTCCCCCAACACACTCTCTCTCTCTCTTTAATCCAGGCATAACCTTCTACTTTTATAATCAAACCTGGGCTAGCTTTCTCCAATACCCCTACTGTCATTGTGTAGTACTGTAAGTGTTTGATTGTTTTTCTCTCCTTGTATGGTATCACTGTTAGTATCATAAGTTTTATATACCTGGCAATAAAATAACTGTTATAATCACGCTGGTTGCCAGTCTCTCTCTCTCCAAACTTCATTTACTCCTTTGTGTTCTTGGTCCCTATCTTGCTCTGTAGCAACACTTCTTTAACCTAAGCCAAAGATCTCTGGAGTGCCCAAAAATCCTATGGGGTTTGCTCATCAAGGGGGTTACTGCTAGAACAAATGTAGAGAAGCGGGGGACAGCTGAGAAGTGCTGCTCTGCCTAGCCTATGGAGTCCAGGGGCATATAAGGGGGGCAGCTGAAAGTGCTGTTTGGACCCAGCCTGCTCAGAAGTGTGCTCTATTCTGGTGCGGTGCAAAGGGGCATATAAGGGTGGCCTCTGAAAGTGTGGTGTCACCCAGCCTGCTGAGTTCAGTGACATATAAGGGGTCAGCTGAGAGTGCTGATAGCCCAGTCTGCTCAGATGCACTCGGTTAATCTGAAATGTGTGTGCGTATCTGTGGGGGGTTTATTTGAATCTGGTGCTAGAGGAACCCAGCCCTGAAAACCTTAGGTCCTGCAGGATAGCTCCATTGGGAGGGGACTTGTAGCCATATGAACACAAGAGTAACACAAGCAGTACATTAATAGAATCACACACACACACCCTTCCAGGAAGGTAACACTAATAAATAAGTATACCCCAAGATGACGGGCAAATCTGGTAACAGGGGAGCATTTATTATATTATTTGACATCAGTATGTCAAAATCATAGCAATTCATGTAAGATGTGCCATGTCAAGTCCTGTTAGAAAGGCTGTAATGTGCTTAGTAAAATGATGATATTTATGTGTTATATCTGTAATGGAAGTTATGGATATGTTTGATATATCTGTATTTCAAATTGTGCTGCCTGGGCAACACCCCAGACAGGATGGCTGCAGAAAGAAAGCCTGCTTTATGGCCTATTAAGACATTCCCAGGTGCAAGGGGCCCAGGGGGAGAAGCCAGGGATATACCTGATGAGTCACCAGGACTTGCCCATGTGACTCTGGACTCCATTTTGGTTCCTGTAAAATTCCACAAGCAGCATGGCCAGGGCCAGAGGATATATAAGGCAAAAGCCTTGGAATCCACTTTGTCTTCAGTCATCAGTCTTCAGTCTACAATCCTATTCAGCTTCAGCCAGATACCTACCTCTGGATCAATTCATCTGCAAACTCCACAGTTCTTCTAGAAACCAGATGTACATGGTCTTTCAAATCATTTGTGTGTATCTGATTGCTTTAATCCTTTAACATTACTGTTATTGCTTATTCCTGTCTTTTTATAATAAACCTTTAGTTTTATTTACTAAAGCATTGGCTGGCAGCATGGTATTTTGGGTAAGATCCGAACTTATATTGATCTGGTGCTGTGGCTGACCCTTTGAGGTCAGGAGGAACCTTTTTAGTAAAGAGCACAGGGACCTAGTGGCTGATTGGGAGCCAGAGACTGAAATGCAGTAAAGGGGGTTGTGTGTATTTGTATACTGGCTTCTTGATAACCAGTGTGGGGAATCATAAGAATTGTTTGTGGCTGGTTGGGAAGCCTGACTTCAGTGTCACCCACCAGTGCTGGGAGAATCTGCTCTTCTCTTGCAGCCTGCCCTGACCTTGGCATTTTCAGGTGGCTACCCTGGCTATGGATGGGTCACAGCCCCAAAGGGCAATACTTCCCCTCTTGCAAGCATAGAGTCTGAGGCTATGCAGCGGTAATTCAAATTAGCTTATTAGCTAATTAGCTTAATTTGACTTTCAGAAACCAATTTATAGAAAGTGCAGAAGACTGTCCACACTACGGTGTTTTTGCTGGATTTTTGCATCTCAACTGGCCAGCCTTAATTCAAATTAGAAAGCGGTGCAATGTGGGTAGCTATCCCACAGGGCAACTAATCACGGAGGCTGTTGTGATGAGTGTCATCGTCCCAGGATGCAGCGCTGCTTCCCCACTCTCTTCCCCCCCCGCCCCCAGACAAACAGGAAAAGGATTTTTGCACCGTTTTTTTACTCCCCTGATTGCCATTGCTGCAGAAACATGGAGCCAGCTGACATGTGCTCTCTGATTTTGACCGGGACAAATACATCGTGGCTTATCCTGGATTACTTTAGAACTAGAGCAAGAATGCGAAGAAGGGTGATCTATGCCTCCATGGAAGCCGTGATACAAGAGATCCAGCAGAACAATGACCAATTTCTGCAGGCTGTAATGTTTCCTCTGAGGAGTGCTTTGCATTAGGGAAGCTTTGAAAACCAGGTTCTGTAATGAGATGCAGGAGTGATTTCTGTTCCTGTATGTTCCTGTTTGCCTTTTATGATCATCCCAACACTCCCTGTATATTGCTTGCCTTTGATTTTTCCCTCCACTAACCCCCACACTGTATGCTGTTTGACTTTAATAATCAACCCACTACCCAAGTCCATTCAATATCTGTGCCAGAGAATTCTCTCCTGACCGAGATATGATTTAATAAAGAAACGTTGTGGAATGATGCAAACCTTTATTTCTTTACATTCAAGTAATGGGGGAAGAGGGAAGTTCTTTCACTGTCTCCAGGGATAGGGTGGTAGCTTGCTGGCCAGCACTCAGCGTCGCCGCCACAGCTTTCTGCTCACCTCCGGGGTGAAGGTTAGCACATAATGCCTCCCGAACGACCTCCTCTGAGACCTACTGGGGCTGGGGAGGGGAAAGGTGGCATAGCCATCTGTTGAGGAGCATTATGGAGGGGCTGCAGGGGGACTCTGTCCACAAGACGCTGTAGAATGTCTGACTGGTCCCACATGAGTTACAGCATCTCTAGCATGGTGCTGTGATCATTGTCCTGCATTTGTCCCATGTTATGGGACAAGGTCAGCCACCTCTCTCTTTGCTTTGTCTGTGCGACTGTTTGACTCCATGCTGGAGCCATATGGGCTTTGAAGTAGCCATAATGAGAACAGTGGGAAAGCTTGCTTCACACTGGCAGCAAACACAGGAAATGAAGATTCAAATTTTCCCAGGGCTGCTTGAAGGGAGGGAATTTTGAAATGGGGCATTATGGCATAGCTTCCAGAGGCCAATTAATTCGAATTAAGACCAATTGCATCTACACTGACACTAATTTGAATTAACAAATTCGAATTAGGCGCTATGCCACTTGCAGAGGTGGTCTCATTAATTCGATTTTACAGGCACCTTAATTTGAATTAACAGTAGCGTTAGTGTCAATGCGGGTGTAATTAATTCGAATTAAGGGTGCTTAAGTTGACCTAAGTTGCCAGTGTAGACCAGGCCTGAGTGTAGAAAGTAAACCTTTTAATAACTGAAGGGAAGTAACACAGCACTGGTTTGGGAAACAGTGCAGGCAGAATTCATGGACTCAATGAGCCAAACCCATCCCAGAGTACGGGGCGTGTCCTTCACCTCTCCCTTCTTGCTTTCCCCTGTGCTGACCGGCATAGTTGCAATGTCCACCTCTTGGCTGGGGCTCAGCCAGTCCTCCTCTGCAAGCTCCTGCTGGACACAGGCTTGACCAGGCCTCCTTGGCTGCTGCCTCCTGCCACCTCCGGACCTCACCGAGCCCCCGCTGCTTGTTCTTACCATCTGCCGGCACCAACCGCTCCTGGATCCCGCCGTCTGCTGGCCCCCTCCATCTACAGATGCTTATCAATCCTGGCATCTGCAGGTGCTGATCGCTCCTGGCTCCTGCTGTCTGCTGGCACCAACCGATTCCACCATCCACTGGCATTGACTGCTGTTGCTCCTGCCATCTACTGGTGCCAACCGATCCTGCCGTCTCAGGTGTTGCCCACTGCTGGCACCTCTCTGGTGGTTGTCAGTCAAGGTTCCCCAGTCTCTAGTGATTCAGCTCTTAGTGAATGTCAGCCCATGGGAAAACTTTTTACTGACAGAGAAGCAATGTCTCTGCTTTTAACAAACAAAAGACTCCAAGATGAATCATTAATTCTACCATTTAATAGCGAGAGGCAATCGTCAACCCATGCCTGAGGATGCACTCTCAATAGAAAACTTCTCACCCCTCCCCCTCCTTGCAATGCTGAAACATCAGTCAGCTACCCTTTTTGGGCTCTATCTGAGTGAGAGTGGTTTTTTTATCAGAACAAGCTAAACACAGATCTGATGCCATTTGTTCATACAAGCGAAGGACAACATTTCATTACCCCTGCAGTTAACACAAAAGTGACTTGTAACACAATACCAGACACATTGACCATTTCCCATCATGCTCAACACCTAGTGTGCTTATGCAGTATGCTGAGTACTTAATTGTACTCCTGCAAATACAAAGCCCATGCAAATAAGTTCCCCCCCCTTTCAACTGCTGAGCAGGGAGAGTGCCACACAGACCTGGCTTACACTTACACAGAATACAGCAGCTGACAATCTCTGATATCAGCATAGGCCTCCACCCAGGGTGTTTACATCCCCTTCCCCCTCCTCCCCCAGTAGACCTCATCTTGTATCGAGGGATAACCCTGCCACTGCCAGCTTTGGATACATAATGAAAACAATGGGAACAGACTGACTGGATCAGGGGTCTCCTCCCCCTCAGGTGCGTGCCCCAGACACTGGACCACAGATACATTCTCTCTCTTTCTCTCTGGCCCAGTGACTGTTCCACTGTTGATTAACACTTCATTAGTCATTGGCAGGGATGAGAATGACCCTGTAGTCCTGTGGTTAGGGAGCCTGTCTGAGAGGTGGGAACCTCTGGGTCCAGTCCCCCAGCTCCAGACACTCTTTTATTATTGACACCCCAGTGCACCAGCTGCAACTGGAGAGACTGAAGAATCCCACCCATAGACTATAGCACAGCTGAGTGGTTAGACCTCCTGCCTTTATAATGAGTAACCCCTATTGAAATCATCTCTCCTCCACTGGCAAAGAGGGGGGCATTGAACCTGGTTCCCCACATCCGAGGCAAGCATGCTACCACTGGGTAGAAACGCCTCAGGCAACGGGTTCCCAATCGTGAATTGCTAAACAGAGGTAGGCATCCTCCAGCAACCCAGATTTAGGACTTATCTTCAAGAGAGGGATGGGGTTTAGGATACACCTTGTTGTTAGCATCTACCAGTGACCAGTTTAGACGGTTCCCCATCTAGCATGCTGGCTCTTGTGGATTGTATTTTAAGGCACTTCTCTGTCTCTGTTCATTGTATAGGGAGACTAGGTGCTTAGTCAGGCTTTGTGGATTGCAGTGTTGTTCTTGTGATATTCTAGGCACCTAAAAATTAAGTGTGATACTCAGAGTTACAAAGCCTAAGTCCCTTCATGGATCCCACCCTCAGTAATTTCCATGAGAAGCTCCCAGAAAACAAAGTTAGAGCCCTGACTGAGGGTGGGGTGTCTCCTTTTTCACCGTTTAGAAACATCATTTAGAAGGTGTGTTTTTCTCAATGCGAGAGCAAACACGAGGCAGTGATCTCATTCTACAGTTGAAGTGGAGATGAGGCAAGTGATACTTTCATCTCAGGGTAGCTAATCAAGGTGACTGTTATCCCTCCTAACACCCTCCAACCACAGAATTTTTCTTGACCAGTTACACTGAAGTGAAACCATTACTTGCCTTGTCTACACACAGATTGTACAATTAAAGAGAGAAACCTATGCCCCAATGTAGACAAATGCCCAGAGACTGTCTCTCCGAGTAGGTCCCATAACATCAACACCTCCCTGGAGCCCACAGCAATTGCTGATGGGCAGAAGAATAGTGAACAACATATTTCATATATCTTTAGCCACCTTTCAAAAAATTCAGGACCTCTAGAAACAAAGAGGAGAATCAGCACCACATGTTCAGCCTCCTCTCCACAGAGCACAGCTGACGAATTCCAGGTTTACATGGCTATAGACCGCACAAGAGACAGAGCACAGGCTGGATAGCAACATATCACAATAAAGCCTCAGCTCGCATCATAGGGACATGCCGGTATATTCCCTGTTGGTGCTGGAGGTTCACAACCAAGTAGGGAAGCAAGTCCCATGATTCTACCCCCAACAATTGCAGCTGGGAAATTAACAAAACAAAAATAAATCAGAATTGTCTTGCACACTTCAATGTAATGTAATTTAATGTAAATACTCGTCAGATTGAAAAGGCACTAAGAAGTAGCTTCAATAACCCCAGAAACGGAAAAGAGACAAACAGACTTGGGAACAGTTTTTTTTAATGACACTATAATGGCAACAAAGTCAAGGAAGTGACCTGTGCAATTAATGAGTTGCAGTCTCATCTTCAGTGACATTTTATAAATCTCTTCATCCCTTTTGTGTTCCCTTTTCTCCTCCCTTTTCTTTCATACTGTTCACTTTTACTCACCATTTTTCTAGCCCTCATTTCCCATTGTGTTCATTTCTCTGTGTTTCTTCCACTCTTCTCCAGTCTCTGTCACAGATCATTCCCCACTCACATTCTCCATTCTCTCCCTGAGTTTATCTCTTCCCCTCTCGCTGCCTCTGGCTGGTTCCCCTCTTCAGAGTGTTTTCCTCTCATTGTTTTCATAGCTATTTTACACCCTTTCGCCAGGACTCTGTTTATTTTGTTTTCCTTTATCTTTCCCTTTTCTTTCCTCTATTTGCTCTGGTTCAACCCACCCTGGCCCCAGCGACTTAGCAGCGTTGCCAACCCCAGAAGTTAAAAATCATGAGTCAGAACCAAAAGTTGTGAAATTGAACCTTCAAAACATGAGGTTTCCAAACAACACAGACTGTATCTGGTTGATCCTGTGATTTGTGAACTCTCCCTGCCCATCCCCTGCGTGTGTGTAACAATTACTGTGGTGCCAGCCCTGCAGCGACAGAGGAAGGTGACTGTGGCCCTGCGGCAGGAGCTCTGGCTGGGAGCCCCAGTGAGATCTAACCCCACAGATTGTACAAAACCCTCCCTGCCGCGGCGGAGCTTCCAGCTTCTCCCAACCCCCGAAACCTCATTAATTAATGCTGGGTCCGATCACCCCCACGTCTGCCTGTCCCCAGCCCGGCTGTTAATTCTGCCCCTGCCCAGCCCCACATCTGCCCCTCAGGGACCCTCTTCTCCCCCTGCAGCTCCAGGGGTTCTTCACCCTCCTCCCCCTCCCATACCTGGTGCTGCAGGGAGGGGGAAGGAGCTTCCAGGGATCATAGAGATGAAAGGCCTGGGACTGGGTAGATGGGAGTCCTCCAGAGTCATAAAGACTAGGGTGTGTGACGCTAGAGAGGGTCCCCAGTGTCTCAGGGATACAGTCTGAGCTCGGATTCCCGCCACACCCAGAGCCAGGGGCGGATTCTCTCGCCAGGGACAGAGGCCGGCGGGAAAGTGAAGATCGGGGCCTGGTCACCAGCACTGAAAAATGTCACCTGCCCCCGGTCACAGTCCAGACACACCCGGATCCTGCTGGGGACCCGGCTCAGGGGCAGGAGGGTCGCAGGGGAGGTGAGAGCCCGGAACTGATCCCACAGCTCCACAGCCCAGATCCCCTCCTCAGGACTAAAGTTGATCGCTCCCTTCCTCCTCACAGACTCTCTGGCCACCCCCACAGCACAGCGTCGCCCATCCCTCACCTCCACCTCCCAGCAATGTCTCCCTGAGGTGAATCCTTCACAGCCCAGCACACAGAACTCAGTGTCAAATCTCTCAGGGTTGTTGGGTAGATGCTGTCGTGTGTCTGCCCATTTCACACATTTCCCATCCTCAGACAGGACGAGGTGGGGATGAGTTGTGCCTGGATCCAGAGTCACATTCGCTGGGGAGAGAGAATCAGAGCGTTAGGGACAGAGATCATCCCATTCAATGATGTCAGTGACAGAATCTGCCCCACCTGGAGCGTGAATCAGGAAATCTCCTTCCTCGAGGATTTACCCATCAGCTCTGAGATGGCAGCAAAGCACTGGGGGGAGTCACTGCCTGGCAGAGACGAGTGAGTCACAGAGTGAAAGAATCAGCTGGGCCAGGCCTGGGACTTGGAATCTTTCCCCCCTGCCCCAGCCTCTCCCCACGGAGGGGCCTAGAGACTCTGGAGGCCCTGGCAGATTGTACAACTCAGTGAACTTTGACAGAGCTCCCCTCTCCCTCCCCAGCTTGAATCTCACTGTGTCCCTGCTGCCCCTGAGCTGGACTTTGGTTTGGGGCCTCCCTCCCACTGGTATCCTGCCTGCTCTGAAATGTCAGTCCTCGGACAGCAACGGGCCAAACCGGAGCAGGATTGAACATGCCCAGAACTATACTGCTCAGCAGCAGTTGCAACACAAAAGTACATGAGCATGAGGGAGGGGTTAACACAGGGGAAGGGCTCCTAGTTGAATGAGGAAGAAGCTATGTGTGGGGGGAGCTGTGCAGTAGGTGGCTGGTGGAAAGAAAGAGAGGGCCATGCTAGTGATGGGAGACTGAAGTGATGTCCTGTTTAACAGGAACAGGAGAATTCTGGTATCATGGTAGTTGGAGAGAAGAGAAAAGAGACAAGATCCCAGGTTGCAGAGCCCGTCTGTGCTGGTTTTATTCTGCTGCATCCTAGTTTAGCAGCCTGGTCACAGGAGCTCCCTGCATCTGTATTTTAGAGCCAGGAGAGTCTCTATCTATGATCAAGGCTCTGTCCCTCTGCTTGAGATTAGAGCAAGGATCACCCACAGACACACTCCCTGCTCACCAAGTCAATATGAGCTCACTGCAGAGCTACTGGCTTCCTCCATAGAGAGGAAGAAAGAAGAAACAGAGCGGCACCGGAGATAGACCATCAGAACCTGGAGAGAAAACAAACTCCCCCTGGGCTAGGGGTTGTGGAGCTGCATTTCCCACTGGTTCTGTACAGTGAGTGGGAGCTCCTCTCACAAATCTCTGTCGGGTGCAGAGCCCATGTAGGCAGTGGAGAGGCAGGAAGAGTAGCTGCACAATGATACAGATCATTGTGGTGTGCTAGGACACAATCACAGCCCTGCCTCACCTCATGATGTGCTGTGAAATGCAGGATGCTGGGGAATGAACTAACACGTCCACTTCCACATCCAAGGAAAAAGAGGAACATTGTCTCATGGGAACTGATATATAGACACTGATAAAATACTATCGTTAATTACCTTCTTCTATAGGTGCCACGTGTCTTCTCCATTCTAAAACCAAGCACATAATTAGAGATGAGAGCTGATCTCAACAAGTATTTCATGATTCAATATTGTACAAACTATTACAATGAGGGAAAAATAAAGTTTTCCAGAAGTATCCTGTAATATAAATCATCAGAACCTCCACTGACCTGCATGAGTCTCTCTCTCCCAGTGTGTATCTTCACTGCAGTTAGCCCAGGATCTTACTTGGCTGCTGCCTCTAAGCTGTTTATTGCTCAAGCACAAAAACTCTGACTCAAGTTTGCTGGTCCTTTAAACTCAGGCTAGTTGGCAAGACTTTGAGTTTAGGCTATAGTCCAGGTTCCACCTTAATACAGGTTGGTTACCTGGGTACACTGCGGTGTGGATGGAGGCTAATCATCTCAGTCCTCCAGTGCTTTTCCACGGTTCCTCCGGGGCCATATTTCCTTGGTCACTACCTAGGTCCGTCTTCTGTACCAAAAACCATCTTCCAATGTAGAGACCGTGCTGGTCTCTACATTGGACCATTACATGGGGTCTGCTACAATTCTACTGCACTTCCAGAGTGCTTCTACAGTGATGCCATCTGGGAGAGCATCCTCCCAGCATGCTGCCAGCCGGTCAGGTACTAATATGTAGATCCCAGTGGACTTCTGTGGTAAGGTCAGTAATACCCATGATTTGGGGAGGGATGGAGTCAAAATCAGCAGTTGCAGGAGGATATCTCCAAGAAGCTGGCAGAGAAGGGAATTTACCAGAGGGAATCATAGTGTAGAGAGAAAATCAAATCCCTCAAGAAGACATAAAAGTAACAATCACATCCCCCCAGTCTCACAACTCACTGGGAATGTGCCCTTTCTACAGGGAGGTGGACCAGGAACCTGGCACTGCCCCAAGAGGAGAGCCCCCTTTCCCTCTGGATGGACTGTGGACTACAGATGGCGCTGGTGGTTGATCAGGCAAAGCGGGACCAGAGGAGCAAGAGCAAATGCTACATGCTTTGTAGAATAGCCAGAATGACCTGAAGCCTGAGTCCCAGGACCTCTTCGGGGAGCAGATGGGAGAATGGACAGGAAGGATGCAGAAGAGGGGCCAGCATTGCAGCAGCTGGGTAAGATGCAAGCTGCCATATTTGTTATTGTTATGGGGAATATTAAAAATGTTTATAACCAATCTCATTACTGACACAGGGATGTTATGTGCTGGGGGTGGGGGTTGTCAGCTTTGATAACAAAGCTTCACCTGAGGTCAGAAGAAACCTCCATTTTCCCTCTTCCTTCTTTCTTTCCCGCTCCTCTTGCCTCAGACCAAGGAGCTAAACTAGATGATCTCTTCAGGTCCCTTCCAGCCCTACGTTCTATGATCTCACATTGACACTAGCATTACAACATTTCTGGAGGCAGCTTAGATATTAAGCCCCATGCAATGCTCTTGACAGTATAAAGTGCAGAGCACCTGCAATGTCTCTCACTATTCCAGATCTTGTGTCCAGATGCCACAGGTGTAAGGCGGATGGGGTTGCAGAGCCTATATGTGGTGGTTCTAGACTATTGCATCCTAGGTTCATGAGCCTGGTTATGTTTGCGTCAAATGGTCAGTTTTCAAGGCAGAGCAAAAGTCCCACACTCCCCCCAACTCTTGTGGCTCACTAATCCTCTCCAGTGATTAATCTGCCCATCCGTCACCAGGTGGTGAAATACCTCCATTGCATAGATGGATGGTTTTCTACGAGAGGCTTGGAACAGGTCCTCTCTCTTTCATTCCAGTATTTCCAGCAAGTGGAGAACATCTAGTGTTAGCACAGCCTGAAATAATGTTAAGACCATCACTAATAAAAGGTCCTGGAGCTGAAGGGTGGGACAAGCTCTTCACACAGCACCAGAAATGCAGCCTTCCTCATGCAGAAGTTCTGGACCCACTGCTGGTCATCTCAGATCTGCTTGATAATGTTGCTCCCTTTGTTCTGTTCTTGTTCTCCTGCTCTAGATCTTCCGGTCAGCAAAGGAGGAATCCACAGCTATAAAAACCACATTAGCTATCTCCACAGCTTCATGTCTGCATGATCTCCTCAGCAAGTCATGCCACCGCCTTCCCAGAGTGACAAGCTGCTTCTGAAATGTCCTGCACCTTGTCTCATGCCCTACATCTGCCTTCTGGTTGTGAAATGAGAGTTGCATTAACTCAAACAGCTGGAGCAATTCCTCATTCCGAGTTGGTTCCATGCCTTGCCACTGACTGGAACAGGGTTGCAGGCAGATGTGTAGTATTTGCCAGGCCATAAGTGGTTACTATTCTGAGTTGATGGGCTAAGATCACTTCTGCACAAGAGCCCAGGAAGGACAGACAAGTTCTTTCACAATACACTGAGAAAGAATTCATAATACAGTGTGGTGCTAAGTTCCATGGGATATCCCCCTAGAAGTCAGAGCCCCTCACACAGGTGTGTACAGCACCATTGCAGACAAAGCAACACGGGCATAACTTGAGTAGGGCTTTACAGTGAGGACATTCACACCTGGGCAACACTAACTCAGTTGCTTAGACCCGGGTGCAAATTACCAGGACTAACTCTGCAGTGAAGACATTCCTCTAGTGACTACACATTTAAGAGACTTTTCTATTATAAGTCCCATTACCTATGTAACTATTAACACTTACGGTCATAGTTTCCTGTGATTTAGGTTAGATTTTAGGAAAATCTTTCTTACTATAAGGGTAATTAAGCAGTGGAACAGGCTTACAAGGCGGGTTGTGGAATCCCTGGTACTGGAGGTTTTTAAGAACACGTTGGACAAACAGCTGTCAGGGATGGTCTAAGTTTACTTGGTCCTGCCTCAGTGCAGGGGGCTGGAGTCAATGACTTCTCAAAGTCCCTTCTAGCCCTCTATTTGTATGCTTCCATGTATAGGCATAGTTTCATTGAATTCAAAGGGTTCTACTCAGATACATAAAATAACACATGACATCTAGAAAAATAATCATAAATAATATTTTTTTTAAATGGCCTTTTTCAGAAAAATATGGTTTGTGGATTTTTTGTTTGTTTGTTGGAAAAAGATTGTCAGTATTATGAACATTTTTAATTTTTAAAAATATTTTATGAGGGGCTTTTTTTAATCAAATACATTCTGTGAAATATCTTTTTATTCATTTATAAAGTTTTTAATTTTAATAAACAAACAGTGTTGATCAGAATTTAAAAAAAAAAAAATCCCCAACTAAACAAATAGGTCCTTTTCAAGCATTTGAAAACTTTTGTGAATTTTTAAAATATTTTGCAAAGTTAGTTTTCTATGTTACTTTAAGTTCATGAATCTTTACGGGTCAGAGACTTAATCATTATTTGGAAAGATTTACAATTGTGAAGAAAAGTTAAATTACAAATATGTATACTTAGATTAAATGATTTGGGTATTTGCTGTTTCTCTGATTAGTAGAAACAAATCTATTGTGAGAGACTCATGTCTTACCGCAAAGGTGAAAAGGTTCATTTCCCCCTTCCTTTATATATTACATGTTTTTATTACATTAGGTTGTCATTGTTAAGGTAAAGAATGAGTGATTATTTCTATTCAAATCCCTATTTTATTTATCTGACATTTATCTTTTCTGTCTCATTTCTCAGCACTGTCAGTACTGAAGTTAAGACTGAGAGCTCATTTCGATTTAAACCTCTTTCTTTTAATTGTTTATTGCATTTTCCAAATGATGTTTTGGCGTGAAAATTATCAATCTGAGCTTTACCCCACATTAAAGAAATAAATCAAGACGTATGCATGCACAAACAAACCAAAACCCCCACCTGATCAAGATACAGTTATGTAGAAAGTTGTAGTTGTGGAAAGAGAGGAAAGGAGACTTACCAAATCCTGCCATAAGTTTCCATTTAAAAATATGGAAATAAATATTAATGATTAATGAGAGCTTCCTTCTGCATTAATACACAGTAAAGGACTGAAATTCACGGGGTTGCGGAGGGCTGTGTCTGAGTTATATGGAAGTTAGGCAGAAAGATTTGACAATCAATTATATTTTGGCTCTAATGACTCAAAACAAGCTTAGTTTGAAAGCTCTGAATTTCTTCCCTGTCTGTGCAAAAACGAAGCATTTATTAACTGTGTTTCCGCAATGGCACTTTTTGTAGGACTCATCCACAAAGTGTCAAACCTTAGGTATAACTTTCTTCTTTTACAAGCTAAAGTTCTTTTGTACTAAGTTGTCAGTATTAAGCTAAAGATGCGAGCTTACTTTTGTTCAACTCTGACACTCAGATAGATCACTGCAATACAAAACTCATTTTTTGTTCATTAAAACAGTCCATATTACATCTTTGTTTGAAAGTTCTCAGGTTTGTCTTTCCCTAATTTCTTTTAAAAAGTTACTCTGAAAATGAAACTCCAAAAATTAAAGAAACAAATCACCCATATGAGACATCACAACGTTATGTAAAAATTTTCTCATCAGAGGACAGAGAATCAGATTTACCATTTTCTGCATTGTGTGTCCCATTACAGAAAGACAGAAAGAAAAAAAAATTGTTAGAAGTTTCCCTTTATTTCATTTTATCTTCAATATGACATTAAGGCTGAGAGATTATTTTTATTAAACCTCCTCTTCAGAAGGTCAGATTAGAGAATCCTGTCCTCCCTTCAGCTATTAAACTCTGTGAATCAAAATGATCAATTTTTCAAAGTACCTTTTGGTGTCAGATTCATCCAGTTTATTCTTTTCCCAAATTTTATAAAATTCCATTAAACAAACAACCCCCACTGCTCAAAAAAAGAAGAAAAAAGGAGAAAAATGTAAAAGGACACCACTCCACAACAATGAAGCAAATTCCCTCATCAGGATCCAATTTTGTACAAAGTATTTCTTGTTAGAAGAAGAATAATGACACTTAATTTCTATATCTTCTTTGGATAAAAATTATTATATTTTTGTTAGACATTTCCCTTTTCTTATGATTTATTTCTCTTTATCATCAGTACAACAGTGAAAGCTGAGAGATCTCAAATTTGTCCTCAAAATGCTGGATTAGAGGATCCAGTGGTTCCTTCTGCTCTTAAACTCAGTGACTTTATGCAACTGTTGCTTATCGATTTCTCAAATTAGTTTTTGGTAGGAAATTTATCCAGTTTAGTCTTTCCCCACTTTTTATAAAGTTATAATAATACTCCACTAAAAAAAGAATAATAATTAAAAGCAATCAAACGATAAAAAGAGGTTTAATACTGCAACAAAATTCTAAAAGTTAAAATTAAAAGCAAACAACTGTACAAATAAATAAACAAGCTCACACATGAGGATTTGGTACAAAAATTTCTTGTCAGAGGAAGATTAATGACACTTACCAATTTCTACATCTTGTTTGCCTAAAAATTAAACAGAAATACACATATTGTTTGTTAGGCGTTTGCCTTTTCTTATGTTTTATTTCCCTTATATCATCAGTATGACAGTGAAGGCTGAGAGAAATCAACCTCCTTTTCAGGACATCAGACGTTAGAGGATCCAATGATCCCTTCTGGTTTTACACTCTGTGACTCTATCAATTTTTCAAATTAGATTTTGGTGTGAAATCTATCCAGTTTTGAGTCTCCCCACATTTTTTCAAGTTACACTAATCCCCCAACCAAAGAAACAGTAATAATGAAAAGCAAGCAGCCAAACAAAGTTAAATATTGCAACAACATTTTAAAAGTGGAATTTAAAAGCAAACAATTTCACACCAATTTAAACGAACTCCCACATGAGGATCCAATTTGGTACAAAAGAAATTTTTGTCAGAGGAAGGATAATGACACTTACCAATTTCTGTATCTCGTTTGCCTAAAAATTAAACAGAAATACATGTTTTGTTTGTTAGGTGTGTGATGATGTCTAGATTAGGGGTGACCATTTATAATATTATTGATATCAATATTGCTAAATGACAATAATTCGTACAAGATATGCCATGTCAGGTACCAATGGAAAAGTCAGGATTCACTGAGATTGATAAGCACGTTTTTATATATGAATAAATTTTGTATTATGAGTTCAAAAGATGTCTGGTATGTTTGTATTTCAAACTTGTGTTGGGTTTCTGGGTGACACCACAGACAGGATGGCAGCAACACTAAGCCTGTTTAATGTCCCATCAAGGGAACTCACAGGTACAATGAGCCCAGTGAAAGAACCCAGGGGCTACACCTTCTGAGTCACCAGTACATGTAAGAACGAGCCTATGGACAGGGGACTCTGAATCTTTTCCATGCCATGTGCTGTGTGGCTGTGTTTGGGACAAACCGCATGGGAAATGGACATAAAAGGCAGCTGCACCATCCCCATTTTGTCTTCATTCCTGCTTCCTACCTCTGGATCAACTCGTCTACAACTGAAGCTGTGAAACAAAGGACTGAGACCCATCCAGGTACTGGACGTATAACAGAGGGACTGTACGAGCCTGCAATTCCACAGTTCTACTCAAAATCTAATATATATGGACTTCTAAGTCATTTTTATGTATCTGGAAGCTTTGGCCATTTAACATCTCTCCTGTCATTTCTTTTCTTTTTAAATAAACCTTTAGTTTTAGTTACTGAAGGATTGGCTGGCAGCCTGGTATTTCAAATAAGATCCAAACTTATATTGACTTGGAAACAAGCCCGACACTTCGGGGGTCAGGAGAACATTTTTGGTAAAGGGAATAGAGTTTTAATAACTTGTCTCTTTACTGGACCTAGTTGCTAATTGGGGGTCAGAGACTGAAATGCAATAAAGGGGGCTGTGTGTTTCCTGTTGTCACTTCATGATAATCAGTGTGGGGGATCAGAAGCACTGTTAATAACTGGTTGGGGAATCTAACTGCAGTGTCACCCGCCAGTCTGGGAGAATCTGCTCTGCTTTTGCAGCCTGCCCTGACCTTGGAATTTGCAGGTGGCTACCTGAGGCACAGATGGGTCACCAGGTATTTCACTTTTCTTATCTTTTATTTCTTTTTATCATCAGTATGACAGTAAAGGCTGAGAAATTACTTCTATTCAATCTCCTCTTAAGGAGGTCAAACTAAAGTATCTGGTCATCCCTTCTAGTCTTAAACTAATCCTGTATTGCTTAACAATTTTTCAAATAAGTTTTTGTTGTGAACTGAAATTCTTCCAGTTTCATCTTTCACTACATTTCATAAAGATACATTAAAAAAGGAACCCCCTCAATCTGCCAAAATACTACTATTACTACTAGTAAATCAAGAAAACCAACAATAAAAGTTTTCATATTGCAAATATTTTAAATGTTCAATTTTAAAACAAACACCTCCAACAGAATTGAACAAGCTCCCACATGAGGATCCAAATTGGTAAAAAAAATTTGTTGTCAGAGGAAGGATAATGCCACTTACTTATTTCTTGATCTCGTTTGTCTAAAATTTAAAGAGAAATAAATACATATTTTTGGTAAGTGTTGATAAATGTTTTATTTCTCTTTATCATCAATAAAACAGTAAATATTGAGAGATTATTTCTATTCAATCTCCTCTTGAGGAGGTCAGTCTAGAGCATATGGTCATCCTGTCTGGTCTTAAACTCTGTGACTCAATGACTCTATTTCATATTAATTTTTCAAATTAGTTTTTGGAGTGAACTCAAATTCAACCAGTTTCACCTATCCCCGCATTTTATAAAGTTACATTAAGAAACAAACCCTTACATTCCACCGGAATAATAATAATAATAATAAAGCTAAAAATCAAACAAAAAAAAGGTTTCATATTGTAACTATTTTAAAATTTCAATTTAAATACAAATATCTCCACCACGTTTAAACAAATTCCCACATGAGGATCCAAATTGCTACAAAAAATTTGTTGTCAGAGGAAGGATAATGACACTTACTTATTTCTTGATCTCGTTTGTCTAAAAATTGGAGAGAAATAAATATATCTTTTTGTTAGGGGTTTCCATTTTCTTATGTTTTATTTCTCTTTATCATCAGTGTGACAATGTAGATTCGGAGAACATATCTATTCAATTTCCTCTTAAGGAGGTTAGACTAGAGGATCCGGTCATAAAGACCTTCTGGTCTTAAACTCTGGGACTCTATGACTCTATTGCTTATTATTTTTTCAAATTAGCTTTTGGTGTGAAATTCATGCAGTCTAGTATTTCCCCACATTTGATATAGTTACATTAAAAACATGCCCCACAAAGAAAGAATGATAATAATAATAAAAAACAAGCAAGCAAAAAAACAAAACCAGGCTTAATAATGCAAAAAATATATATATATATTAAATATAAAAGTGAACAACTCCACAACAACTGAACAAACTCCCTGTGATGGTGTATATCATTTTAAATCCATGCCCTTTGGACTTCACAGGACCGCTACCACTTTCCAGCCACTGATGGACGGAGTGGCCACATACATCCTACGCAGCCACCTACATTAACTATATTATCATCTACAGTGAGAGCTGGGCCAAGCATATGAAGCATGTTGCTGCGGTATTACTAGCTCTCAAAGAGGCAGGTTAGATGGCCAAGCCATGTCGGTTGGCCAATCAAGAAGTCACTTACCTAGGGTATGCTGTAGAGGGGAAGGGCAGACAGCACAGCTATAATCTTTGTTGGTAGAACTCCAATCCCTAGTGCGCTGCCCTGTCCCTTCCACAAAGAAGGAAGTTCAGCGGTTTTTGGGATTAGCGGGATACTATCCACCATTCATCCCAAACTTCATTACCATGGCTTCCCCACTGACACACCTGGTTAAAGACACTGCACCCAAAAAAGTCCATTGGACTAAAAGCCGTGACAAGGCATTTAGGGCACTAAAAGACTCATTGACCCAATAGCCAGTAGCATTCCAATCAGACTTCTAAAAGTCCTTTATTCTCCAAAGAGATGTGTCTCATGTCAGACTCAAGAATTTGGAGGAGGAGAACACCCTGTTCTCTATTTCAGCAGGAAGTTGTTCCCACAGGAGGAAGCCCAATTGATCAACGGGAAGAAGGCCCTGGAGGTGAAATAAACCATTGATGCCCTAAGCAATTATCTGTGGGGACAGCCCTTCCACCTAGTAACTGACCATGCCCCACTCCACTGGCTGAACTCAATTATACACCATAATCCAGGTAATATGCAGCAGTATCTCTCAATGTAGCCATGTAACTTTCAGGTGGCACATCATTCAGGCACAGAAAACAAATATGCTGACTTCTTATCACAGGATGGAGGGACATGAACTGGCCCACTAGGTCACCTAACTCAGCGACGACTCAACTTACACTCCCACGTGAGGATCCAATTTGGTACAAAAAATATTCGCCATGGTCTTCTCAGATGCTCTATTGATATAGGGACCGAGGTCGACAGCTAGGAGCATGTGTAATGTCTCCTAGCCTGCTCTTTGAGCAGATAGTCTTTCCCCCCTACTGGGTTATAATGCCGCATATAGGATAAACTGAGGCACACATATGCTTGATAAACATATTACAGAAAATTCCCAGATCAGCACACCTTCATTAACAAGCCAGACCTCTATAGATTCTTGTGAAAAACTCTGAGATTGAGGTCTCGTCTGCACTGAAAACTAGGCATAGACACTTCTCTCAGGTGTGTGAAAAATCCACAACCCTGAGACAGATGCCTATGCTGAGCTCATTCCCTAATTAGAAAGACTTTAGGGGAAAGGGTCACTGGAAACACCCAAACAGACCCTAAAAGATTCAGCCAAACATGCACACACCAACCTCTTCCTCCTGCCCACCCCGACACACACACAAAAATAAAAATAAATCAAAGAAACAACCAAGCCTATATACAAATGTGTAACTATCGTCAAAAATTGTATTTGCGGAAAACGGAAAATTGAAACTTACCAACTTCTTCAGTGAGTTTCCCTTAAAAAAATACAGAAATAAACAAATTATTCTCATCTCGTGCTTCATGAGAGTTAGAACACGACATGCTCTAGTAACAAAATTCATTGGGAGCATAGAGAGACATGTCCCATTTATTTGGAAATTGGGCAGATATTCTTTATGGATTAAGTGAACAGAGGCATGGACAGGGATGTCTGAGTTATATAAAAGCTTATACAACCTCTTTCCCCCCTGACTAAAGAATGAATGTGTTCATTTACTGATTTACCAGAGGCCGTTTCTATAGGGCCCATCACTGTAATGTCAAGGTGCACTACACTTCATTAGCAAAAAAGAGATTTGAAGTACACATATGGGAGCCTAGGTTTCGCAGAACCTTGTCTCAAATGGGACCAGAGACAGACAGCTGTAACCCCCTGAGAACTGGGAAAGAGGGGGAGATGGAGGATTGAGCAGAACACAGCTGTGTCTGCTATGATCTGATTGTCTGGTTCACTTTCTATTCTCTCTCCCACCCACCTCTGCCACCACCCTCTATCAATAAATACAAATAAATTCTTCTTCTTCACTTAGGACAAGATCAGCAGGTCACACATTCATTTCATGTTCAATTCCTAAATTGCCCTTATTCATTTATTAGAATAAAATATTAATGTCCAGTGTATTTCTCCCTCTGATACATACCTTTCATTTTAAAGTGATAAATAATGAGGCCAATCAAACAAACAAACAAAACCATCAGGATCACACTCAGAGCCACCAACCAGGGATTCACACTTGGGAAAAAGGGATCTGAAAAACAAAACACCCAGGACTTTCCTTAGTTTGGAAGCGGTGACTAAAATCATGTGTTTTTAAATCATGCAAATACATAAATAGAGCCCAGCAGGATTTGAGCGAGACAAGACTGAAAGAATGGCCATGTGTGTACTACACAAACGACCAGAAACTGATCTTAAATATGGCTCCAACCAGCACAGCTTTAACACTGATTTATGCTTGAAAAAACAGGCCTGGTTTGATTCATTGCTATTCAGAGGGCTGTAGACTTCAGGGCCTAATTATCTGCTCTTAAAACCCCATTGAGTTCAATAGAGTTAAACCAACTAATTTGTCCCTTAGTGTTCAGCAACATTCAGAAATTGCCTGATTAATTAGAATATTTTTGAAAAATCTGCCATTACCCTCAAATATTTGGAGAAATCACAATCACAATTCCTAATTCATTCCGATTCATACTGTGAAAGTAGGCCAATCGGCTACTTATCTCAAGTGCCTGTACACAAATGCAAGAAGCCTGGGAAACAAGCAGGAAGAACTGGAAGTCCTGGCACAGTCAAGAAACTACGACATGATTGGAATAACTGAGACTTGGTGGAATAACTCTCATGATTGGAGCGCAGTCATGGATGGGTATAAACTGTTCAGGAAGGACAGGCAGGGGCGAAAGGGTGGAGGAGTTGCACTGTATGTAAGAGAGCACTATGACTGCTCTGTGCTCCAGTATGAAGCTGGAGATAAGTCAGTTGAGTGTCTCTGGGTTAAGCTTAGAAGCAAGAACAATAAGAGTGATGTCCTGGTGGGTGTCTGTTACAGACCACCAGACCAGGAGGACGAGGTAGATGAGGCTTTCTTTACTCAACTAGGGAAAGTTTCCAGTTCGCAGGACCTGATTCTCATGGGAGACTTCAATCACCCTGACATCTGCTGGAAGAGCAATACAGCAGAGCACAAACAATCCAGGAAGTTTTGGAGAGTGTTGCAGACAATTTCCTGGTGCAAGTGCTGGAGCAACCAACGAGGGGCCGTGCTTTTCTTGACCTGCTGCTCACAAACAGGGAAGATTTGGTAGGGGAAGTAGAAGTGGGTGGCAACCTAGGCAGCAGTGACCATGAGATGGTCGAGTTCAGGATCCTGACAAAAGGAAGAAAGGAGAGCAGCAGGATACGGACCATGGACTTCAGAAAAGCGGACTTTGACTCCCTCAGGGAACTGATGGGCAGGATTCCCTGGGAGGCTAATATGAGGGGGAAAGGAACCCAAGAGAGCTGGCTGTATTTTAAAGAGACCTTATTGAGGGCACAAGAGCAAACCATCCCGATGTGCAGAAAGAATAGCAAATATGGTAGGCGTCCAGCTTGGCTTAACAAAGATGTCCTTGGCGAACTTAAACGCAAAAAAGAAGCTTACAAGAAGTGGAAGCTTGGTCAGATGACTAGGGAGGATTATATAAACACTGCTCGAACGTGCAGGAATGAAATCAGGAAGGCCAAAACACAATTGGAGTTGCAACTAGCAAGGGACGTGAAGGGGAACAAGAAGGGTTTCTACAGGCATGTTGCCAACAAGAGGAAGATTAGAGAAAGTGTGGGCCCCTTACAGAATGAGGGAGGCGACCTAGTGACGGAGGATGTGGAGAAAGCTGAGGTACTCAATGTCTTTTTTGCCTCTGTCTTCACAGACAAGATCAGCTCTCAGACTGCTGCACTGGGTGGCACAGAATGGGAAGGAGGCGAACATCCCACAGTGCTGAAGGAACGGGTCCAAGACTATTTAGAAGGATTGGACATTCACAAGTCCATGGGGCCGGATGCAATGCACCCGAGGGTGCTGAGGGAGTTGGCTGAGGTGATTTCAGAGCCATTGGCTATTATCTTTGAAAGCTTGTGGCAACAGGGGGAGGTCCCTGACGTCTAGAAAAAAGCAAATATAGTGCCCATCTTCAAAAAAGGGAGGAAAGAGGATCCGGGAAACTACAGACCTGTCAGCCTCACCTCAATCCCTGGAAAAATCATGGAGCAGGTCCTTAAGGAATCCATTTTAAGGTACTTGGAGGAGAGGAAGGTGATCAGGAACAGTCAACATGGATTCACTAAGGGAAAGTCATGCCTGACCAACCTGATTGCTTTCTATGATGAGGTGACTGGCTCTGTGGATGTAGGGAAGGCGGTGGACGTGATATATCTTGACTTTAGCAAAGCTTTTGATACAGTCTCACACAGTATTCTTATCAGCAAGTTAAAGAAGTATGGGTTGGATGAATGGACTATAAAATGGATAGAGAACTGGCTAGAGCATAGGGCTCAACGAGTAGTGATCAATGGCTCCATGTCTAGCTGGCAACCGGTCACAAGCGGAGTTCCCCAGGGGTCGGTCCTGGGGCCGGTTTTGTTCAACATCTTTATTAATGATCTGGAGGATGGGGTAGATTGCACCCTCAGCAAGTTTGCGGACGACACTAAGCTGGGGGGAGTGGTAGATACCCTGGAGGGTAGGGATAGGATACAGAGTGACCTAAACAAACTGGAGGATTGGGCCAAAAGAAATCTAATGAGGTTCAACAAGGACAAGTGCAGAGTCCTCCACTTAGGAAGGAAGAATCCCATGCACAGCTATAGACTGGGGACCGACGAGCTGGGCAGCAGCTCTGCAGAAAAGGACCTGGGGGTAACGGTGGATAAAAAGCTGGATATGAGTCAGCAGTGTGCCCTGGTTGTCAAGAAGGCTAATGACATATTGGGCTGCATTAGGAGGGGCATTGCCAGCAGGTCACGGGAAGTGATTATTCCCCTCTATTCGGCATTGGTGAGGCCGCATTTAGAATATTGTGTCCAGTTTTGGGCCCCCCACTACAAAAAGGATGTGGACAAGTTGGAGAGAGTGCAACGGAGGGCAACCAAAATGATTAGGGGGCTGGAGCACAGGACTTATGAGGAGAGGCTGAGGGAACTGGGCTTGTTTAGTCTGCAAAAGAGAAGAGTGAGGGGGGATTTGATAGTGGCCTTTAACTACCTGAAAGGGGGTTCCAGGGAGGATGGGGCTAGGCTGTTCTCGGTGGTGGCAGATGACAGAACAAGGAGAAACGGTCTCAAGTTGCAGGGCGGGAGGTCTAGGTTGGACATTAGGAAAAAGTTTTTCACAAGGAGGGTGGTGAAGCACTGGAATAGGTTTCCTAGGGAGGTGGTGGAGGTTTTTAAGCTGAGGCTTGACAAAGCCCTGGCTGGGATGATATAGCTGAGGTTAGTCCTGCTTTGAGCAGGGGGTTGGACTAGATGACCTCCTGAGGTCCCTTCCAACTCTAATATTCTATGATTCTATAATTCTATGATGGGAGACTAAAGTGATGTCCGGTTTAACAGGGACAGGAGAATTCTGGTATCATGGTAGTTGGAGAGAAGAGAAAAGAGACAATATCCCAGGTTGCAGAGCCCGTCTGTGCTGGTTTTATTCTGCTGCATCCTAGTTTAGCAGCCTGGTCACAGGAGCTCCCTGGATCTGTCTGTTGGAGCCAGGAGAGCCTCCGTCTGTGATCAAGGCTCTGTCCCTCTGCTTGAGATTAGAGCAAGGATCACCCACAGACACACTCCCTGCTCACCAAGTCAATATGAGGTCACTGCAGAGCTACTGGCTTCCTCCATAGAGAAGATGAAGGAAGAAACAGAGCAGCATTGGAGACAGGCCATCAGAAACTGGAGAGAAAACAAACTCCCCTGGGCTAGAGGTTGTGGAGCTACATTTCCCACTGGCTCTGTGCAATGAGTGGAAGCTGCTCTCACAAATCTCTGTCGGGTGCAGAGCCCATGTAGGCAGTGGAGAGGCAGGAAGAGTAGCTGCACAATGATACAGATCATTGTGGTGTGCTAGGACACAATCACAGCCCTGCCTCACCTCATGATGTGCTGTGAAATGCAGGATGCTGGGGAATGAACTAACACGTCCACTGCCACATTCAAGGAAAAAGAGGAACATTGTCTCATGGGAACTGCTATATAGACACTGATAAAATACTATCGTTAATTACCTTCTTTTATAGGTGCCACGTGTTTTCTCCACCCTAAAACCAATCACATCATTAGAGATGAGAGCTGATCTCAACAAGTATTCCATGATTCAATATTGTACAAACTATTACAATGAGGGGAAAATAAAGCAATAAGTTTTCCAGAAGTATCCTGCAATATAAATCATCCGAACCTCCACTGACCTGCATGAGTCTCTCTGTCCCAGGGTGCATCTTCACTGCAGAGTTAGCCCAGGATCTTACTTGGCTGCTGCCCCTAAGCTGTTTATTGCTCAAGCACAAAAACTCTGACTCAAGTTTGCTGGTCCTTTAAACTCAGGCTAGCTGGCAAGATTTTGGGTATAGGCTATAGTCCAGGTTCCACTTTAATTCAGGTTGGTTACCTGGGTATTTTGTGGTGTGGATGGAGCCTAATCATCTCAGCTGGTTCTTTCAGCTGGTACATCATTCAGGCAGAGAAAACAAATATGCTGACTTCTTATCACAGGATGGAGGGGACACGAATTGGCCCCAGGACACCACAGCCCAAAGTCTGAGGGGAAGGGTGTAAGAGGTGGTCATATACAAATCTATCCTTGGCCTGAAAGGTGAAAGGATGGTACCAGGCCCAAGTATCCCTCATCCTCCAGCCCTGCAGATCATGCTCCAACTGGAGAAAGGGGTGAAAAGGGAGTAATCCATCTCAGAGGAGAGAGGCTGGGGATGACAGATGTACCCTAAAGGGTCCTGACAAGAACATAAGAATGGCCATATTGGATCAGACCATTAATCCATCTAACCCAGTATTCTGTCTTCCGACAGTAGTCAGAGAAGCCTTCCAACAAGGCTGCCAGAGAAGTCTCCCCAAGGGACTGACTGTACACTTAGCCTGGTTAGGGCTGATGCTTTGATTGCCTTTTCTTTTTCTTTTCACCTTATCTTGGACTAGAAGCTGGAGGAGAACAGCAGACGATAGGAAGTGATGCAGGGAGGGCGACTCAGAGGACCACTTTGGGGACCAGACATTATTGACCCTCCTCTTGGGTCACAGTCAGGTGGTGTGGACAGGCCTGGACTCCCCTACCACTGCATGACTCCCTGCTCCTCTGATTAAAAGAGGACCTGGACAGCAAGACCTGCCTACTGGGAGGGGGCACTAAGTGTACTAACCACGAGGTCACCAAACCCAGCGACGACTCAAATTACCCTCCCACGTGAGGATCCAATTTGGTACAAAAATTTCTTATCAGAGGAAGGACAATGACACTTACCAATTTCTAGATCTCGTTTCCCTAGAGAATAAACAGAAATACATATCAGAGTTTATGAGTTTTCCTTCCCTTCTGTGTTTCTTTTTATCATCAATACAAAGTTCAGGCAGGTGATTATTTCTATTCAACTTCTTTTCTATTGCTTCTTCCCACACCCCAAATAACATTGTGCTGTGAAGTTTATCTAATTTAGACTTACTCCAAATGTTATAAAACAAGATTCTCTCAAGGGGCCACACCCCATCACAGATGGGAAAAGACGAAAACTCCTCTGGGCTCAAGTGGTATTAACCAGGCGTTGCTGCAGGACCTGCTCCACTTGGAGGACATGATCTTGAAAGGGAGAGTTAGTCACAGGAAGGGGGTGGCAGCCAGGAGGAAGGCTGCTGGAACTCAGAGGCAGGCGATTCTCACAACAGAGCCGCTGGTAGGAAGACAACTTGTGAACGTTTGCTACTCAAAAGGGCCCTTCCAACCAGGTCCAAGCTGACTGCAGCAGGGAGTGGTTGAAGACAAACCCTGTCCTGGGCTTTAGCTGTTCTTAAAAATCTGTCATGGATTCACTTGATAGTGCTACACCCCCAGCTTTGCCTCTAGACCCTTCAGTCTGCCAGACTCCTTAGGGACACTCTTCAGGGATAAACACACCTGACCGAGCATTCACACTGACACTCAAAGCGTGCTGTCAGAACAGTCGGGTGTATTAGTTACCTGGACACAGCTGCCTAGGAAGCCCTCAGCTTGTCACCAAGAATGGAAGGTTAAAGCACAGACCGTTCTGGTCAGCCCAGAGCCCAGCCAAGCTGCAGTGAACCCCACTGTCCTAGCGCTGTCTGTCTCTCTGTCTGTCTGACCCCCTTGGACAGACCACAGGTGAGATCCCCAACTCCTTCCAGCAGCCACCACCTATCCCCCACCTCACACCTCTCCAGTCCTTTGCTACTTCAGCTGGGGGATGTTGCTCAACTTCCCGGCTCAGGTGTGGGGAAATCCATCTGCCTCTGGGGTCATTGGTTGCTAGGTGCTAATGTCCAGCTGACTGGAGTTGCCAGTCTTCTCAGATGCTCTATCCATATAGGGACTAAGGCCCACACAGCCAGGCAGCACCTGCACTTATGTCTCCTAGCCTGCTCTGAGAGCAAATAGTCCTTTCCCCCTACTGGGTAACAATGCTGCATATAGGGGAAACTGAGGCACACATGTGATTGATAAACATATTACAGAAAATTCCCAAATCAGCACATTCCCAAATCCCAAATCCCAAAAAGCCAGACCTCTGTAGATTCTTGTGAAAAACTCTGAGATAGAGGTCTCGTCTGCACTGAAAACTAGGCATAGCCACTTCTCTCAGGTGTGTGAAAAATCCACAAACCTGAGACACGTGCCTCTGCTGAGCTCATTCCCTAATTAGAAGGACTTTAGGGGAAAGGGTCACTGGAAACACTCAAACAGACCCTAAAAGGTTCAGCCGATCACACACACACCAACCTCTTCCCCCCGCCCACCCCGACACACACACAAAAATAAAAATAAATCAAAGAAACAACCAAGCCTAGATACAAATGTGTAACTATCATCAAAAATTGCATTCATGGAAAATCGAAAATTGAAACTTACCAACTTCTTCAATGAGTTTCCCTTAAAAAATACAGAAATAAATAAATTATTCTCATCTCGTGCTTCATGAGAGTTAGAACACGACATGCTCTAGTAACAAAATTAATCAGGAGCATAGAGGGACATGTCCCATTTATTTGGAAATTGGGCAGATATTCTTTATGGATTAAGTGAACTGGGGCATGGAGAGGAATGTCTGAGTTATGTGAAAGTTGATATGGCTTTCCTCCCCTGATTGAAGAATAAATGTGTTCATTTACTGATTTACCACAGGGCGTTTCTATAGGACCCATCACTGTAATGACAAGGTGCTCTACACTTTATTAGCAAAAAAAAGATTTGAAGCACACATATGGGAGCCTAGGCTTTGCAGAACCTTGTCTCAAGTGGGACCAGAGACAGATAGCTGTAACCCCCTGAGAACTGGGGAAAAGCGGGGGATGGTGCACTGAGTAGAACACAACTGTGTCTTCTATGATCTGATTGTGTGGTTAAGTTTCTATTCACTTCTGCCCTCACCCTCTATCAATAAATACACACATATTCTTCTTTATTTGGATAAGATCAGCATGTCACACATTCTTTTCATGTTGAATTGCTAAATTTCTCTTATTCATTTATTAGAATATAACCTTAATGTCCAGTGTATTTCTCCCTCTGATATTTACCTTTCATTTCAAAGTGATCAATAACGAGGCCAATCAAACAAACGAACAAAACCATCAGGATCACACTCAGAGCCACCACCCAGGGATTCACCCTTGGGAAAAAGGGATCTGAAAAACAAAACACCCAGGTCTTTCCTTAGTTTGGAAGCGGTGACTAAAAGCAAATGTTTTTATTTCATACAAATACATAGATAATACCCAGCAGGATTTGTGCGAGACAAGAGTGAAAGAATGGCCATGTGTGTACTACACAAAGACCAGAAACTGATCTTAAATATGGCTCCAACCAACACAGCTTTAACACTGATTTATCCTTGAAAATACAGGCTTGGTTTGATTCATTGCTATTCAGGGGACTGTAAACTTCACGGCCTAATTATCTGCGCATAGAACCCCATTAACTTCAATAGAGTTACACCAGCAAATATTTTGTCCCTTAGTGTTCAGCAACATTCAGAAATTGCCTGATTAATTAGAATATTTTTGAAAAATCCCCTATTATCTTCCAAAATTCTGAGAAATCACAATCCCTAAAGATATTTGTGCAGCAAACTAACTAATTTTCATTTGCTGGTCTTGTGTTCAGAGTGATTCAGTCATAGACTCACAGATTTTAAGGTCAGAAGGGACCAATAAGATCATCTACTCTGACTCCTGCACAACGCAGGCCACAGAACCTCATCCACCCACTCCTGTAATAGACCCCTAACTTATGACTGACTTATAGAAGTCCTCAGATCACGGTTTAGAGACTCCATGATGGATATAACCAGGAGGGACTTTTCAAATGTGCTTAAGGCCTTATCTGCACATAGTTTGTGCTATGATGTAGTGAAATTGGGGCCACCCTCTTATGTCGTCATTTATAAATTGGTTCAAAAGTTGACAATCTATGTGGGTTCCACCAATTTATATAAATTACTGCATAAAACCTTAAATAATAAATCAGCCTGATAGTGCCCTGCCTCCATTTAGCTGAAGTTGGTAAGGAATTGACTCAAGATAAATCTATACAGGGCACGCTGAAACTTGTCTGAGCGCTCACCCAAGCAAGTACCATTGATTAACTTAATAGTTAATAAGTGCAACTTTTGTGTGTAGACCAGGGTAAATCGAGTCCCTTTGTGGATCTGGACCAAAGTGACTTAAGGAGCACAAGTCCCATTGAAAGTCAGTAGAAACAACATCATCATATGATTTAGGTGACATTTCACACAACAAATAATGAAAAATGAGTTGGTGCAGCAACAAGATCATACACAAGCCACAGTACAAAATTTACGACATTTAAATAAAATTTTAATATGAATTTAAGGTTGCAGGAACATCTTCTGTCAGTCCATTGAGTGAAAGTCTCTTCTAAAAAATAGTGGAAGTTTTGTGTGTGTGTGTGTGTGTGTGCACGCACATGCACATGAACAAGAATATCAGGAAAATCAGGCTTAATATTAAATTTACATGAAATCAAAAACGTTCATAGTCTTAATACTCACAATTAAGGGAATCCGGCTGCCTAAACTGTGACCCCGTAAAGATACCAGCCTCCCAACTTCTTTGTTTGTATGTGGATTATGAAATACCCATCACAGATGTTACAGTTCTTTTCTTCCTATCTCATGTGTTATTTCTAGCAATGGTGAGTTCAGGGTGTGATTTGAATGGCAACTGACCTGCTATATAAACTGCCGATTCCTTGTCTTGATTGAGAACGGTGTTTCTGATGCAACAGGACAAGTTTTGGTTTGACTGTTCTTTTACAACAATAGCAGTTTCTGTGTCAAACAGGTTATTAACCGCTCGGGATTTTGTTTCAGAGAGTGATGGTAAATGTCGCCCATTGAGATCTTTCCACAGCACCTCAGGCTCTGGGTACCACCCAGCTGATCGACAAACCACCCGGATCCCTCCATCCTGGTGACCCTCAACAGAGATGAGAGGAGCAGAGCCTAGAGCTAAGGGGGAAATACATAAAGGTGTTAATTCCATGAGTTAATTTATAAGGCACAAGGGAGGAGGGACAGTTTGTGGTGCCCTTCCTCACACTAGAAAGCACTAATTCATGTGGGTAGCCAGTTGAAGGGATAAATGGATACTGGAATCTCTGAAATCCCAATGTTCATGGACACAAAAATGTGAAGAAATATTTAAAATAATAGCACTGAGGCAGTCGGAAATATTGTCCTCTCAACACAGGAGCAAATGAATGCTCAGCATCTTTGGAGATATGACCCCTTCATTTAGATACCTGAATGGGATATGAACTTTTTTAAAATCTGATAGTAAGTGCATTGGATAGATATATTTATTGTAAAAAAAAAATCTAATTGGCTTCATGGTTATGGTATCAAAGCAGTATGGGAGAAAGATCTGTCTTGTCTAAGAGTGGTAAATGCGTAACTCCCCACCACCCCCACCACCATTATACAGTCACAGCAAATAAGAAGGCTGCATTTGATTTCAGCTACACCAGTAAGTAACAACCAGTAGTGAACCAATAAGAAGGCCATAAAAGTCTGGCAATCCCACCTTAGCCACACATCCTAGAAATGACTGTAGAGCAACTGGAAGGCCATATTTGTCCATCAGTCCTTTCCCCCTTAACTTAAGACCCTTTTTGGAGTCAATCAAGATATGTCAAGAAAGTGCCTTGGTCATCCTGAAAATGTTTTTAATAACATGTCGGGAAAGTTGTCAATATATTTTCCCTAGTATGAAAGTGGCTGTTTGCTGAAATTTAGACACACTGTGTTATTGTAAAATATTTCACAAACAGGGAGTCACAGTTGTTGTAATAGGAAAGAATAAATCCTGCAGACCATGCAAAGATAAAACACACACAAGTCACTGACCTGCTACCCGCAGTTCCAATATGGTTTCTTCATAAAATGTATCATCTTGAACAAAACAGCTATACTGTCCTTCATCAGATCGTCTGATATTGAGAATCCTCAAGGGAACGTTTCCATCTGTGAGTCCAGGTTTTGAAAGCTCTGTCCTTCCCCGATACTCTGGCATCTGCCCTTCATCCTGATCCTTCCCATCACGATACAGGTGCACAACGGATAAAAACTCAGACCGGAACCATCTCACTTCCATGTTTGCAGCGCTCATCCTGGGGGACAGGTGACAGGGCAACACAGTGTCCTGACCCAGGATGGCAATGACAGGGTCACTGGGTCCAATCAATGTGAACTTTGCTGCAAAATGCACCAGGACAAAAACAACAGCAAAAGTAGCTCAGAGGAAGGTGGCAATTGGATAGGAAGGAAACATCGAACAGGTTCCATTTGATACAAACTTTCCAAAAAGTTCAGGCAGAGGCAGACACCGGCATGGAAAATTTCAGCCTGAACGTTTCAGAGAGAGCAGTGCTCGTGTGCAGTGGGAATGTGGCTGTGTTATAAGAACACTCAGCCTCAGTGCATGGCCCAGACACACAGCACTGAGAGGATGCGTGGAGCTGATAACAGACAAGCTTGGTGCATGGCAGAGGCACAGAGCACTGGAGAGAGTGGGGATCTGAGAACAGTGCAGTTCAGTGCATAGCACAGGCATGTGGTGCTGACACAGGGTGGGAAGCTGAAGAGGGATGTGTTCAGTCCATGGCACAGTCGCACATCAGAGAAGCAGGCAGAGAACTGGGAATGGACGTGCTCGGTGTGTAGTTGAGACATGCTTCCTATTCAACAGCCTGTTTTCCTAAGTGCTCTCAAATTGACATGCTTACTGCCATTGCCATGACATTCGCTGGGCCTCACCGGGGTTGGTGGGGGCCATATCTGGTGTTCTTTCACCAAGGTGCTCCTGAGACAGAGCCCTATTGCTACAGCCAATTGTTGGACTAACATGGTTCAATGCTTCATATGATCAAGAGACCAAATAACCAAACTTAACCAAATGTGTTGTCTAAAGATATAACAGTTCACTATGAAAAGGAGACATATACACCCTCCTTCCGGGAAGCAATTCTTATCTGGCAGTGAGCTCACCTAACACAGGAGTACTTCAAAAATGAGCCCCCCCCCCCCCCACAAGAAAAAAAGAGGAAAACACTCCACTTATATTTATATCATGGCAGTTTTCAAGTGAAAATTCTCTTTATACATCACCTAAGAGTCAACCCATCCGTGAACGTGTTGTTACTTGTTCTGTACATTCCTCTCTGTTTTCGACACCACATTCACAACTAGGGCGGTGTAGAGGTACATCCCAGCCATTGCAAGCACACACCATTCATGTCTTGGCTTTGAAAGGCTTCTTTTTTCTATTGTGAATGCTAACTTCTGCTATACAATGTATTCTGGGATATTTGATATTGGTGAACAGATTTGTGGGAAAAACCTAATACAGTCAACTTAACTTCCCAACACTTTACAGATATATAATGCATGTTATAGGACTAACGTGCACTAATACCTAATAATATGCTGCGTACTACACCTAACATATATGTATTAATTAACAGGCCCAATAAAAAGTCACATGACATCAATATATTCTGCTTCTTCTTATGCTTTTGGCACGTGTGAGTCTCAGACTATGGCTCTGATCTTTCTAACATCTGAAACCCACTAATTTTTTTTATTATTATTATTTATTATTGTTATTATTAAACTCATGAATCAGTATCCATCCAATGCTTTGGGCACCCTTGACAATCTTTTAAAAATACTTGTGTGAAGAAACAGCCTTGTACACTGTCCCAGGAGCAAATAAAATAACCAAGTAGCAACACAATCAGAGCAAAAATTGAATAGTGAAGGTGCTGATCTTGCTGTGTGGGTAAGTTTACACACTATGAGTAGTTCCATTGACTTTGAGTTAAGCATGTTGTTAAGACACTTCAGGGGCCTAAATAAATCCTCTAAGAAACAGCAGACTCGGTGCGGATTCCTACCTGATTCCATCTTGTGAACATAAAAAGTAAGGAAGAAAGTAATAAAACCAGGGAGAGGGGAGCTGGCTCTGCAGTCATGGCAGAATGAGAGAACCTTCATCTTCACTGTAACTTGATCTAGACAACAGGAAGAAGGTGGAAAAAAACTTAGGATAGTGAGCATATCCCTCATTAACATTAAATCATTAAAGACAAACATTACAGAGGACACATTAAATAAAAAAGAAATAAATATATTGTTCAGTGAACCTTTTCATATTATGGAGTTAGAAAAGCCATTCAATTAAAGTTGAAAATGTTTTTCCTTTATGAGTCTGATTTTGTCCCATCCCTGCGAAATCCACATTAAAATAAATTCAAATCAGTATAAAAGTTGGTAATAATTCCATCAATGGAGTAAAAAGTTTAAAGGAATGAAAAAGACTGTGTGTGTGTGCGTGCCTGTGTGTGAAAGAGAGAGAGAGTCTTGATTGTTTTTTTTTTCCCATTTCTTTTCTTTCAGCATATCACAGGTTAAATGATTCAGTCCCATAACCAGAGCTATAAAATAACAGGGAAGAGAGAGAAAGATCCTCAAGGAATAAATGTCTCCTAGGAGTTATAAAAGAACAAAGGACATGGTATTCAAGTGACAGAAGCTCACCTACCTGATGAATCCTGGAAATAAACTTTGGAACAGTTTTGAGATCTCAGGTTTTCTAAAATCCTCATCCATTCTCCTCTAGTTGGGTTACATTGTCAATGACTATTTCAGTTATGAGGCTGCAAAATTAATTCTTAATAAAAAATTACAGAGGCAAAGAGCTGAATCCCCATCTTCCCTTCCATATTTCTGCTGAAATGGTCTTTATTCTTTGTCGGACACTGAAGAGAAATGTGTCTCTCTTGATGCCTGCACCAAGATAGGAAGCGAAAGTAGCAAAGTCACAGGACAGAGGTGGGGCTGTCAGTGCCCGTCACATCCTTGTTACACTTTGGGGGGAAGGATCCTCTCTCCAAGAAGCCCCCCCCAGGGTGTTTGATGGCAGCAGGCTCAGCTTTCCACGGGCCCGATCTGGCTGGGGCGAGAACTGCTAAAACCTGTCACAATACTCGTTACATTTTTCATCTCATGCTCCAAATGGAAATGCCCTTTTTCATTACTTATGTAATAAACAACCTTTGTCCTGCTAAACTGGGGTTTATGGTGAAGCCTGTGTCTGTATTGCTGTAAAGTCTGAAGGTGAAAGCCCAGCCCATCTCTGTTCTCAGATCAGTCTAACCAGGATCAAACAGTGTTAGTTTATTCCCAGTTCGGATGGTCAGTGCAGACATGATGCTCTCCTGGGCAGGTTCCTGAATCAAACCCTCCAGGTTACTGTTGTTCCTTTACAAGTGGGCAGCGCATTGATGGGGTCAGAACAAGACAATCCCAGTGCGATAGTTTCACAGGTCCATGTAACTGTCTGCCATCACCTGAACAAGACTTGAAACAGCAGGGAAGCCCTGACTGCAGGAATAGAGTTAATAAACAGACCAGGTGGGGCAGGTCATCTCTTTTATTGGAAAACTTCTGTTGGGGAGAGACAAACTTTCGAGCCTCTCGCACTTCTGCAACAGGACCATTCAAGGCCCATTAACACCCCTGCAGTCATAGGACAGAAAGAGGGGTTAGTGGGTTACAGCTGGTTGTAATGAGCTATAAATCCAGTGTGTCTGTTCAGTCCTCGAATTTTAGTGTCTAGCAGATGAAATTCCTGCTGGGGCAGAGTTTCAGCTTCTCCCCAAAGCCCCAAACCCCATTAACGAATTCAGTGTCCCTGACACCCCCACATCTGTCTCCTGTCCAGCTATTAATTCTTCCCCCTGACCAGCCCCCACATCTGCCTCTCAGCACCACATCAGTCTGAGCTCTGTCTGTCTGCGCCCAGCCCTCAGCGTGCCCCATCCCAGAGCTGAGCTGAGCCGAGCCAGCCTGCTGGTGCCACTGGGGAGCAGACCAGCCAGCCAGGCCCCACAGAAAACTGACCCAGCCCAGCTGGGATTCTCTCAGCATGATCCCACTCAAATCACCATCCTATACTTCCTATTCCTCCCTCCCCCTCACTGCTCGCCAGCCTGTGCCAGGGATGGACTTGGGCACCCACGGGGGGTGCGACCAACATCACAGGATTTAGTACAATCCAAGATATTTCAAACTAATTTGAGAAAAAATATTGTGGGGAAGTTTGTTTCTGTTGAACTTCCTGCCTTTCACCATCAAACCCCCCCACCCGACACACACACAAACCTGGTCCTCCTCTCCCTCCCATGTCAGTGAGGGAGACTTTCCCCAGGAACTGCAGGATGCCAGTTAAGCAGGGAAGGTTTATGTTTGTAATGAACCTCTCCACTTCGTATATTTAACCTAAGGAAAAATATTTGTCCTTGTTCTGTTTGGTCCATTTCCTTCGATGGCTGTGTTGTATTGTGTTGTGTTGTGTTGGGGCGGGGCGGGTCAGGGCGGGGCGGGGGCAGGGTTCTGGTTTCCCTTCTCAGGGGCGCTGCCCTTTGTGACATACCGGGCTTGAGAGGTGCTGCTGATGGGTAACTTGATCAACTAATTGGACCCAAACTGAGTGCAGCAGAGGAGGTAGCTCTGGGTGTACGTTTCCCCTCTAGCTACCTTAGGTTCTTTTGTGGCCTCCAGGATCACCAGAGCTGAATGATACACAAATCTTCAGTGTATTTAGCCTCACACCAGCCGTGTGAAATAGGGAAACATTCTCACCCCTTTTCACACATGGGGGCTGAGGTCCAGAAAAATGAAGTGACTTGCCTGAGGCCACAAAAAAAATCCCGCAAAACAGAGAATATAACCTGGGACACCAGTCTCAGGCTCACGCCATGACCACCGGACAATCCTTCCTCTGAAGTTACAGCTCCTTCTTATGCAGTTCTAGCCCTTGTGCTTGACTTAGGCTACATTTATACTGACAGTAGCAAATTCGCCGCCGCCAGATTGATCTTTCTTGATCTTTCTGCTCAATCGATCAAGAAGTCGACTGAATAAGTCCACCCTCTCAAGTAGCGTAGTGCTGAGCCGACGGGAATACTGTTCCCGTCGGCTCAGCGCAATGTAAACAGGGAAGCAGAGCAATCGACGTGAGTTACGCAAACTACGCTGCATGGTTTGCGTAACTCCCGTAGACTGCCGCTGAATGCCGCGGTAAGTGTGAACCACCCTTTAGTGTATTGTAAGGCTTGAGGTTGTTTTCAGCTAACAATTGGTAGATCAAAACTAATGTAAATGGCTAACGAGCATACCTGAGCCTCAAGGACAATGGCTGGTGTAAACATCCAATGGCTCAGAAAGCCAGATGTCCTCTTAGTGATTCTAATTCCAGTGAGAACAGCACATTTGCTTTTAGAATTTCTGTCTCATCTGCCACCTATCTATAAGGACCCTCCTTCTTCCTGCACCCTACCCCCGCCCAAGTGTAGCCCTAGCATCCTTGATGTAGGTAGAGTGATTAAAGTGTCTCTGCATGTTTGTAACGACCATTATCACTGTTGTTCTCTCTGGATGGGACAGTGTCTGTACTTGTAAGTGAATAGATAAAGAATTTAAAATGTACTATGTAATCGATAAGAAAGCGTATATAATTGACCATGTAACACCATGAAGTTGAAGCTGATTTATCAGACTTCAGGGTATCGTGAATAAACCTCTTCAGTTTTGTCTGTGCTGCCTGATCCTTGGAGAAAGAATCCTTCGTGCTTTACATCATGGAAACTTTCATGTATATAATCTGTTATCCTTCGCAAAAGGTTTTGGGGGAGGGCAGCCTTGTTCCTTCCTCCCCAGTAGGATATTTTGCCGTGCCACACTGCAATCAAGGGAGCCGGCATCATGGCGGAACACTGCATAGAGAGATAAGGGCCAGGCTGGTACCCAGCTGCGTGCAGCAAATCTTCCCTTTCCTCGTGCCTTACACTCAGGAAACTGATATTGCTCATGGTCACCTAGAGAAGACGGCATACGTTTAACATACCTGAGCTATACAGCATATGCCCTGTACCTCTTTATTCCCCATTGTAATGTCCTACAAAGTCACTTTAATTATCTTGATTTGGTTTCAGAAGAGACTATTAACCCCCCCACACTGTCCGCTGATCCCCTGTGGATACCTCGTGACAAAATGGTCATTCAAATTAAACCATGTTGCCCAGGCACCCCTCTAATACGGGGCATTTTAAATCATTTTTAAAAGATCATTAATCCTCTCTATAGCACAGTGAGGTGCCCTTGGCTTACCATCTCTGTAACAGCACAGTCAGCCAACCCTTCTGGGATGTTAGGAATGGAATGAGGGTCTGGGTTTGCCTTGTGCACTACAAGGGGAGTATTTTATACATTGTTGCAGTTGTATCATTTTCTTCGGTCTGCTAACAATGGCAACCTTGTGCATTTCTTTTCATTCTGTAGACACCTCAGCCTTGGCCTAACCCTCTGGAAATGCTGCAGAAAGACTATCACAGATTAGAAAGAGGAAAAAGAAATCAAGGGTTGACATGTGGCACAGAATAGGAAGGAGGTGAACATCCCACAGTGCTGAAGGAACGGGTCCAAGACTATTTAGAAGGATTGGACATTCACAAGTCCATGGGGCCGGATGCAATGCACCCGAGGGTGCTGAGGGAGTTGGCTGAGGTGGTTTCAGAGCCATTGGCTATTATCTTTGAAAGCTCGTGGCAACAGGGGGAGGTCCCTGAGGACTGGAAAAAAGCAAATCTAGTGCCCATCTTCAAAAAAGGGAGGAAAGAGGATCCGGGGAACTACAGACCGGTCAGCCTCACCTTAATCCCTAGAAAAATCATGGAGCAGGTCCTTAAGGAATCCATTTTAAGGCACTTGGAGGAGAGGAAGGTGATCAGGAACAGTCAACACGGATTCACCAAGGGAAAGTCATGCCTGACCAACCTGATTGCTTTCTATGATGAGGTGACTGGCTCTGTGGATGTAGGGAAGGCGGTGGACGTGATATACCTTGACTTTAGCAAAGCTTTTGATACTGTCTCTCACAGTATTCTTATCAGCAAGTTAAAGAAGTATGGGTTGGATGAATGGACTATAAAATGGATAGAGAACTGGCTAGAGCATAGGGCTCAATGAGTAGTGATCAATGGCTCCATGTCTAGCTGGCAACCGGTCACAAGTGGAGTGCCCCAGGGGTCGGTCCTGGGGC
>ML681556.1:242046-271244 GCA_007922225.1 Emydura subglobosa
GGGCCTTTAGCAGTGGGCGGGCTTGCGCCCGCCCACTTCCCCGGGTTACAAATAGGTGCACTCTCCTACTGCCCTCTGCCCTCACTATCTCACAATACTTATATTCTACTTTTCCCCAGCCCCTGTACTGATTTTTCACACTTGCTGTCTGGTCACCGTAGAGGTGGGAAACCCTGGGTCCAACCCCCCTGCTCCAATCACTCTTTCATCATTTATCCAGACTGGAACAACTTCAACAGCTGACACTGAGGGAGCCCCACATCAGAATTGCCCATAGCTCAGGGCACATCTACACTACAAAGCTAAGTCGGCCTATGTTAGGTAGATTCACAGCCACCGGTTTTTCATGTCCACACTGCCGTCCTTCTGTTGGTGGTGCACATCCTCACCAGGAGTGCTTGCACTGACTTATGAGTGGCAGTGGGCGGGGATGAGAGCTCTCACCTCCCAGCTCTCCACCGAGCTCCCAGAGTGAGTGCCAAGTGCAGCTGGGAGCTGAGACCCCGGGCAGCAGCCAGGCTCCAGCTGGGAGCCCAAAGCTTGGGCTCCTGGCACTTGGCAGTGAGGCTCGAGCTGTCAGTACTGCTGGAACAGGTCCCTCCCCCCATCCCTCTGAATTTCAGAACAGGACTCTGCCAGCCGTGAAACTGACATTCTTGTCAATTTCACGGCTCTCCTGTCGGCCACTTTGACAGCCAAAAGGTGATGCAAGTAATGCGGTGTCTACACAGACACTGTGTCACCTGAACTACGTATACCTAAGCCTTTCGCCTCTCATCAAGGTTGATTTACTAGGTCGGGGTAATGGACGATTTACAACAGTGCCAGGAACATAGTAGTGTGTATGATTCTTTAGTGAGGCTGACATAAGCTGCCTTACTTCAACTTCCCTCAGCAGTTAGGGCACTCTCCGTAAGAGATGGATGACCCCCTGTTTGAATCCCTTCTCCACCCCACGGGGAAGAGTGAGTTGAACCTGGGTGTCCCACAACCCAGCTCAGTGCTCTAACCACTGGGCTAAAAGTTATAAGATGGACATTGCCTGGTCCTCCAGTCATTTTGTGCACTGTGGGGCAGGCACCTAACTAATTCGCTCAAGAAATGACTTGCCTAAGCTGTCTGGCTCCAGGTGGCTGGTTCCCATTCATGGATCACTAGCAAAGACAGGCACCTCCCTGCAGCCTGGACTTAGGTGTCAATCTTTCAGAGAGGGGACGGGGCTTAGAACGCGCCCTGTGGTTGACATTTCCCACTGGTTGGCTTAGGCACCATCATTTCCCCCTCTGGCTGTTTTGTGAGGAGTGAGACAGGTGCCTAGCCCATTGCCACAGGAAACGTGTTAGGCCTTTTCCATTTTCTGCCAGAATGCTGAGTGAGGGACAGAATTAGGCTGCTAAAAGAAACTGAGCTTGGACGAGTAACTAAGAACCAGCCGCTGCTATTGCTAAATATCCAGTGAGGAATCCCTCCCTCCTGGGATAAAAGGAAATCCACTATTTGTGGGTGTCCCTCTCTTTTGAGGATGTGCAGCTCCCTAATGTCTATGGATATTGTCCATTCCCTCATTTGGACAGAAAGCCGGCACATAGGCTGAAATTTTCCCAGTGCACAAACATCAACACTGCTGATAGGGGAAGCATGGAAGTGAGAGGGGATTTAAGGGTAATTATGCAAATGATCAATACTAAGGCCAGATCCACAAAGAGAATTGGTGTTGCAACACCAAGCATCAAAATGCCTAACTTTTAAGACATTTTATTACCCTGTCACCTGTCCCCCAGCATTAGTGCTGAGAACATGGAAGTGAGATGGTTCCAATCTGAATTCACTTCATTTGTGCACCTGTATCAGCATGGAAAGGATCAGTATGAGCAGCAGATGCCAGACTATCATGGAAGGACAGAACTTTTGAAAGCTGGCATCATGGATGGGAATGTTCCCTTGAGGATTGTCGATATCAGACTCTCTGATGAAGGACAATATCGCTGTTTTGTTCAAGATGGTGTCTTTTATGAAGAAGCTGTATTGGAACTGAAGGTAGAAGGTCAGTAACATGTGTCTGTAATCTCTTAGATGACTCTTAGACCCAGACCGACAGAAGTACTTAGGTACCGAACTCCTCATTTCAGGCATCTATGTCCAAAATTTAGGTGCTGCTGAGATCCTCAAAATAGTCATTAAATTAAATAGTCATTAGGCAAGAGACTCAGAGAAGACTCACTCTGTAGTCCAGTGGTTAGGGAGCCCACCTGGTAGGTGGGAGACCCAAGGGCCAGTCCCCCTGCTCTAATTAATCTTTGATTATTTATCCAATCTGGACAAACAATTAAATAGCCATTGGAGCACGGGGATTGGACCTGAGTTTTCCCACATCCCATGGGTGTACTCTAAGCCCTGGACTACAGTCTTTCTCTCTCTAGCCCAATGTCTGTTCTACTGTTTATAAATATTTAAATAGTCATTGGGCTAGAGGGAAAGAGAGGCAAGATTTTCCTTGGTCATAATCCTTAACTTTATCTGTTCATACTGAGACATTTTCAATTAAACAGTTCATGTTGTTGAATCGAGAGTCACTTACTCAGCAGGTGGATCCAACAAATCTTTATTAAGGCAAAACACTCAGCAAGTGGCAATCAGTTACTCACCAGTGGGAAGCTCATTGGGATGATATCATCACAGCCACCTCCAACAATGGACAACACAGCTTCCACCTCCCTTTACTGCACAAATTTATTTATAACTTTTTGTTATATTTACATTAGTCTTCCATTTCCATGTTAACTCTCCTGTCCTGTCACTACAGGTTTAATGTTACTTCAGCCCAGTCTTTTCTTGCTTTTTTGTTACTTTATCTTTTTTTCTCTCTCTCAAACATAATTACTCTGCAACTTCTTACATGTAGGCAATTCTGCTTATGCTGTTAAACGTTACCAGAACAAACTCTTAAAAATCCACAGCAGGCTTCTGTCTGGCCTAAATCTGACTATGCTCCCAACAAATGCCACGCCAAAGACACCGGCTGGGGCTAGAGGCTTCCACCCCCTGAGGTGAAAGCCCTGAGCCCTGGCAGGTGCTACCCACGGGGCAAAACCTGTGAGCCCTGGAAGGTGACTTTGAGCCCCAACAGGTGCCCCCTGTGGTACAGAAGCTCCTTTGGGATCAGGAGAACCTTTTTGGTAAAAAGCATAGAGTTTTAAATAACTTATCTCTTTACTGGACTTAGTGGCTGATTGGGTGCCAGAGACTGAAATGTAATAAAGGGGGCTGTGTATATTTTGTTTTAGCTTCTTGTTAATCAGTGTGGGAAACCAAAAACATTGTCTGTGGCTGGTTGGAAAGTCTGACTTCAGTGTCACACACCAATGCTGGAAAAATCTGCTCTCCCTTTGCACCCTGACCTGACCTTGGCATTTTTAGATGGTCTAACCTAGGCATAGACGAGTCACAGGGAGAAGAAAAGGGACAGAAAGATTTATAAAACACCACTGAAGGTGAGACTGTAACTCATTAATTTCCTATGTTACTTCCTTGGCTTCGTTACCATACTTCGTTGTCATTATAAAAAATGTTCCCCAAATCTGTGGGTCTCTTTTCCATTGCTCCTTTTCACTCTGATGGTTATTTACAGTAAATAAACCATGAAAGACAATTCTGATTTGTTCTGTTTGAATTTTCCAGCTGCAATTGTTGGGGGCAGAATTGTGGGATTTGCTCCCCTACAGCACCAACAGGGACAATACCAGCATGTCTGTATGATAAGATGTTGGGTTTTACTGTGATATGTTGGTATCCAGCCTGTGCTCTGTCTCTTGTGGTGTCTATAGCCATGTCAATCAGGAATTCCTCAGCTCTTCTCTGTGGAGAGATGGCTGAATACGTGGTGCTGATTCCCCTCTTTGTTCCCGGAGGTAATGAATTTATTCAAAGTTGGCTAAAGAGATATGAAATATGTTCTTCACATTTCTTCTGCCCATAAGTAATTGCTGCGGAGTCCATGGCAGTGTTCATGGGATGGGACCTGTTCTCAGAGTCTCTGGAGGTTTGTCTACACTAGGATGCAGGTTTATCTCTCTCATTGTGCAATCTGTGTGTAGACAAGGCAAATGGTGGTTTCACCTCAGTGTAACTGGTCAAGAAGAATTCTGTGGGTTGGAGGGTGTTGGGGAGGTTGGGGTCACTTTGATTAGCTACACTGAGGTGAAAGCCTCACTTTCCTCATCTCCACTAGGACTGTACAATGAGATCACGGCCTCATGTTTGCTTTTGCACAGAAAATAAACCCAAAAAACCTTTCACCTAGGGTGGACATGAGCTAAAAGATGGGATGTAAAGGGAGATTCCCCACTTTTTTCCAGGGCTGTGACTTGCTCGTCTATGAGCTTCTAATTGAAATGACTGGGTGTAGGATCCATGCAGGGACTTAGGCGTTGCAACGCTGAGCATCACCGCACCTAATTTTTAGGTTCCTAGAACATCACAAGAACAACCCTGTGACCCACGGAGCCTGATGTAGGTGCCTAGTCTCCTTGTACAATGGACGGAGTCCAGCAGATGCCTTAAAACGCAATCCACAAGAGCCAGCATGCTAAGTGAGGAGCCATCTAAACTAGTCACTGGGAGATACTAACAACAGGGTGTGTCCTAAGCCCGGCCCCTCTCTCAAAGGTAAGCGCCTAAGGTTATGTTTACACTGTAGTTTGTCAGCATAATTTATGTTGCTCAGCGGTGTGAATAATCCTCCCCACCCCCCCGCGTGACATAAGTTACACCGAGATAAGCACCGCTCTGTACAGCGCTGATGTAGCTGCTGCTGCTCATGGAGGTGTTTTTATTAGGGCGACAGGAAAGCTCTCTCCCTTTGGCATTGAACATCTTTTCCTGATGCGCTGCAGTGGCCCAGTTGCATTGGTACAGCTCTGCTGCTGCAGCGCTGGATGTGTAGACAGGCCCTAAATCTGGGGGGCTACTCTGCATATCAATCCACCGCTGGAGGCGTTCCATGAGAATGAGTTTGGCACCTGCTGTCCTACACATAGCTTGTAGGTGGGGGATGTTTCAGTATTCCTAGCCACTTTATAGCTTTTAGCCCACTGGTAGCACACTTGCCTGAGATGTGGGGGATCCAGGTTCAATGTCCCACTCTTTGCCCAAGGGGAAGAAAGGATTTGAACAGAGGTTACTCATTGTCTAGGTGGCTGCTCCAACCATGGAGCTATGGTATAGTTGGATGGTTCAATCTCTCCTGTCCTCACTCACCTTGAGCATGAGACCCGGACCAGCTCACAACCACCCAAAGTGTCTTCCTGATTCTGGCTGGAGGACAGGAATTTTTGTCCATACTTAAGAAATTGAAAGCAGTGTCTTCATGACTTCCTCAGCAGAACTTCACACAGACTGAGACTCTGGTCATTACCTTGAATGATTGCGGTGGAAGGATCCTAAAGTTCTGGGCAGATCCTCAGCTGGTGTAAAGTTTCAGCTCCACAGCACTGCTGAGATCTGTCCCAGCAAGTTTTCAGTGAATTCAATGTCGCCTCTTTGCCAACATAGCTACATACACTAAGTCAAGCACAAGGGCTAGAACTGCATAACTTCAGAGGAAGGATTGTCCGGTGGTCATGGCGTGAACCTGAGACTGGTGACCCAGGTAATATTCTCTGTATTGTGGGAATTTCTGTGTGGCCTCAGGCAAGTCACTTCATGTCTCTAGACCTCAACCCCCATTTGTGAAAAGGGGTAAGAATGTTTCCCTATTTCACACGGCTGGTGTGAGGATAAATACATTGAATATTTGTGTATCACTCAGTTCTTGTGATCCTGGAGGCCATAAAAGAACCTAAGGTAGCTAGTGGGGAAACACACCCAGAGCTACCTCCCCTGCTGCACTCAGTTTAGGTCCACTCAGTTGCTCAAGTTACCCATCAGCAGCACCTCTCAAGCCCAGTATGTCACAAAGGGCAGCGCCCCTGAGAAGGGAAACCAGAACCCTGCCTCACTCCAGCACAAAAGAGCCATCAAGGCAATTCGACCAAACAGAAGAAGGACAAATATTTTTCCTTAGGTTAAAAATACCAAGTGGAAAAATTCATTACAAACAGAAACCATCCCTGCTTAATTAGCGTCCTTCAGTTCCTACAGGGAAAGTCTCCCTCAATAACATGGGAGGGAGGATGAGGTCTGTGTGTGTTGGGAGCCGGGGGTTTGATGGTGAAAGGTGGGAAGTTGATACAGAAACAAACTTCCCCCAAATATTTTTTTCTCAAGTTAGTTAAAAATATCTCAGATTGTCCTAAATTCTGTGATGTTGGTCACACCCCCAGTGCCATCCAGCTGGGTGCCCACGTCCATCCCTGGCACAGGCTGGTGGGCAGTGCTGGGGGGGGAGGGGAGGAATAGGAAATACAGGCTGGTGATGTGGGACCAGGCTGACATGGGTGGGTCTCACTTGAACATGGAAAATGCCCCCAGCCACGCTGGTGCCAGAGTCCCAGCTGGGCTGGGTCAATTCTCTGTGGGGCCTGGCTGGCTGGAGTCCTGTCCAGAGGCACCAGGCCGCCTGGCTCAGCTCAACGCGGGGATGGGGTACACTGGGGACATGTCATGGACATAAAGAGGTCAGATTGACATGGTGCTGAGGGGCAGATGTGGGGGCTGGGCAGGGACAGAATTTATAGCTGGGCTGGAGACAGGCAGATGTGGGGGTGGCCGAGAGACAGGATTAGTTAAATATGTTTTGGGGTTTCTGGGACAAGCTGGAAACTCTGCCCCAGTAGGAATGTTTTGTAAATCTAGCCTGATAGACGCTAAAAATCAAGGACTGAACAGACGCACTGGATTTATAGCTCATTGCAACCAGCTGTAGCACACTAACCACTCTTTTTGTCCTATGACCGCAGTGGTGTTAATGTAAGCGGGGGAATGGGCCCGCTATTGTGGGGAACTTTCCTTGCTTATACATGACCCAGGTGGAGTTGGTTAGTGAAAGGATCCGAGTCCCTGTTCCCACTCCCTTTACCCAGAGGCCCCTCTTGACCTCGAAGTCTCCCCTCCCACTCTCCTATATAGCGGGATCCCTGTAACCCTGACAAGGCTGGGCCCAGGATTCCTGGGGCTCAATCCCCAATCTTGCTGTGGTCCCTTAAGGCAGGGGCTAGGGTGTCCCCACTCCGGGTACTAACTCTGCACTGGGCGCTTCCCTGACCCACTGATCATTGTACACAATGCAAAGCAACAGAATTTATTACACAAACAGCAATCAAAAATCAAATAAAAAATAAGAAAAGAGGAGAAAGGTTAAAGGAAAACACCCAACACTGCCCCCTGGCACAGGGCACCACAAACAGTGTTTCTGGGGTGTAAGGGAGGTTCACAGTCTGTGTCACACGTCGCAGGCCCACTGTCCAGGACCTGGCTACGCTGCAGAGTTGCAGAGAGTCAGACACTTTCTCTGGCAGGAGCCACACACTCCCAGGGTCCCCATGGTTCTCCCCAGCTGCTCACTGCACCCAGATTCAGATGGCTCCAGCCCCCAGCTTCTGCTTCACTCCGCTCAATGCAGCTACGCTCGGCTCGGCAATCTGGGATGCCCCTCTGGTTCTGCTGCTGTGGGTCAGCTCAGCTTAGCTTTCTGTGTTCCTCTTCCAGCTGCTGGCTGCTTTGTCTTTAGCTCCCCTCTGCCCTGACCCTGCAGGCAGCTCCAGCTCACACAGAAGGCCCAGGACACCGACCCTCCTGGCTCTCTCATTGTCCTGCCCGCCCTGTCAATGAGGGCTGTGTCTGTTCCAGGGTCCTGCTTCCTCCAGAGATGGCCAACCAAAAAGATCCACTAAGTTTCAGTAAGGGGATAATAGACCCCTTACATTCCCCCCTGCTAAAATTCTGCCACACCCAGGATGTTCACACCAGCGCACCTAGGTCCCATATTAACAACATTTACCAGCATCATGTTATACACAAAAATACCTCCATTAACAATTAACGAAAAGAACATTTAACATATTTCGCACTCCATGTCCACTTCTCTATGTTAATCATGATAATATTCATCAACACTACACAGAGTTCATAACATAATCATCTCTAAGTTTAAGGGGTGGTACACCCTTATTAGTTCTCTGGGATCTTCTTAAGACTGGTGGTTCATCACCCATCTTCCCTATGCTGCTGTCCTCAGGTAACACTGGGTCAGTTTGAGGGATCTGGCCATTTTTGTTGTGGTTTGGGGTTACCCCACTCTGTTCCTCTCGGTATTTGGTTTGTGGGACTAGCACCATCTCCCCATTGGTTTCAGTCTCCTCGGGGCATGCTGGCCTACATCTCCTGTGGTCCCTAATCAGACTAAGGGTGCAATGTTTTAGCTGGTCCCTATGTACTACTCTCTCAGGGCCTCCTCGTTCAGGCCGGATAGTGTAAACTGGCAACTCAGGATTGTTGCGAGTGACCATAATGTGGGGATTTGACTCCCTCTTGTCCTGTATTTTATTATGTCAGCAGCATCTATAGTTATGAACTGGTACACAGTCACCAGGCCTTATGAGAGCCCTGCTGGACAGGAGATCATAAGTCTTTTTGTTACTTTGGGTTGTGTCTTTAGTTGTACTGAGAGCAACTTCACAAGTTGTCTTTAGCCTGCCATGGACACCTCTGACCCAGTCATCAAAATTGGTCGCCTCATCTTTAGAAGAGAAAACTTCTTGGTGCTTCTCTGGCAACACCCCTGGGGCTGCGCTTGGGCTGGAAGTGGCAGTCTCCCACCACACCTTTCTTGTGTTACGGGGAAGTTCATTGACCCTGGCTTCCAGATCTATCACCGGGGACAGACTGTAGGACGCTCCGCTGGTGTACAAACAAACGGCAATGTATTGTGGTGACAAACAATACATTCAAAACCTCTGAAGGTAAGAATACACACAATGGGGATAAACCCCAGAACCCACAACCAGTAACACAACCCCTGGATCCCCAACGTCTCTGATATTTATGGTTGGTCTTCACTCCTCCCCAGGAGCGCTGGTCACGACCTGGTCTCCGTCTGCTTTGGCTCCAGGTCTGCAGTCGGCGGATTCTCGTCATCGGTCTATGACTCCGGCGCAAACCGATCGTGTCCCTCCCACTCTGCCACTCGGATGGACAGCCCCATCTGTGCTAGTGAGTTCCTTAAATCCGCTTGGTTCGCTTTTCCCCCAACCAATCATCTTTCCAGCATCTTTCCACTGGCCAACATTTCCCACTCTTTTGGGGTGTGCAGGCGGCACTCTGTATCCGGGCAGACTTGCCTTTGCTGACATCCTGCCAAGCATCCTGGCCTGATCCCACGCATGTCTGACTCCATCTTGGATCTGCCATCCAATATGGAGTCTGGCCTGGTCCGCTCTCTTGCCTTAACTGGGGACTCTCTGAACCTATTTACAAACATATAATCATTCCCCAACATCCTACAGAACCAAAAGTCATGATAATAGACAGCACAAGAGACAGAGCACAGGCTGGATAGCAACAAATCACAGTAAAACCCCAGCTCCCATCATAGGCACATGCCAGTGTAGTCCCTGCTGGCATTGGGGTGACACAACCAAGTACCGAAACAAATCCCACAACTCTGCCTTCCAACAATTGCAGCTGGAAAATTAAAATTAAAAAAAACCAAACAAAAAAAACAACAGAATTGTCTTTCATGCTTTATTTATCCAAATACACAAATACCCAGCATGGTGAAAAGGAGTTGAGAAGCAGCTTCAATAACAACCATAACAATGATGACACTAAAATGGCAACAAAGTCAAAGGCAATTTATGAGTGACAGTCTCATCTTCAGGATGTTTTTATAAATCTCTCTGTCCCTTTTCTTTCATACAGTTCATTTTTACTCACCATTTTTTCTAGCCCACATTTCCCATTCTGTTAATTTCTCTGTGTCTCTTCCACTCTCCTCCGGTCCCTGTCACAGATCATTCCCGCTCACGTTCTCCATTCTCTCCCTGAGTTTATCCCTTCCTCTCTCGCTGCCTCTGGCTGCTTCCCCTCTTCAGAGTGTTTTCCTCTCATTATTTTCATAGCTATTTTCCACCCTTTCTTTAGGATTCTCTGGTAATTTTGTTTTACTTTATCTTTCCCTTTTGTTTCCTCTATTTGCTCTGGTTCAACCCACCCCAGCCCCAGAGACGTAGCAGCGTTGCCAACCCCAGAAGTTAAAAATCATGAGTCAGTACCGAAAGTCATGAAATGGAACCCCTAAAACATGAAGTTTCAAAACAACACAGACTGTATTCTGGGTGATCCTGTGATTTGTGAACTCTCCCTGCCATCCCCCCTGCGTGTGTGTGACAATTACTGTGGTGCCAGCCCTGCAGCGACAGAGGAAGGTGACTGTGGCCCTGCGGCAGGAGCTCTGGCTGGGAGCCCCAGTGAGATCTAACCCCACAGATTGTACAAACCCTCCCTGCCGCTGCGGAGCTTCCAGCTTCTCTTCAAGTCCCCAAAGCCTCATTAATTAATGTTGGGTCCCAGCCACCCCGATGTTTGCCTGCCCCCTGCCCAGCCCCACATCTGCCCCTCAGGGCTCCTCTGCTCCTCCTGCACCTCCTGGGGTTCTTCTCCCCAGTTCCCCTCCCATCCTTGGTGCTGCAGGGAGGGAGGGAGAGGAGTTTCCAGGGGTCATAGAGATGAGGGACCAGGGGGCTGGTTAGATGGGAGTCCTACAGGGTCATAGGATATGTGAGGCTAGAGAGGCTGATTTCAGTGTCCCCAGTGGGATATTCCCCATGTCTCAGGGACACAGGCTGAGCTGGGATCCTGGCCCTACCCAGAACCAGGGGTGGATTCTCCCCCAAGGGACAGAGGCTGGCACGAAAGTGAAGATCGGGGCCTGGTCACCAGCATAGAAAAATGTCACCTGTCCCCGGTCACAGTCCAGATACATCCGGATCCTGCAGGGGAACCGGCGCAGGGGCAGGCAGGTTGCAGGGGAGGTGAGAGCCCAGAACTGATCCCTGCACCGCTCCATAGCCCAGATCCCCCCCTGCGGGCTAAGGCTGATCCATCCCTTCCTCCTCACAGACTCTCTGGCTACCCCCACAGCCCAGTATTGCCCACCCTCCACCTCCACCTCCAAGCAATGTCTCCCCGAGGTGAATCCCTCACAGCCCAGCACACAGGACACAGTGTCAAATCTCTTAGGGTTGTCGGGCAGATCCTGCCATCTGTCTGCCCTTCTCACATTTTTCCCATCCTCAGACAGGACGAGGTGGGGATGAGCCGTGTCTGGATCCAGAGTCACATTTGCTGGGGAGAGAGAATCAGAGCATTAGGGGATGAGCTCAGGCCTGGGTGAGGCTGGGACCATTTCTCACACTCCTCAGCAGCCCTGCTCTGGCTGGGACACACCTGGATCCCAGGGAGCTGCCTCTGTCCTGGGCACCTGAGGCTGAGCAGAGCTGTCACTGCAGTTCCTGTAATGGGACCCAGCCACTTCCTTTCTTTCTCTTTTATTTGCTGAGGCTTCAGCTCCCTTCTCCCCTTGCTGGGGCTGCTCCATTCCCAGCAGCAGAGACACAGCAAGGAAGGTGTTCGAAGCTTTTAGTGAGGAGGGAGCAGAGGAGGTAGGTACCAGCTGTAAACCCTTGAGGCAGTTGCCTCCCCTAATGCAGCCTCCAGTCCCAGGCCAGGGAACAGAGAGGAAGATGCAGCATTGGGACAGAGCCAGATAAGAGCAGAGAGCAGGAGGTGGTATTGGGTGGGGTAGCATTTCATGTGTTTAATTTTAGGGCTGTGTCTGTCATGGCAGGTTTTGGGTTGGTTTTAACTTTATCTATAAATTCATGAAAATGTTTTAAGGGAATTTTCTCAAATTAAAAATAACTCCACCTGCAATCTTGCCCTGTGTGTGTGCTCCTTGAGATTCTCCTACTTTTCTCTCCAGTTCAGATGGCAGAATGTCTGGAGGGGGAAAGGAGAAAAGAGATGAGATTTCCATCAGATTTATAATGACGTTCCCACTCTTAACTTACCTAGCTTGGTTTAATTCTGACAGAGAAAGAGACAGAGAGACAGAGACATGCCCAGGTCTTTAATAGAAATATAAACTAAGCTGAAACCTTGTTTTCCTCTTTCATTCAGGCGTCCCACAGCAGTGGAATCAACAGCCATTAGGTCTCACAACCACCCTAGGAGATACAATCAGTAAAACAAATTCACTTTCCCCTCATTATCGCTTCCCCCTCTCCAGACCTCAGCTAGTTTGTATCAATCATCTCTTGCATTTTATCAGACCCTAGACCCAGATCCTGCAAAGACATTAGCGTGAATAGAACTTTCCTCACTTTAGTCCCTTTGTCATTACTGGGATGTTAAGAGTTTGCAGGGTCAGGGCTCTTCATTGTAAGCCCCTTGGGTCTATTTACCCAGCATCTCTGCAGAGCTCAGCACAACGGGGCCCTCGTGTTCCATGGACTGAAACACACATAATAGTAACTGATTTTATAAGTGTGGAGATTCAAGCTGGGAGAGGGACAGCTCAATGGCCATATTAACCCTGAACTGGCAAAGGGATAGAGGGAGCAATTTGTCACTCCCCTAGTCAGTGGCTGCAGAGGCTCATGCAGACCTTGGCACAGTCTGGGGAAGGGCTGAGATCCAGACAGAGCAGCACCCATGTTTCTGTGACGCCCCCTCCCCCCAAGGCTTTGCAAGTTCTGTAGTTGGGAGAGAAACTGAGAGACCCCAAATTAGGCCATTTTGCTACAGTTGGGCCTCAGTGTTGTGACCTTTATAAGTCAAGAATTAATGTGAGACGTCCTGACACCTGGGCCCTTGTTACACCTGATTAATTCCTCTACTTTCCACCTTTCATTCAATAGACACGTCATCTAATTATGAACCAATTGGCCAGAGTCCGTCCCCTCCCAAGTCTCAGAGGCTCGTCCCAATTTCCCCTCCGAGATCCCTTCTCAGCACCTTTGAATGTCCTCAGAGTCTCCATTAGCAGAATAGTTTTCTGGGAGAAATCACTGAGTCTCTTTTCATGTTCAGGAGAAATCTCCACCGGCTGCTGGAACTTCCCCTTCTCACACCTGCAGAGAAAACTTCACATTCTTATATTTCATTCAGTGACACATTATAATTTGTTGTTAGTAAAAGTTGCTGCTCTAATGGGCCTGGAGTTAGAATTCCTCTGCCTCTCCCAGCTTCAGAGCAGGTGCAGCACAGGCTGTGGCAGTGAAACCTTCCCTCTGAAGGTCCCATTAATATTCGTCAACTCTGGCCTGGAGAGACCAGCTCTGGGGATAAAATGGGAACTTTTTTCACTCCATGTCTCCATGCTGAGTTGGACAGGAGATTCCCATGTTACGTCTTACAGAAATCTATTCACTCAGAACTAGGCCAGTGGTTCTCAACCTGTGGCCTGCTTGCAGCCCAATCAGCAGAGAGCTGCAGTCCATGTGACATCCTCAGGGCCATACAGGTAGTGAATATATCGTGTGGATGTGGTCCACATTACGAACAGAGAGCTGAACATGCGGCCCACAATGATAGGCTGAGAGCCACTGAACTAGACTGACACACCAACACCCCCTCCCCAGCTCATTGCACACAGGTCTCCAAACAATCCTGCGCTGGGAAAGACTCTTGATCACTGTTGCCCTGGGCTGAATGGTAACCAGCGCCCAGCAGTGAAAGGCCCATATTCCAGCCCCACTATCCTGAGGCAGCCAGTCCCCCAGGGATCTGACTTCTCTAGTAAAACTTTAGGTTCATCTTTCCCACTGAATCAATCATTCTGGAGTCTTTAGGATAAGGTCATCAGAGAGGTTTGTATCCAACATGTGACCTTCCCCACACATTTTGCTGTGTGACCCTGGGGAGCTGTGGTGCTAACATGGTTTCCAAGCTTTTTCCCAGCATTGTGAAGTGGGAGTGGGAAGGAGCCACGTACCTGCTCAAGGTGCTTCTGACATCCTAGAAGGGAAAGAGAGAAAACGAATCTCAGTCACACCTGACACACACCGGGGATCCAAGGGAAGGCATATTGCAAATATGAGGAAAAGAAGACCTGGCCCAGCCCGAAGGCCATGATTTATTGAGCTAATGGGGCTTTTCCATCTCTAATATCACTGTCTTTGTGGCCCTGAAAAGAGCAATAGTCATTCACATGTCAGAAACACACACACTGAGTTACACTGAGATCTCTGACTGTCATGTTTTAGGAGTTCTCCTGTCCCTGTGTTGGGATCTGGAGTATTGCTAACTCAGTCTTACCTGCAGGAATTCACTTGATGCCTTCTGACACTTCCCCTCCATCTCACTGATCAGCTCACTGAGCTGTGAAATCTCCTCAGAGAGTTTGGTGATATTTTCATTCTGTATCTTCACAATCTCCTTGTCCAGTTTTTCCAGCTGGGCCAGCAGAAGTCGCTCTTGTTCCTCCAAGAACAGCCGCAGTTGCTGAAATTCAGAAACAATTTTCTGCTTCTCCTTTTCTATCCGTTTCTGTAAAGCAATAGAGAAAGGGCTGGTCGGGACATGAAGGTAGGCTGGGGTCGTTTTGTGGAGTCCTGAATGTGCAGGAGGGAAAACTTCTTTGCAACCCCTAAGATTTCTGACTCTTGAGTTTACCCAGTGGTGACCTGGGCAGGGATTCTCTCGCACCTTTTTCATTTCTCCCCAGTATCTCTGAAAAGGGCGGTGTCCATGTCTGACATGCTTAGGACACTGTGTTATCAATGGCATCTGGGAACGGTGATCCTGAGCAGTAGGAGGCAGGACTCAGCATTACATGGACAGAAGTTGCAGGGGGGAAAAAGAATCAAATAATTGAACAGCTCAAGAAATGACACAGATGCAGGGAAAGCCACAAGGGCTAGAAATTAACTGAAATGAAAGCTTTGATACTGCATATGAATCTAACACAGAAAATCTATGATCATGGAGAAACATATCCTCACTCACCAAGGCCACAGAAGAATCTGCCTACAAACAGACCTCTCACCACAAATCTCCACAGGTCAATAACAACAGGCTCCTACCAGATACTCCTGGCTTTTCTCCTCTGCAGTCACTTTAAATCCCAGGAGCTTTTCTCTCTCTTCCCTCCGAGTCTTCAAATTGGCTTGAATTTTTTCCTGTAGAAACAGAGATGATTTAGGAGGTTTCATTTTGAGGGCTGAGAGGGGTGTGTAGGGGGATGTTTGTCCACCCAAACCCAAGGTGACTTTTGGTCCTAATTGACTTATGACATCATGGCCACCAAGGAAATGCAAACTAACAATGGAGACTCGGAATGTGTCATATTCCAACTTGTTTCCAATTCAGGTTCAGTCTTTTTATTAATTAGAGGGAGACCTCACTTATCTAAGCTTGATTGGTCTTTATTAATTCATTAGTAGTGCAGCACATAGTAGAAATCTGGAGTGACATGGGGGTGAATCAATTAATGTGGTTTTCAGAAGATTAAAGGAACAAAGTGATTCAAATCCCACGGCTGGAAATATGGGCTGGGATTCTCCAAGGAACCCAACTCCCAAATGAGGTTCAGCCCTGAAGTCCTGGGGATTGCACTGGTTGTACAGAACTGGTCTAAGCACTAGGGCGAAACGAACTCCATTAGACGTGCTGTTGTGTGTTAAGAAGGGTTGGGGTTTGCCCTGGTGCTGTCCTGAACGCTTTCAGGAGAAATGCCTCTGGGTAGGTACCTACAGTCCCACTGCCTAGTAAAGATCCCAGAAGCAGTGGTTTCTGGGAGATTTCAAAAGACTGCATGGTGAGACTAATGAAACCACTTTGTCCGGTCCTTGCCAACACGCACAATAAAATGGTCAGACAGGTCAGCACCGCCCAAGGGTTAGTTTTGCTGCAATGCAATCTAATCCCAATGGTATTTGGCATGGACCTGCACTGTCCCTTTTATGTGAGGACTCAAGGTGCATGGGGTTCACGCAGCGTTTAGCACAATCACCTCCTGTAGTGCTGGCCAGCATCTCCCTGCTGGGTCTGGGGCCTTTATCAAAGGTCTTTCCATTCTAATAGCTGCACCTCAGCACTGCTCAGTGGTGCTGCAGGGGTGGTAGCAACTGGTCTGGCTATTGGGATACCTGGGTTTTATCCGCAGCTCTGCTACTCACATGCTGGGTGACGTTGGAGAAGTTCCTTTGCCTTGGTTTCCCTTCCCACCCTGTCTGTGTTGTCTACTTAGTCTGCAAATTGCTCAGCGAAGGGATTGCCTCTCACTGTGTTTTGTGCAGTGCCCAGATCTGATGCAAATAATAATAATACACTGTATGGTAGAAATCAGTAATAACAAGTGCTGTAACTTCCTCTTCTCCAATCTGAAGGTAACACTCTCACAGAGAGGGGCCTGCAGCTGTTGTGATTTAAGCCTCACTGATCATTTAGCAGTTTCTGTTCCAGAAAAAGTTCCCTTCTTTCACCAGTGGATGCTGGCTTTGAAAAGGATTCAGCTTCTCAGAGGAAAGTTTCCCACACCAAGTACTTTTAAAGACTTTATTGTTATTATTATTATTTGCCTTTCTTGCTAGTCATTAAAACCCAAAATTATTAGTGATTAAACTTCCCTACCTTATACTCCTGGGCAGCTTCCTCGATGGGAACCACCGTGTGAGTTCTGTGAGCCCGGGATCTGTCGCAAACCACACAGACGGGGGTTTGATCATCTTTACAGAACAGTTTTAGAGCCTCCAGGTGTTTCCCGCACAACTTCTCCCCTCCTGATCCCTTTGCTGCCTGGAAACTCAGCCTTTTGACTATTTCTATAACATTTGCCAGCTGCCTGTTTGGCCTGAGGTTTCTCTGTTGCACAGTTTCTCTGCATTGGGGGCAGGAGACACCCATGTCCGATCCCTCCCAGCACTGGCTGATGCAGGTTCGGCAGAAATTGTGCCCACACTCCAGAATGACAGGTTCTCTGAAATACTCCAGACAGATGGGACAAGTAGCTTCCTCCTGGAGATTTTCTACGGGATTCTCCATCGCCATGGCTGACTCTGGACAGTGTAGCTGGGCTAGTTTCACTTTCCTGAACTCACAAATATGCCCCCCCTACAGCAGCAACTGCGTGTTTCCTTTCAACTGACTCACACTGTGACTGTTTGCTGAGCAGTAGCCAGCTCACTGGTAACATTGCAGGGCTGGAGGCTTTGTAAAAAATGTACCACGAGGGCCCTTTTGCTGGTGTGCGGCATCACCCAGAGGAACTGTGAAATTAGAATCATTTCAACCCTTCTGATGTGGGCAGATGAATCTTCTCTTAAAGAAACAGTCACATTCCAGCTAAAATAGAAGTGTCAGTGCCGGCAGATTAAAATATTCATAAAATCGGCCATACTTGGTCAGACCAATGGTCCATCTAGCCCAGTATCCTGTCTTCTGACAGTGGCCAATGCCAGGTGCTTCAGAGGGAATGAACAGAACAGACAGTCGTCATGTGATCCATCCCGTTACCCAATCCCAGCTTCTGGTAAGGAGCAATCCCTGCCTGTCGTGGCTCATACCATTGACAGGGCCCAAGCATAATTTTTTCAGGGCCCATACAAACTTATAACACTGGCCCCCTCCCACACACATAGCGCAATCCCTCATCTCATACATACAATCTCATGAGCCCTGAAAAAGTTTGAATTTTGCAATGGGGGTTGCAGTTTGGGCCGGGCCCCCAGGGCCTCTGGGGCCCTGGTAAAGGGTACCCTTTTGTGGGCTCTGGCCATTGATACCCCTGATCACAATACTTATCATTCATAAAACCCCACCTCCCAACCCTAGAAAGCGGAGAATTATTAGACGCTTTGTTCCCCAGTTGACGAGGTAATTGAAAGACTGCACAAGGTCACTTCAGGTGGAACTGGGAAAAGAATCCAGGTCTCCAGTATAGAAAGCCCAGGCACTAGCCACTCACCTCTGCTGCCTTTGGGGATGAATACATACAATAGATACGACCTGGTTATCTGTCACCACCCACCAGTGCACAATGGAGCCAGGAAGAGAACATGAGAGTTGTGCTCTCTAATATTCTAATCTGTCTAGTAAGCATTTGTGCCTGCTGACAAAGCATGTGACGAGTCCTCCTCTGGCGTTTGGTCTCAGAAACAATGGCAATTCTTCCTAATGTTCAAGAGGTGGGGACGTGTGCTGGGGACCGGAGAAGCCCTGCTACAATCCCCATTGCTGTGGGAGTGAGTATTAAGTGGTTTGACTTGATATATATTTTAGTTTTCTTTTTTTAAATAGTTTAAATCATATGATCTGTTAACTGTGGGGCACTGTGCCATAAAATTGTGGCATTCCAGACTGTGAACATTTGTCACACAGTTGGACGACTGGTGCCAAATACTGGCAGATTTGGAAGCTGAGAAGAAAAGCGACCCAACCAGTTCAACAATTCCTGCTGGGCATGTTTATATGAAGCACATGACCCAGCGTGCAGACTTGGTAGCCTGGCTCTTACTGTAATATGTTGCTATCATCACAATGACATACATAGATCTCCTCACTGGGGGTGGGATTTATTTAATCCTAAATTGGTTGTGTCAAACCCTGTCTGCCTTCAAAAATCACAGCTGGGAAATGAAACGTAAAACATTCTTCTTGTTTATTCACCTTAAGTAAATGTCTGGCTTAAAAGAAGCTAAGAGGGAAGCTTAATAACCAGAAGAGAGTAAAAACATCCACAAATCTGAAGAAGTGTTGTTCTGAAAAGCACTTAAGTGGAAATACTGTCCATGACCTATGGGGTGCAATTAATTTTACAGTCTCTCACTTTCAGAAACATTTTATAGATCTCCTTTTCCCTTTTCTTTAATTTCATCTAGCTTTACACATCGTTTTCTCTAGCACTCGTTTTCCATCTGTTTATATCTGAGTCTCCCTAACCCTTCTCTATTCCCTGTCACGGATCATTCCACCTCAGGTTTCCAGATCTCTCCCCTGAGTTTATCCCTTCCTCTCTTGCTGCCCGCCCAGAAGCATTTTCTTTCTCAGGACGGTTTTGCTTTCACTCTTCATTTGACTTTCCCTCCACTTTCTCCAGGCTTCTCTCTTAACACTGGTTTTACTGCATGTTTTCCTCTTCTATTCTTTCATGTTGTCTCTCCCTTCTGGTTAAACCTGCCCTGCACTTGCCTCCCCGACCTTCATCCAACTGGCATCACCACACTCCCTACCTCCTTCCCACCACAGCTTCCTTTCCTGCGTGGCCTGAAGGTCACATTCTCCAGTCCCAGGGTCCCCCTCACCCAGGACCCTGCTGGGTGCAGAGCCTCCAATTTCTCCCCAATGCCCCAAACCCTCATTAATTAATGCTGGGTCCCGGACATCCCGTCTGCCTGTCCCCAGCCCAGCTGTTAATTCTACCCCTGCCCTACCCCCACATCTGCCCCTCAGGGCCCCTCTGCTCCCCCTGCAGCTCCAGGGGTTCTTCACCCCCCTCCCATCCCTGGTGCTGCAGGGAGGGTGGGGGGAGGAGCTTCCAGGGGTCAGAGAGACAAGCCAGGGGGCTGGTTCAATGGGAGTCCTCCAACATCTTAGAGACTTGGATGACTTTGGCTAGAGCAGACTATATTTTATGGCTGTTCCCTCTTACCCCATCTTAGTGACACTGCCTGACCTCCAGGATTCCCAGAGTCCTCCTGGACCATAGAGGATAGTGACAAACAGGCTGAACAACCCTGTGGAGTAGAGAGACTGGCTTCTCCATTTTGATCACTTCCTGCTCTCTATGGTTTGATAGTCGCCGGAGCCCCCCTTTGAGCCAGCAGGATCATAGAGATTGTATTGTAGAGAGTCTGCAGGAACACAGAAGTTAGAGAGACTAGGGGTGTGTGAGGATAGAGAAACTGATTTCAGGGTCCCCAGTGGGATGTTCGGCCCCCCCCCCCCCCCCCGGGTGTCTCAGGGACACAGGCTGAGCTAGGATCCTGGCCCTACCCAGAGCCAGGGGCGGATTCTCCCCCCAGGGACAGAGGCAGATCACCGGCTGGGGCCGGGCAAAGCGCCCCGAGACCCGATGGCGGCTGCCCCGGCCCGACACACGCAGCCCGCGGACCTGACCCCCCTTCCCCGGCTCTGCTCTCAGCAGCTCGGCCCGAGTGGAAGCAAAACCCCCAGAAACTACCCCGGCCCGGCCCGTCCTGCCCGGGTGTCCCTAGGGCGGAGCGTGTCCGAGCCCCCCGCTGTCTGCGGGGCTAGATCTGCCCGGGGTCCGTGGGTCTGAGGACCCCCCAGCCCGCCCGGTTCCCCCCGGCCCGGGTGTCTGTGGGGCTGGGTCCCGACTAGTGCCGCTGACAGACGCTCACTCACCGCCCGGCGGCTAGACACGGGCCGAGGGGAAGGCGGCAGGCTAGGCTCGGCTCGGCTCCTTCTGGGCTAAAGCCTCGCCCTGCCCGGCCCGGCCCGGCCCCGTAACTTACAACCGCGCGCGGCGGAGAGAATCTAGGACTCACGCATTGCAGTAAAAGGCGGGGCGGGGGCGCGGCTTTATCCGCCTGGTGCGGTCATCGGTGCGGTTCCTGTTCAGCGCTCGTGACACTCGGGCTGGACGGAGCCAGAATCGGTGACGTTAGCGGCAGCCACTCCCTCCCCCCCCCCCCCCCCGGAGGAGTCAGACCCCGCTGCTCGCGCTGTAGGGGGGCTACAAAGGGGAGGCCGGAGGGGGCTGGGCAGGGGGCGCGATTTGACTGGCGGCAGCGGGGTCAGGCAGCTGGAGGCGGGGCTGGAGTCAGGAGCCGGGGTTGGCCCAGGGGGAGGCGCTGCCGGGACCGACCCGTGGCGGAGGCAAACCCCAGCGCAGGGCGGGGCCGGGGGGCAGCAGTGACCGGCGCGCACAGACCGGGGGTGCGGGGCTCTTTGTTCCCCTCGCACAGTCCGTGTCTCAGGGTTTTGATGTATCAAAAACCCCGGCCCAGGCTCTCAGCCAATCAGCGACTCGCCGGGGTTCCGCCCTTTTTTCCCGATACAGCCAATTGCGATTCGCCGGGGACGGGGGCCCTGGCAACCAGCTTCAAGGTCGATTGGTCCGATGGAGCGTCAACTATCCGGTCACGGAGTGAATCAGAACGGGCGGAGCTTGTGACACTGGGCTGGGCGGAGCTAGGCTCAGTGACGTTTGCTGCAGACGATACCCTTGCCCCGCCCTCACTGGGAGTCAGACCCCGCAGGGACTACAAAGGGGAGGTCGGAGGGGGCTGGGCAGGGGTTGGGATTTAACTGGCGGGGGCGGGGTCAGGCAGCTGGAGCCGGGGTTGGCCCAGGGGGAGGCGCTGCCGGTACCGACCCGCGGCGGAGGCAAACCCTAGCGCAGGGTGGGGCCGGGGGCAGCAGTGACCGGCGGGGACGGGCCGCCTGCCCGGCGCGCACAGACCGGGGGCTGCGGGGCGCGTTTGTTCCCCTTGCACAGTCCGTGTCTCGGAGACTCTCGGCTCCGCCCGCCCCAGCAGCTGCGGCCGGTCTGACACCCGGGCTGGGCTGCAGGGAGCTGAGTGCGGGGGATGTTACCGGCACCGCAGACACGGGGTGTCCCGCCGGGGGGTTAACAGACGCCCCGGCAGTTCGTGTGTCTGCAGGAAGCCTCCGGGCCGCGCCCGGCGTTGTCTGAGCTGCTGCGATCCGCTGAGTCGCTGCTTCCTCCGCCTCCATTCCCCGCCCGGCTCTGCGCCGTGCGGGTGTGATGTCCAGTGCGCTGCCGCTGCCCCAGGGCCGGTGTGAGCGTGGTGCGGCGTGTCAGTGTGCACAGATCAGTTCTGGTAACACCAGTACTCGCCCTGCGTCGCTGTAAGTGCACCGCTGAGGTCAGTGTGAGCAGCAGATCTGTGCTTCTCAAGCTGCACTGCCGCTGCGTCTGACCGGGGGTTTTAATTCTGTCTTTTTCAACTTTCCATTCTTCCACCGCTAGGGGTTGCCTTTTGCAGCTGTTATTGTGCCTCTCGCTCCAGCCCTTAGCGCTTTTTCACATCTTGTTGAGTGTGTGTAGAACCTGATTCTCAGATGTTCCAGTAGGGAAGTACAGGATTGTGACGCTGTGTGGAATATGAATGACCATTTCTAACATCACTGCTGCCAATCGTCCTGAATTACCTTGCATGGCATATTTTATACGATATTTATTGTATCTATGGTAAAGTCTTGATTTGCTAAGACAGATAAGCACGTTTCGATGTATGTATCAGCTTTGTATTCTGAGTTGTAAACATGCCTGGAGTGCTTGTATTTCAAACGTGTGCTGTGTTTGTGGGGGACATCCCCAGACAGGACGGCAGCAGCACTTCACTTGCTTGACCGCTCATCCAGAGAACTAAACTGTACAACTAATCCAGTGAAAGAACCCAGGGGCTGCACTTGATGAGTGAACAGACATAGGAATATTATGCATGCCTGTGGCTGGAGGACTCCCTGAGGCTCTTCCCTGCCCTGTGCTGTGTGGCTGTCTTCGGGACAAAGGAATTGCAAGCTGTCAGAACGAATGCTTGCTGGTCTGCAAGAAATGGCACCCACGTGCCGACAGACCCCTTGGTGATGCTTAACTCCTCTGGGTTCTCACAGCAATTGGGGTCTGACCTGGTTAATTAGTCCTGTCTGAGAGGGTTGACTCAGCAGCACAAAGCAGGCGAGAGTCACAATGTAACAAAACACCCGGTAAGCAGCTGCGGCGGGTTTTTCAAACTGCCAGCAGCCAACCTGTAGCCAGTGCTTTGTAAGCCTGACTATAAATCTTAGGAGCAGGGAAAGCTCAGGCAGAGAGGAAAAACAGCTGGGCTGCATCTAGAGCTCCACCTTGCTCTGGTGAGCTGACGCACAGAACTAGCCCGACTCCCCAGACCTGATCATTCCTGGGGACTCTCTCCAGTCTGCAGAACCCAGCGCAGATTGCCACCGAACCCTTCAGCTGGAAAGGAATGATGTGGATTTGTAGCCTGTTAGTGGTAAGCTATTAAGAGTTGTTAGGGTTGTGTTTGTATCCTTTTAAGTGGTAAGGATTTGTTACCGTTATATTTGCATCTTTTAGTAATTAAGTTGTTAGGATTTGTTACTGTTGCAAACGCATCCCTTAGTGAGAAGCGGTTAACGTTTGCCAGTGTTGTAATTGTATATTCTGCCTCAGTGTAACTGAATGAAGTAGTTTTTAGGGAGTGGGTTAGAGCCTTGTGTTTAGGCTGTTTGTAATCCAGTAAACCTTTTGGATTTTCCCCTCGCCTTCTCTTAGTCCCTTTCTCGTATCCCGAACCTAGAATTTATTTTATAAACTCGGTTGTAACACAAGCTTTATGTCAAAAATAATACAGAAACACAGCTGCCCCATCTGCTTTTTGTCTTCATTTCTGGTGCCGGGCTGGGATCTTAGAGCCCAGATCCTCCTCGCTCCCCTGTGCGTCCCGCCAGAGGCAGCACTGGGGGCAGGTCAGACACGGACATGGGAACATGCTGATGCCACTTTATCGTACGGGACTCAGTTTCCCTTGTCAGCTCCGAGTCCAGCACATCAGGCATCCCCGACCCAACCCTCAGGGAGAGGCCAGGACTCACCAGTTGTTGAATGCGGTGCCGTTCACCCATCTCCAGTGGGGGCCCGTCTCATGCCGGAGGCCGATCCAGTGCTCACGGGGACCTCCGTAGCGCAGCATGAAATCCTTTAACAAGAGCAGCGGGAAGTCGGACATGACACACCTGACTGAGCGCCCAGCGCGCTGGGTTCCGGTCCATGGTCTGATTTACGGGCAGGGGGCAGCTCCGCAGCCTGTCCAGGGGACCTGTCCTGTGCAGTGTCTGCCACAGGCTGCATCCAACACACGGCTTGGAAGATATTATTCTGAAGTGACGTGATCTGGGGTCCCCTGAACCTCCTCATCAGAGGGCAGGTGCTCTGCCCTTTGTGATAATCCCCCCTCCATCCATAGGGGGTCTCACTTTGGCTCCCAAATTCCTAGTCACTTTAGCCACCGTGTCCGTGGCGATAGGGAGAGGGCTGCTCTGATTTTTGCCCCAAACCAAAGTGCAGATGAATGTTCACCCTGCAATTGAAGGCCCCTTAGGAGCCAGCGTGGTCCAGTGGCTAGAGCAGGGGACTGGGAATCAAGTAACCGGGGTCTGAGCCCAACTTTGTCACTAAGTGCTGGGCCACCTGGGGTGGGGCCATTTGCCTCTGTGCCATCTGTGCTATGGGGGGAATCACGGTTACCTCCCCCAGCGGGAAACCTGTGTGTCTATGGGCTGTGCCAGGGGCTGTCTGCCCGACAACCCCTTACTCACCATTACTGACAGGCTCTTTGCTCCTTCCCTGTAGGTTTCACATCAGAGGGGGAGGGGAGTGTGTGTATCTGAAGGAAGCTGATACCGTCAGCTCCTCACCGTGCTCTGTGGAGAGACACTGGATCTGCAGCAAACCGCAAATGTAGCATGGCACCAGGCAGGGGGCTGAAGGCTCAACCCTGAAGAGACAAGCGATCGTTGATGCTGGCAAGCTCCGACGTTGCTCTGGATAATTCAGTTATTAGTGAGAACTAAACCAAAAACCATCATCTGAGAAGGGCCAGACACTCCTGCTTCAGGGCATAAGATACCTGTCTTTGGGGGGTAAGGAGCAACTTTCCCCAGTGGGTGAGCAATCTCATAACTGTTCATTAAGTGCTTTTGTAGGGCAGCAACCTGTGCTCAAGAATGACTTGAGACAATACCAGCCGTTCTCCTAGATCCTCCACAATTGTAGAGGAAAAAAAGGTGCATTGTATTTTTCCAAATTATCTCGCTGAACTAGAGGTGAGCTTCTCTGGCCTGTGTTATGCAGAAGGTCTGGGTAGGTGGCCATAATGGTCCCTTATGACTGAAATCTCAGCTTTCTGATTTTGGTCTTGGGAAGAATGAAGCTGAGAGGTGGCTGTGGATAACCATGCAACCATTGATTTCCCTACCTCTGCACGTTCTTAGCTGCTGTAGAAAACAGTTCTTGTCTCCTGGTGCTAACAAGCTGTGATCAACCCAAGTGCACCGAGTGGGCCAGAGAATGGTTCTGTCTTGAGAGCATTATTTTTATTTATGCAGGACTGAAGGGCTCGAATGTATCTGAAGCAGGGGAAAAAATGGAGAATCTAACTTGTTCTAACTGGCCAGACTGGAGCAGGGACATCGAATCAGTGTTAAGGGGCACCTGAATATGTAATATTGCACTTTGCAAAGGGCTTGAATCAGTCATAATCAGGAGTTGAGTGGTTATAGCTAGAAATCCAAGATGGAGGTGACAGGGAATTAGACCTGAGTGAATCAAAATGGTGGCCTGAGAAGAATTTGACCAATAGCCAGCAGGCAGGTGGGGTGAAATAAAGGTCACTCCTGAAGGGAGGGGTCTGTCAGGTATCAGTGCAGGTTTTCAAACAGGTCCGACTTCAGTTTACCGGCTCTGATTAGTTGGTTTTATGGACCAATCAGAAGAGCTTAAATTGGTAGCATGGCTATGGGAATGGCTGGGATTGAAAGAGCAACCAATCAGAAAAGGTCAAAATCTGTATATAAGGCAAAGCACTGACAGGCTGTGTGCTGTGAGTGGAAGGCCCTAGAGTGGGTGGAGATTGGGAGACTAGCAGATGTTGAAGGATAAAAGTTGAGCTTACTGAAGAGTGGAGGAAGAGGGATAAGTTGTTACAATGGATCAAGCACTCCACCCCCAGCAGCAGCTAAGAAGTAGCTCTGAAAAAACAGCAGGCCCCTCTGAAAGAGTGGAGAGACAAACTACAGGAGAAGCAAGCATGGTAGCTGAGGAACTGGCATGTGTGACTGTGTAGGTCTGGGGTATTAAAGTTAGCTGTTTGCATACATTTGTCATTTTGTGTAGAAGTTTTAATGTTTAAGGACTTGCTGTTGGTAAAATTTTTGTTGCTTTTATAGTCACTGTGTTAAGAAACAGTGGTTCCTAATAAAGGCTATTTTGTCTGTGAACATTGTTGCCTGAGTGTCAATCTCTTAAACTGAGGGCTCTATCTGTATGCTCCCAAGGGTCAGAGTTAGTCTGTGCTGGGGCATTTTCCAATGGGCTGAGTTCAGGAAACACTTAATAAAACCCTGGCATTTTCTCTAGGGCAGGCCACCTCCTGTTATCAACATAGATAAGGTGAACAACTAGTGGAGGCAAGCCACTGGGCGTGGGGGTGCCTGAGGTCTGATTTTTGGGGTAAAGGGACTAGTTTAAGGACCATGCATTAGCCCCGACCTATTGAAATCTGATGTACTGAGTGAAGGCAGTGCTGGACATCTCTCTCAACCATATCATCAGGAAAGGGTGAAAGTATTAATCCAGAGCATACTGTCTAAATGTATATCCCATGTGTCTTTAAAATAAGACTGTAATCCTATCTGTTATCCATTCAATTATTCATTTTTCTTTTAGTCAGTTTTGTCTATCATTTTATGTTATCTTGACTGAATTTGTATAATTTTATAAGCTTTTATCATCAGTGTGAGCATTCCTGTCATGCACCAGGGGGTCCTTATAAAACTCTTCTTGAGCCGGATTCTGGAACTAAAACCTCATTATCTTCTGATCAAATCAATCAGTGAGCCTATAATCCCATTCAAATGACTAAACACACAAAAATTAGGCAACATACTGACGAGCCAGGCAGGAGGAATCAAATGTCATCTTAAAGGAGGTAACTGGTGTAATGTTCAGGATAAAACGAGCAGAGCAAAAGGAAAGAAAAATCTCTCTTCTGTTAGCATTTGCCCTCGTTAGAAAAGAGGAAGTGCCTTTGGAGTCTAATTGTGCAGGAATTAAAAAAAATGCAGTTTCACAAGTGACAAGTAGCTAGTGCCTGTGATGTAGTAAACTCTTCATTACAACAGGAAGTGATACAACAGCCCAGGGACCTTTGTGAGCCTTCCCCAGGAGCTGTGCAAACAAAGCAGATGTAGACGCCTTGTTCTCTTGTATAAGTAAGATAAAGGTAGAGAGAAATATTTATGATAATGGTATAGTGCTGTTTACTATGGCATAATTGGACTCCATCGTGTTAGTTTCTTGAAGTGAGCTCTTTCCTAAAACTTGTACTACTGAATCTAAAATTATCTTGATAAATTCTGTGGGTGAGTGAGGAATGTGTGTGCGGGGCATATAAAAACACCAACTGCCCCATCCTAACCCTGAAGGCCCAAGAATACCTATCAACGACCCTAACGTGCAAATAAACGACCCTAAAGTACAGAAGGATCCACCCTGGGAAGAAGGAAAGCACAGAACTAAGAGAACAGTCATACCTGCAATTAGCTGGTGATTAACAGCTACACTGAACCCAGGGGCAGCAGGACACAGCCAGGCCCCTAGACTGACATGAGAGCAGCAAGTATCAAAGATGGGTAAAAACATGGAAACTTTGGGTCTCGTTCTGCAATTGTCATCTTGGGGCATGGGATTCACGTTTGAGAGAGGCCTGGCTCCCTCCTCATGCCCAGCCTAGTTGGCTACTAGGCTGGCTGGAGCAGCGTATAAAAGGACTGGTAATTGTATCACACCAGCTTACAGAACTTTGTGAATGTGACAGCTTTTTAATATTCTTACATGTACAATAAACGGGGCATATTGCCTTGTCCCCTGAATAAGATCCTGCTTGTCTTTTCTAAGTATAACACCCTATCCCTGCACCCTTGCCTAATATTACATTAGCACCATATAATTCAAAAGATCTAGCCCCTTTGGTGGTTACTTGGTGCCATGTATACAGTCATTACAAACATTATCTAAATCCCTTATTTCATGAACCAAGATTTTGGTATATGCTGGTATCACCCAGTGTAACTGTAAAAACACCCAACTAACTACACGTCTTCAGGATGGGTCACCTATTAAGTATGCACCACTTTTAAAATACATCCAATGATTAGCAGCAAAACTCACTACTCCAAAAAAGCCAATTAAAGTTATAAAAAAATAAAGGCCCACTGTGAATTAAAACCCTGTGCTATAAAAAGGCCAACAAATTGGCCCAAAAAAGCCCAATCAAAAAAATCCCAAAGTAAAAAAACCCAAGAGTATCCTAATACTGTCTCTGGTCCAGTGTGCCCAATTGTCACAACTAAGGTATGTTAGTTTTCACAACCTAACTTTAAAAAAAAACAACTGGAATCAAATAATAACCTAGTAAAAGTAACCCAAAAGCTTTCCAAAGCAAAAAATGCAGTCACTCCCAAATCCCTTCTACAAACCGGATTTGCAGGTAGTAAACAAAGCTCTAATGTAGACAGCAGGTTCTTTCCCTGTGTGGGTAGTTCCAATGCACCTACTAAAAACAATGTGTATTCATAACACTCCAACAACAAAACATCAGGCAGTAAACAAAACTGTCGTACATCTGTGGGCTGGTGGCCGCTTCTAAAAATGAACGTGCAACAAAACTGTAACGACTGTTTGGCATGTGCTCAAGCCAATCCTACCCCAGCCAAAAAAACCACGCCATTAAAATCTCAGGTATATAAAGGCGCATAAATGGCTTTGAAAATTAACTTCATAGGTCCTCTGCCAAGGACCCAAAAAGGCAACCAATCTCTGTTGGTGGTTGTCAGTCCTTTTCCAAAGGGGTAAAGGCATTGCCTCTAAAAGCCAATACTGCAAAACCACAGCTGGAGTCCTGGTAAAACAAGTCTGCTCTCGATTGGAAATCTCTGTAAAGGTAAAACCAAATTAAATATATATATCTATATCACACTTTACGGGACAGTAATTTAAGAGCTGCTGTAAATTAATGGAAGTCCTGCAAAAACTGCACATCCCATGTAAACCCGTCATCTACACTAGTAGAACAAACCGATCCACCTATAAAAATGTTTTTTAAAAAACTAGTTTTTGCCAATGGGCGTAACTAAAACACCCTCGTGTCTTTGATTGTAACGGCACTGAGGGTGACACCTGCTGTCTACTAATAAAACGCCCAAGGGGGTTCTGTGTGGCCAGGAGGAGCTGGGGAGGGAAGCGGGCAAGGATCCCCCCGGCCCAGCCAGGTTTCCCCTGACCACAAGCCGGGACTCGTAGGGAGCAGCCCCCGCAGGATGAATAACCCCCGGCTCTTGGCTCCCAGAAACACCTTCCGCCGCCGGATTGCAGTGCCAAGGTGAGTGACCCCCCCCCCACACACACCTCCCCACGTGTCTGCCTCGGGGTCCGCACCCCTCCCCGCCAGCACTCCTGAGGTTCTGGCTGCACTTTTCCCCGCACCTGTTCCTTT
>VOCO01041691.1:0-14691 GCA_007922225.1 Emydura subglobosa
CTTCAAATACCACCATGGCATGGACTGCAGAGTAGATGCTCACTACGGTGATGGGATGGTGATCCTGTCACTAGAGTTAATCCACCCCCCTGAGAGGTAATAAGTAGGTAGAAGAAGAATTCTTCCATTGACCTAGCACCGGCTACACCAGAGGTTAGGGCAGCAGAACTATGTTGCTCAGGAGTGTAGGTTTTTCACACCCCAAGAAATGGAGCTAGGTCAGTGTAAGTTCCCAGTGAGGATCAGCCCTTAGCTCCCTCTTCGTATTTCAATGTGTGCACAGAACTGGGAGGGTAAAACATCGACTTACACATACAGATACTGAGGCCTTGTCTACACTAGCACGTATGCCGGCAAATGTTTTGTTGCTCAAGGTTGTGCAAAAAAAAAAACCTCCTGAGACACACAAGTTTTTCCAGCCTACGCACTTGTGTGTAGAGCCCTATTCTGGCAGGAGGGTGTCCTCCACTGACATAGCTACTGCCACTCGTTGAGGGGGCTCTGTTATGTCAAGGGGAGAGCTGTACTAGTACAGCGGTGCTGCTGTAAGTTCTAAGTGTGGACTAGCCCTGAATTCCCCAAATGTAATCACTCTGCACTTTCCAGAAAGTCACAAAATGTATCGCATTAATGCAAGGGAGGGAAAACACAGGCAACACTATTTTTATAATTGATTGACTAAAGTTTGGAGATTAATTATTTCCATTGAAATTACTTCCTGATTCTTCTAAATAACACCATATCATGAAATCAGAACAGAGACCAGAAAATGTCACTACAGGCTAATTTCCCAAATGATCCACATAATATTATTAATTTCTCATTCACCCCCATCCAAGGTATGGGCATCTGCAATTTATTTCCTCTGCATCCGCTGTCCTATTAGAAATGCTGTTCTTGGACATTCTTACACTTGAAAAATCTGTGAAACTCAGACTGTGAGGAGCAAATCTGACTCCCAGCACCAGGAGGATTTGGGGAGTTTTGTTCCCTTCACTTCAGCTATGTCTACATTACAGACCTTAAAAAGGCAAACCTGTACCGCTGCAGTTTCACCAGTGTAATGTCTACTGCATAGCCGCTCTATGCAGATGGGAGAGAACGGTCCAGCCAGCACAATTAAATCACCCCAGTAAGCAATGTTAGTTATGCCGATGGGAGAAAGCATCTCCTGCCAACAAAGCACTGTCCACAGCAGCGCTTTTCTTGATGAAAATTGTGTTGGTTCGGGTGGTGTTTTTTTCACACCCATGACCAACAAAAGTTTTACCAACAAAAGTGGCAGGGGAGACAAAGCCTAAGTCTTTAACGATAGCACAGAGAGAGTTTTGTGAAAGCCAAACCATGCCTTACTCAGCCAGCCAATGAGCTTGGGGAAATGTTACAGGCAGCAGGGACCTTGCAAATGATTAAATAACAGCAAACCCATCAGCAAGTGGCCAGGTAGTTAAAGCAATGGTCTGCTCATCTGATGCCATACTTGTTGGCCACTTTTATTCTTCTCCCATCTCTCCCGAACAGCCATCTCCCCCTTTCAGTTCAGTGTTAACCCTGCACTCATTGATTCCTTCACACAAAGGGCAGGCCTGCACTTAAGCCATGCCCCAGTGCAGCTGCACCACTCTAGCGCTTCAGTGGAGACTCTACCTACATTGATGGGAGGGCTTCTCCTCTCAGGTTAGGTACCCCATCTCTCCAAGCCATGCTGATGGGAGAAGCCCTCCTGTGGACCGAGTGCTAGCTACACCAGGGGATAAGTCAGTTCAAGTACCTTCCTCACAGTGGGAGGAATTTTTATACAGCCCCTGAGAAACGTGGTTATACTGATCAATTCTGTCAGACGTTCGTGTCCCGGGTGCAGGAGGTGATAACTGCAGGGTGATCTCCCATCTCCGTGCAGCTATTGGCATGTGATCCCCACTGCCATGCTGGAGCCTCCGCATTTATTTATTGATAAATACAATTTGCAGAATTTTAAAATAGTGTGCAGAATTCTTAATTATTTTATCACAGAATTTCCTCATGAGTATTAGGTGAAGCTACTCTCCAGATGTAGCAGCCCCATGCCAGGTGCCCCACGTGTTGGCAGGCAGGCTCAGTATGTCACTTTGTGCGCTGAGATGTAAACGTAAAACATCTGCTGACAAATACAGCCATTGAGTTCCCCAAATTTAATATCTCTGCACTTTCCAGAAAGCCATGCAGCTCAGTTCACCCTTGTTAAAAGAGGGAAAATGCAGGTGACACTAATGTTCATGACTGATTAAATAAGGTTTAGGGTTTAATAAATAGAACAGAAAAATCAGTATGGATTTCTTTAAATAACACTATACAGTGAATTAAGAACAGAGACTTTGTCAATAGAGACTTTTTCCCCAAAAGATCCTCAAAATATTAGTAATTCTCACCCTACTTGTGTGACGTTCCTCTTGCTGTAATCTGGACTAGTGAACTGCTGTCACCCTAATCCCCCACTCCTGGGTCCAGTTTTACTCTGCTCTGCTGTGAAAACCCCCACTGCTGGGCCTCTATCAAGCAAGTTGATCCTAAGTGCTTCAAGCCAGCTGTTCTTTGGATTATGCAGGAGAATGACCCCAGCCATCCCCCTCACTCCCAGATGCCACCCTCGGTATTTTCATCTTACACATTTCACTATAGCCCATTGCACCATGTAAACTCTTGTGAGTTCATCAATTCGACCAAGAAATTATATGCACCAGCCGTGTTACTCCAAGCGGAGTCTCCAAGACACTGCAGACAAAGAGCACTGCTTCAGATAAAATAAACAAAAAAAATTAACTACAGAAAGATTTTACATGATTATAAATCAAAGTAGAACAAGTCAGATTTGGTCAAGAGAAAACAAAGCAAAACACATTTTAACTTCAGTTTAACACTTTCAGCAACCTTACGAACTCAGAGGAGTCTCACCACTGGCTGGCTGCTTTTCTTTCAGCCAGGCTCTCTCCTTTGATAAATGTTAGAAATAATCAAACAGGTTGTGCCGGGGGTGGATTGGGGAGACAGAACCCTTTATTGCCTGCTCGTTCCATCTCAACGCCGTGAGTGAGCAACAAGGGGGTTACTTTACAATTCTTTTATTCATAACAATATGTGAATGAATACATTTCCAGCAACTCCCCATGGACACTTATTTGGTTACACTGACACCTATACAATGAAAATTCACAACTACAGAATGAATATAATTATACCCGCCCCTGTTTGTCGTTTACAGGGTTACCGTACAGAGGGCAGGCACATCACCTTAAAACCTATCAATTTCACACTAACATTCTTTGAAGGAAAGACATGCCAGGGGGAGAAGATAGATAATACTTTTTTCCCAACAAAGCCTTACTCGGGAATGCTGATATGATTTTATTAGCTTCATTCCCAGCACAGATGGCCAGGAAGGGAGGAGAAGAAGAGAGATAACAGACTCCAACTAAAATTCACACCAATGAACAGAAACAAGATTTGCCCTTGACTTGAACCCGTTCCCAATAGTTTAGGCCTGACCATTTGTCCAGCGTTTAACTCTTTACTGCCCTACAGAGGAGAGCCTTCCTGGAGAGCAAGGAGAGGCGGAAAAAGTAAGACACCCTCTTTCGAACCGGGGCCCTCTTGGGTATGAAGCAAACATGATTACCACAACACTACAGAAACTCTGCTGGGATTTTCTGCCCCTCCCTTCATATTCCAGTCACACAGCTGGCACCTGCCCTGGCATGCGCAGATGGGCTCACCGGCAGGAACTGGTGACAGCAGTGGGCTACCATTTGCATTCGATAGCTCAGGTGGTAGAGCAAAGGACTGTAGTGGGCACTCAGCCGGTTATCCTTAGGTCGCTGGTTTAACTCTGGCTTCACGGAGAGTTTCTTTACCCCCCCACTTCCCTGGCTGAGAAGGAGCAAGAGAAGAAAAGAAGTTGAGGCAGGCCGGCCAGCCACAGAGGGGCAACACAAGCAGCCTTTCCTTTTGTCTAGGGGCTGAAGACAAGTACCACTCAGCAGATCAGGTAGCGGCAGAGAACAGCTGCACTTTGACTGATAGCCACCCTCCCATGTTCCCTTCACCCCACCTCCTTGCTGCTTCTTGGCCCCGGGGCCCTGGCATGACCTGCTGGCCTCCAGGGCTGTGCTGCGCCACAGGAGAGTGGAAGGAGGTGCGCGGGGCCATCCCTTTTGGAAAGCGATCTGACACTCACCTTGCCGCCCCTCTCGGGCTCCTGGCTTCACCAGCTGTCCGACAGGAGTTTTGGGGGACAGGGGTGGGGAGGGCAAGCCTCGCTCAGGGGCTGCCTGCCCCTCCTGTGGGAGAAGCGGCGCCAACTGACTGAGTCACCAGGCCACCAGCTCTTCCCATGCAACCCCATGGGTTCACCCGGTGGCCAGAATTTTTTCCAGCCGGGATTCCCCCAAAATTACCCCCAGGGGATCAGGCTGCCTAGCAGCAGAACCGCACAGGAAGGCTTCATACTCCAGCTGCAGTAGATGCTGGCCTGGCTTTAGACTTGGCGCCACAAGGCAGAGGAAAAGCAGAATACTCTGGCCACAGGAGGGGCAGGCTGGGCCTTCCCGGGGCCCATTTGCTCACAGCCAGGTCCCCCAGCTCTCCCCGGCTTCCTGCCGAGCCGTCAATGGCACCCACGACTCAGTCACCAAAGAGAAGCGGATCTCTCTGCATCACGGCTGGCAGACCCACCTCCACGGAGCACCCAGCTCCGCCAAAGAGACGCGCAGGCCATGGCTACTCACAATGACGCCAAGGAGCACCCACTATCCGGCCAGGGGAACAGGGAATCCCAGGTACAGGCCAGCGACAGAAGGAGGAGAGCCTTCCTGAAGAGCAAGGAGAAGGGAAAAAAGCAGGACACCGTGTTTCTGCCCGGTGCCCTTTTGCGTGTGAAGTAAACGTGACCACCGCTACACTACAGAAACTCTTCCGAGCTGTTTGACCCTCCCTTCATATTCCAGTCACTAGGCTGGCACTTGTCCTGGCATGCAGAGATGGGCTCACTTGCAGGAACTGGTGACAGCAGGTGTGGGAATTTCCCTAACCTCCTCGGCCATGGAGACTGATGCAAAGAACAGCAGGAGCACCGGCAACATCTCAGTCCTGGACAGTGCAAGAGGGGGAAGAAGTTTTCCCTGTAACATCCTTCTGCTGACGAGTGTGAGAGAGGATGTTTGTCTTGGCCATGATGTTCTGGAAAGCCTTCCACGAAATGCAAGATCTCCCTGTAACAACATCTCCAGGGGTTTTCTTCCAGGAGTTGCTGTTTTTCTCTTCAATGCTGCTCTTCTGAGACATCCTAGAAGTCCTAGAAATGCTGAAGGTCTTCTGAAAAGTCGTTTCCTGAGGAACTGTCCATGGAACAGCAGAAACAGCAGCTGTCCAAGCACCAGTTGAAGTTTTTTGTGGAATTGGCAATGGAGTGATCATCTTCTCAGTCTGTGCTGAAATCTCCGAAGGAGAAGCAAGAACTTCTTTTGAAAGAGCAGTAATAGAATTCATCTTCAAAGCAGTAGTCTTCTTCAGGATAGCAAGTTGAGTCATCCAGTAGGTGCAGTTTCTGCCTTAGTAATTAAACTGATAATTCTCAGAAGTTTGGCTCTTGTGTCTTGCTCACATGCTTAGGGTCCAACTGGTCACCATTCTGGGAGGTCAGGAAGGAATTTTACTGTAGGGACCTTGTTTTTTTTCCACCTATCTCTGCAATATGGGGTGTGGGTCACTTGCTAGAATCAGAATCGTACACTCAAAGGAGATTAAGGTTGGAAGGGAACCTCAGGAGGTTGTCTAGCCCAACCCTCTGCTCAAAGCAGGACCAACCCCAACTAAATCATCCCAGCCAGGGCTTTGTCAAACTGGGCCTTAAAAACCTCTAAGAATGGAGAATCCACCATTTCCCTAGGTAACCCATTCCAGTGCTTCACCACCATCGTAGTGAAAATGTTTTTCCTAATAGCCAACCTAGGTGTATCATCTAGGTGTATTTCACCAAATCAATTACCTGCCATTGCAGGGGCCTCAGCCATTGGTCCTCCAGTTCCCTGCGGTGGACAATACTTTAGTCTCCGATGGTTGTAATACTTTAAGCCAGGTTATTGGGCTCTTTGCAGGGATAATTGGGTGGGGTGTAGTGGCCTGGGACCTGCAGGAGGTCAGAGTAGATGATTACATGATCTGCTCGTTCCTTCAGGACTTAACCTCTCTGAATCTGACTCAAAGGGCCACCACCTTCTTCCTCTTCTACTCCTATGAACTATCCCTAGTCTTGGCAAAATATTTACAGAGACCGTGTGATGGTCTGCACCCCATGTTCACCCTTATAGTATAATTGTGTATTGTTTAATGCAAAGCATGTCAGGTACGATGCTTTCGGAAGGCTCCTGATGTACTGAGCAGTAGAGTTATAGTGATAGCTTTGTTGCAATGTCATGTGTAGCGTTATGAGGCTTCACTATGTAATAGTCCCAAAGATGTGTCCATGTGAAACATATCCAGGCAAAACTCTCTAGGAGCAGAGGGGCAGTTCATACCTTATCAGGGCTCATATAGGACAAATCCAACTCAGCTTTCCAGGAACAAAGGACTAGCCTAGGCCTCAACAAGAATCAATTGCACTTAAAATGCATTTTGCTTTTTTTTTTTTTTTTTTTGACCAGATCGGACATACTTTCCTTTAACTTTTAATCACTTAAAACCTTTCTGTACTTAATATATTTGTTTTAGCTAAAGCAGTGCATTTAGATTGCAGTGCGTGGAGATTTCAATGGTAATAAGGCTGGTGCATATCAATTCATTTGTTCATCAATTCCATCTCCCTATTCCAAAAATCCATTTGATATATACCGTATTTCCCCATGTATAAGACACACCTTTTTTCGAAAGATGTGGGGTCTAAAAACTGGGTGCGTCTTATACAGTGGTACTTACCCCAGGGCCGGGTGGTACGCGTGCCACCGCCGCCGAATAGGCCCTTCCTCCCACCCCTGCGAAGCTTTGCCGGTGATGTACCGTAATACATTTTTTTTTCAAATTTCGGGCCCCAAAATTAAGGTGCATCTTATACATGGGGAAATACGGTAGTCCTCTGATAAAGGATGTGTCAGATATTAAACTGATCATAAAAGATTAAAACATTTGACTAAATTAATGTTAAAATGATCTAAAACACAGAATAGTAAAAAGTTTCTAATCATCTGGGTATAACGCTTACATTGCCCAAAAATAGCAAGTTTGGTTTAAAACGTCATGAACCTATACACAATCTATAATGTGATGCTTGGCTGGTGAAATCTAAGCAGAGAACATACTACCAGTTTGGGGCTTGTGCCCTGCTCTTTAGCAATCTGCCCTGAGGTTGACATTCATAATCATGAGCTATTCCAGCCATACTGAGACCTGGCTTGGATCAATAAGTGGTTGGAAGATAGGAAACAAGGGGTAGGAATAAATGGTTGGTTTTCACAGTGGAAAGTGGTCAATAGCAGGCTTCCATCGGAGATGAGACTAAAAACGTTAGGGCTGCTCAGTTTAGACATGACACGTCGAAGGGGGGATATGAGAGAGCACTAGTTCTCAACCAGGGGTCTGAAAGCAGGTTTCATGGAGTCTGCCAAAATGAACCTAGGTTTGAGCCCTGGGCAGTGGGGCTAAGCGAGGGAGTGCCACTCTACCTCTGACGCACCTTAGTGGGTCACCCAGCCTGTCTGGGCTGTGGGGGCACAACCAAAAAGAGAGATCTTCTCCTGCCATCAGAAAGGGTTGTCTCACAGCTATTGACTCCTCCAGGAGGCAGCAGCTAGCAAGGAGACATGCTACTGCTCTGGCCTGCTACATCCACACTTTGAGCAGGGCCAAATGGAAGGCAGAAATGTGGGGAGGTGCATGTGCCTCCAAGTGCTGTCTTGCATCACCTAGGTTGGGGATCTGCAGGCTTGTCTATTTAAGTGTAGGGGTCCCTGATAAAAAAGGGTCCAGGGCTATTGTGATAGAGGTCTATAAATCATGACTGGTGTAGGAAAAATGACTAGCAAAATATTATTTACCCTTTCCACAATACAGAAAAGATTAGGCGATCCATGTGATGAAAGTAACCAGTAGAACTCCTTGCCATCCAATGCTGTCATGGCAAAAAGTATAACTGGCTTCCGAAGAGAATGAGATCAATTAATGGAAGTTGGTCAATGACGCAATCTCATGTTTGAGGCAACCCCTAAATATATGACCACAGAAACCAGGTGTGGAAGACAGGGTGGACTATTGGAAATTGTCCTGTACAGTACACTCTACCTGAAGCTCAGGTACTGGTCAGTATTAAAGGCAGGATACTGGGCTAGATGGACCACTGTTCTGACCCAGTGTGCTCGTTCTGACAGGAAATCTGCATAAGGTGATCTAGAACAACCAGATAGGCGGCTATGAGTGCTTTCCTTTTTTACCATTGAATGTTAGCACAGAAAATATGCAGCTCAAGCTAAATTCTGTGCCCAGAGCATGGAGTTTAGTTATTCTATTTCCTTTATCTGAAAATAATGTGGGAAAAAAGATAGATCTAAAAGTTATTGTCTATATTATGCAAGCACTAGCTCTAAAAAAAAAAAATCAAACGGAACAAGATTAATAATACACTATCTGAAACTACACCCAAATTAAAATAAAATCTTAACATCTGGACCTCTGAAATAGAATTCAGATGAAGAATTGATTTCCCCACACACACTGACTATATTAATCTCATAAAGAAAAAAACCCCCAATATTCTAAACAACACATGCATCCGAATTATAATTTTTATTAAAGATAATGTTTATAAGGACAGGTTCAGAAGTTAAACAAGAGTTCCCAGACATTGAAGCATAACGTACAAATAATTAAGAAGTGTGAAGTCTGATTGGGAAACGGGAAACATAATCAAAGCATAATGTATCTCTAAGACAAACACATTCCCTTTCTATTTTTTAAAGCAAACAAGAAAGCCTCACCACAGTGAAGCCTCAAAAAAGTAGATACAAACTCATAAATGTTTCTCACCACGGAAATCTTTAGTAAAAGGCAAAAGATTTATACGATCTGAGAAGAAACAAGAGTATAACAAGTGAACCCGGAAGGCCCTGCCCGGGCAGCAGCATCCCCTCAGTAACACACAATGACCCTGCCGACAGGTGGGCGGCGGTACCCCCCGCTCCCTCCGGCCATAACACCGGGCCGATGGAACCACAATTCCAGGCAGCGGCACCCGGGACTCGGAGCAAACCCATCCCCACGGGCGATGCCACGCATCCCTGCGCGCAGAGCATCATAGGTATGCAAATGAGCCTTCCCGACCGGCCACCTCAGCACCAGGGAGGCCCCGCCTCCGAGCTGTGGTTGCAGCTCCTGGGACGCGGCTCCGCCTCCCTCCCGGCTCCGGACTCGGCGCTGCTCGCTCTCCTTGGCGCGCGGGCAGGGCCGGGACAAGGGCCGCTGAGCCGCCCGGGGCTGGGCGAGCCGGGCCCAGCCACTGCACGGAGCCTGCCGGGGATCCCGCCTCGCCCCCTGCGGTCAGCACCGCCCGCCCTGAGGCAGCAGAAAGCAGGCGGCTTGTCCGCAGCCGCCGACCCCGGGCGCTGCCCCCGGGGCCGGGCTTCCCCGGCCTGCAGCCACCGCGCAGCTCGTTAGCCCGCCCGCCCGCCGAGCCCCGTGACCCCCGCCCCGCTCCTGCAACCCAGCCCAGCCAGACGTCGGCCCTCGCTGGGCAGCCTTTGCACGAGCAGCACCGCGGGGAGGGGGGAGCGCAGCCAGGTGCCACACAGCATCCCGCCCCGTCAGAGGGACCCGACCTCGGGGTGCAATCCGGTGTCACACCTGACTGCCTGGTCTGTGTAAACGCATCGCTTCACCTCCGAAAGGCAAAAGGTGCCTCCCAGGTAGTGGCATACCATAGGTCTCTGGCGCTGGGGGCCAGTACCTGGCTTTGCGCTCCCCTACCCCAGTGGTAGTGACAGCGCCCCGTGAGGGGGGGTCTGTGGGCCCGTTTCCTGCTCGCCCCCTTCCCCGCCATTGTGGGTGCAGCAGGGCATGGGAGTGACAGGGGCAGATGTCCCTGAGCCGCCTGGCTGCGGGGAGGAGAGTCCTGACCAGCTCTGCCCCTGGAGCCCTGCACTTGGGTTGGCTGCCTGGGCCCTGTGCAGCTGGAGCTCCCGGGCTCCCTGGGGTTGTTGTGCCCAGCGCAGGGGAAAAGGGGCTGGAAAGATGCTTGCTCCCCCCACAGCAGGAATCCTCAGCTGCTGGCAGTCCTGACCTGGGGTCGGCATAGCCCCCAGGGATGTGAAAGCCCAGCAGCCCCTGTCCGCCTGCAACAGCGGGGACTGGCTCCTCAAAGGAGGGTCCAGTTGGCACCACCCGCAGCCAGCCCCTGGGGCATGGCCCTCCCCCCCTTTCCCTCTCCACCCCCATCAGCATAGGGCTGCCACTGCTCCTAAGGGAAGCTACAGATACATGTTACTCCTGGAGGAATTCTGCACCAAAAATGACAAATTCTGTGCACAACAATATTTTTAAATTCGGCATATTTTATTTGTCAAAATAACACAATATAATCACACCGATTTAAATTATTTTGGGAATTTATTGCTAAATTCTTGGTAGCAATTATTTCTGTAACAATACTGACAACACGAAAGATTCAGGACATGATTTTGTGACAAAATAGATTCCTTACTAGGCAAGTTAATAAAGACATTTGGGTAATAATTCATTTAAACTATGATATAGAAATATATTTCCCGTACCTGTCAAAGCAGTGCAAAGACTTGGGGGAGTCGGGATAAGGGAAGGACTGCGGGAGAGGGAAGTAATTACTGATAAGGAGCCTAGGAATGAACCTTGAGGGTTGTTGAGTGGGGGTGGGAGAAGTATGTGTTGTCAGTTGTTGGCTATGTGTGTGTTCTCCCAGTGTGTATGCCGTCCCAGCTCTGTGCATATAACCGAGACACCAAACCACGACTGGATTATCCAATAAGACCACAGATTCCTGTCAGCAATAAAGACACAAGGCCAGGTTTAGTGTCAAACGAGCATGGTAAAAATGTCTTATATGTGCTACCAGTACACGTAATACAAGTATGCCCCTGACAATAGTCCTGGCTCAGTAAATGGCGGGACTTTCCGTTCCTCACTCGGCCAGACAAAGACATTCCCTTTGAGACTTTCCTTTATACACTGTTATAAACAAGTTGTGTATTGCGCCTCTAACGTGGTTAGATTCCAGCCTCTGACGTGGTAAAGACACAAAACCTATTAATAAGTCTTCTTTAAAGCACATCAGAAGCAGACAGCCTTCCAAAGAGGAGGTGAGGCCACTGACAAAGAAGCATGCCAGGAAGATAAGGCTATTGCAGAAAAACAAAATGAATTCTTTGCATCAGGCTTCACCGCAGAGGATGGCAAGATATTCCCACATCAGAGCTATCCTTTACGGGTTACAACTCTGATGTACTTTCCCACATTAATGTGTCAAGATAAGAGGTTTTAGAATGAATGAATGAATTCACCAGTAATAAGTCTCCAGGACCAGACGGCATTAACCCACCATTTCTGAAGGAAATATAGGTTAATGAAATGGCAGAACTGCTAAGTGTAATATGTAAGCTAACACTATTATGTAATATCACCTTTTGAAACCTCAGACTGTAACTGATTTGTATGAACGTTTACCTACTTTCACCTGGTAAATACATTTATTTCTTTTCCTACTTAATAAATATTCAGGTAGTTTATAGGATTGTCTACAAGCCTTGTCTTCAGTTTGAGCTCTGAGGTGCAACTGACGTGGGTAAGTGACCGGTCCTTTGGAATAGGAGTGATCTGAATATGGTTGTGGTTTTTTATGGCAGGGACTATCCATGGCAAAGGCAGGCTCTCCTGGGTGGCAGGATAGACTGGAGTGCCCCAGGGAACTGTCTGAGACTCCATATGAAGGTTGTTATTGTGCCTGAGGAGTTCACACTTGATACGTAGCTGGTAAAAGCTCAATATAGAATGCACAACCAGCCCCAGGCACCCAGGACTCCCACTGTCTGCCAGCCCTGGGCACCTGGGATTCTAGCTGAACTAGAAAGGTAGGTTTCTAGCTTGCCTGCTTGCAGAGGAAATGTTGAAAATGTGACCTGAAAGTACCTCAAAGGCTCAGAAAAGGGGAAAGGAAATAAAGAGAACTCATATTTCATTTTTAAAAATCCACATTATTTTAAACCAGTCTCATGATTTTGGGGGTCTGACTCATGATTTTCCAATGGCGAGGCCTGGCCGTATGATTACTGTATTTAGAATTTACATTACAGTAGGTCTGAAGACAAAATCAGGATCGGGACCCCTTTGTGCTGGGTGCAGAACCACACCAAGTATCTTCACTTGATTTACAAACCAAAAGATATGGAATATATGCTGGTTGGGGAGAAGAATAAAACCAAATCTATATAACCCACGCAGTTATTTATATACATGTGATCTTCAATATTACAAAAAAAAAAAAAGGATCATCTGCCCAACAGACCCTCAATCTGGAAAGCGGTAACACAAAGACGCTCACCTTGTTACAACTCATACAAAATTTCAACAAAGTAATAGCAAGATTTCCTCATAAATGAACCAAAACCCTAAAGATTACAGAACACCTCTGCTATAAGGATCTGCTTAAAACAAGCAATACAAAGTTAACATTGTCACAGAAATCCCAGCTAAACTCTCTCTGATTTTGTAACGAACATGTTCTCCCCAAAGGGAGGTGCACCCTTGCTGGAGAATGTTTCTCCCATCAGCATAAGCTGTCCACCTCGCTGAAAGGAAGAAGCTAGGTCCACAGATCATTCTTCCTTTCACACCCCAGACTGATGGAGTGGTACCCACTTATGTTCACCTTGTAGATCAGCCTTGAGCCTTGGTGCATGCTGAACAGATCATTAATAGTGCACACCAAACACTCTCTCTCTAGGTCTGAGAGAAAGGTTGTCTATATCCCTGTTTAGCTAACCTCATGGGTTATTTTAAAATACACACTCTCTCTACCACCTGCAAGTTTCTATCACTAATAACCTATTGCAAAATACATGGGGCTTCACATCCCTGGCAGACCGACCCTGCTCCCGGGCAGTCTGAAGCTCTACCCTAGCTGCGTACAGGTGGGTAGTTAGACATTTTCTCATAGCCCAACTCTCATCGGTTCCAAAAGAGATCACTCCAGCCGGGACTCTTTCTGCAGCCTGGCACTGCTGCTCCTGAATCAACCAGAAAGCACACTCCTTTCTTTGTAGCTGCTCTCTCCTGAGTCAGGGCTGAGCATCCCATTCCCACCTGAGCTGGAGGGAACAGCTGGAATTCCAGCAGTGCCAGCAGGCTGCTCTTTGCAGAACATGCAGGGAACTGCCTCCAGCCCTCCTTGGCCCTGCAGTGCAGCAGAGGGAAGCGGAGATCCCCAAAGGCTCCCCCAGACAGCACTTTGCTGCTCAGGCAGAGGACTGAAGCAGATTTCCTGGAGGGTGGGAGGAAGGCGGTGGACAGGGGCAGGAGTTGGCGGAAGTTTCTGCCGCGGGGGAGGGGTTGGGGGGGTGATGGGACTGGCACTGAGCCTCTCTCTGCCCCTGGCTGCAGGAGGAGGAGGAGAGGCACAGCCTGGAGCCCAGCCCGGTGTGTGGAGCCGAGGGTGGCTCTGCAGGTGGCAGGTAGAAATGTGTCTTGGTGTCTGGCGCTGGCGGGTGAACACTCCCCACACGTTAGCTGCTGGCAGGGTTGCTCTGGGGTGTCCTTGTTCAACCCCTCCTGCCTGCCGGGAAAGCGCCTTTTGCACCTTCCAGAGCAGCCCAGCCCCTGCTCCCACCTTCCTCCATCCTGCGGCAGCTGCTACTGGGCGCGGGGCTGTCAGGAGGGGCCCCGCCTGCGAGTTGAACTAACGCAGCAGCAGTCGGGTCACTTCGCAGCACAGGGACGTGCACCGCTGCGGGAGGCCCCTGCTGCTTCCCCTGCTGGCTCTGCACCTCCTGCACCTGCGGGTGGGCTGGATCCGGACAGAGCAGTTCGCCACCAGAGTGCTTCGGGCAGCGTCTCGGCATTCAGCGCCATGCCCGTGCCGGGAGGGAAGCAGAGCGCTGCTGCGGGGAGTGCGAACGCTGCATCCTTGCCCGAGGGGCGGGGGCAGACTGACTATCCCGAAGCTGCTTCTCCAGGGGGGGTTTAACCATTGCAATGGCAGAGAAGGTGGACACGCGAAGGTTTAGGAGAGCTCTGATAATCCTGCCCTGTCCTCGCTGCTTTCTGTGCTTCACCAGCTGAGCTGTCACTGTGCTCGGTCACACTGATTGTGAGCACAGCGTTGCACTGTGAGATAATAGTGTCACCCGTTCGTTTGATGAATGACTAATAGGCTGAGTTCACTGTGCAGGAGACCGTTATCTTTCCAGTTCAGTGCAAAAGTTCACTGTGCAGCATTTCACAAGTGCTCCTGTCGGCATAGATATGAAGTGCTGTAGGATATAGAAGTGTTGCAGAATTTCACTTGTGTATTTGGTGTGTGGCACTCACGAATCATTCTCACAGTGCAGCATCAACCCTTTGTGTGCACTGCTTTTCTGACCTTTTGGGTTGTGAGTTATTATACAGCTAAAATTCAGCTGATCTGCTGTCATTTTTGCATTGAATAAATAG
>ML681563.1:5318-19492 GCA_007922225.1 Emydura subglobosa
GATTAAATAATTCCAGTTGCGCCTGTTATTCAACAATCTTGAGTTGCCATTAACTCAGGCACACAACACCTTCCAGGCATCTAAATACCTTTAATAAACTGACCCTCTGTGCCTCTGTTCCCATTTGTATAATGGCTTAGCCTGTGCTATGTACCTGTGGCCCAGGTCCTACCACGTACGGGACGTAGACAACATGATGCTCTTTTTTATACCGTCATCACCCTTGTGTTAAACCCTGTGATCCACAGCTTGACAAACAAGGCGATGAAGGATGCTGTGAGGAGCCTGAGGAGGAGGAGAAAGTTTTTATGAATGATTTAAACATTTGGGAGCTGTGCAGTTCAAAGGAGGACATTTTATAAAAATAAAGTAAAATGACCAAACGACTTCTTCTGCCTGGGTTCACACTACATGTAAGGTAGAGTCATTTCCTGGCTCCACCCTGGACTCACTGTGTCATGTATAGACCTAGAAGTTTTAAGGTCCGGAGGGGTCATCATCATCTTGCAATCCAGACAAATTCATGATTGTTTCCTTAGACATCTTTTCTAGCCACTGATTTCTACGATTCTGTCGTCGGAGCACCGGTTGGAAAGCTAAAGCCAAGCAGGGAAAGGCTATTTTAGGCAGGATGTGCTGTGAGTGAAGTTCTAGAACAGCCTCCCCGGGGAGCAGTGGAGGCAAAAAACTGAGCTGGCATCAAAACTAAGCTTGATACATTTCTGGAGGGGATGGTCTGATGGGAGAGCCTAGTTTGGCAACTGACCGATTGTTGACTACTGGTGGTAGCTCACTTGCTGGTGGATTCTCTGTACCTTAAAGTCTTTAAACCAGGATCTGAGGACTTTAATAACTCAGTCACTGTTGGAGGTTTATTACAGGAGTGGGTGGGTGAGGTTCTGTGGCCTGCGTTGTGCAGGAGGTCAGACTAGATGATCATATTGGTCCCTTCTGAGTCTATGAGTCATTCCAGTGAAATTAGGATTCTTGGTTCCTGAGATCACCTGTATAATAAGATTAATGCAAAACTTCTTGGTCCTTTGCCTTCTTTTTTTCTTTTTTTTTCTTTTTTCCAGCATTGATCTCACCGTGAACATGCAAGGGAGTTAGCTAGCGCTCTCCATCTATGGGGGCTACGTTCGTCTACCATAGATTGCTAGTTCTGTGGCTCACTAGATGAATCCAGTGTCCAGGGCTCCCTATCTAGAATTAGCATAACCTTACTTGTACCCAACCTAACAAAGCGTGGGGAAAGACAGAACAAGCTGAGGTATCAGCTCTGACTCTGAGACTAAAAGATAGCAAAATTTTATAATAGATCTCACAGGGAGAGAGAGAGAGAGAGAGATGGGGATGGAAAGAGAGAGACAGAGGAGCAGCCTGTGTTTTCACCATCACTTGCATTATTTTCGTAATGGAAACTGAAAGCAGTTCCATGTCAGCATCATACCAATCTATTAGAATTCTTTGCGGGGGAGAACAAACACGTGGATAAGGGTGATCCAGTTATTTAGTATACCTGGACTTTCATAGAGCCTTTGACAAGGTCCTTCACCAAAGGCTCTTAAGGAAACATGGAATAAGAGGGAAGGTCCTTTCGTGGATTGGTTAAAAGGCAGGAAACAAAGGTTAGGAATAAATGGTCATTTTTCAGATTATTAGGAACCATTAGGAAAGGGTTAGATAATAAGACAGTCAATATTATAATGCCACTACATAAGTCCATGGTACATCCACACCTTGCATACTGCATGCAGTTCCGGTTTCCCTATCTCAAAACAATATATTTGAATTGGAAAAGGAACAGAGCAGGGCAACAAAATTGATTAATTCGATGCAACAGATTAAAAGGACTGGGACTTTTCAGCTTTGAAAAGAGGTGACTGAGGAGGAATATGATAGAGGTCTATAAAATCATGACTGGTGTGGCGAAAGTGAAGAAGGAAGTGTTATTTACCCCTTCCCATAACACAAGAACCAGGAGTTACCCAACGAAATTACTAGGAACCAGGTTAAACAAACAAACAGAAGTATCTCTTCACATAATGCACAGTCAACCTGTGGAACTTGTTGCCAGGGGATGCTGTGAAGGCCAACAGTACAACTGGGTTAAAAAAAATATAGATAAGCTCATGGAGGATAGGTCCATCAATAGCTAGTAGCCAAGATGCTCTGGGTGACCCTAAACCTCTGACTGCCAGATGCTGGGACTGGACGACCGGGGATGGATCACTCCATGATTGCCCTGTTCTGTTCATTCCCTTTAAAGCACCTGGCATTGACCAACGTTGGAAGACAGGATCCTGGGCTAGATGGACCATTGATCAGACCCAGTACGGCTGTTCTTACGTTCACAAAACTCTTTGGCACACTCAGCACAAATTGGCAAATAGTTTACGTTGACCCAAAACAATATTTTTCAAAGAATTAACTATTCATCCACAAAATTGTCACTCAGCTTGGGGGGCGAACTAACTGGCCTACAAAAAACCCTCCGCCTCCCAGGCAACAATCCATTCCACACAGGACACCAACACCAGGAGCCCGTTTCTGGCCCCAAACTCTTGTGATAATTGGGCCTACAATTTTACCCTAAGCATGAATTTAACTGCAGAAGTGAGTGAAAGTTCATAAGATGCCGCAATAGCCTCGAAGAACAAACGTCGAGTGGAAAAGGTACAAAATAGAGACAGAAAGATGGAGTGTTTCTGCGGTTGGTCCTGCTTTGAGCAGGGGGTTGGACTAGATGACCTCCTGATGTCCCTTCCAACTCTAATATTCCATGAGTCTATGATTCTATGAGTGAGTCCAAACGAAAAGGCCTAAATCAGGGACTGTGTTAAGATCACGCCTGGCAAACAAGCAAAGTGTGGAATCAGAAATCAGTGAACCAAAACTGGTGTGTGTGAAACTAGGCTTCATTGGTGGACAAAGTAATGAGGTGAGGGGCTATTCCACTCACCGGTCTCTTTTGGAATCTTTACGGAAAGAGAGACCTTGGATAGAAATTGACTACTAGACACTGCTACCCCCACCTCCTCCTGGGACCCCGGCCTTCTTTATCCTGATCTTGAAAGATGTCCGGGCTAGACCGGGGTCAAAGAGAGAGAGACAAAAGAGATCAGCATCTTCACTGGTTCCAGCTGCATTGTAAAAACCACCTGGGATAAAATGGGATTGGACAGTAACAACAACAACTACAGGAGTTCCAGCCCATCTCAACTAATGTTTCCTTTCCCCCAAAGGACGGCTCTGACCATCTTCGATACCATCTAAGAAACTGTCAAACAAGAGCCTTTTTTCCTTCTAAAAACTCTCTCCAGCTAAAGGGAAAGGGAAGGAGGGATGTTGTTAAAATGAAAGCCTGACTTTACGCTTTACCTTCCCAATACTTTGACTGCTTTTCCTTCTTTTCTGTATCTTTAATAAAGGGTTACAAAGATTTCAAATGGCATGTATGCCATGGTGCCAGGCTGGCGGGGGTCTGTGTGTACCAAACCCTGTTTAACGTTGCCCAGTGACTGGGTGACATTAGCACCTTTGGCCCATGCCAGATCAACACAAGACCGACAAGCCAGATGTTGCCTCTTTTGCTCACATGGAGTAGTATTTTACTCAGCAAGTTGCCCTAGTGAAATCAGTGGGACCAGTCGCAGGGTAAGGTCCTGCCCCATGTGAGGGCAGAAGGAAGAAATGGGTCTTTAAATTGCTAGTGGTTGCACTGCTTGGTGAAAGCCAGGCATGACTCCTTCGCTCGGCCTGGACAAGGGTTACTGTCCCTAGGAGCTCCCTCGACTTCAGAGGGACTATTCGTGTGGGTAACTATTCACTAATGTGACCAAGGGGTTTGTTAGCTGGCCCTCAGTGCGCACCCAGAACTGGTCACTAGCACCTGAGGGGGCAGGTTTTAACCGGTGGGATATGGACATAAACACAATCTGTGTCCCATTTCCTGAGCCGGGCAAAGCTTCACTGTTCCGATGGTAACTGCTAACAGCACAGGAGCCAACTCACCCGGGGCGTAGTCTCACTGCCCAGAGAGGAGTTACTCCCGGAACAGATCTGGCCCCCTGATGTTTACACAGAACTGGCTGGATTCCCCTCGATGCACTTCGGAGTTAACATCTGTTTTGTCTCTAGCCTTTGCCCCAAAGACATATCCACCACTTGCTTCTCTGGGACCCAGTGGGGATGAGCATTGGGGAAATTCGTCTCGTGAGAATGAAGTCATCCACCAACTCTGCTTCATGTGATGGGGCCAGAGCCTCTGAGGCGCAGCTGTGAGTGACCTTGAGGGAGAGAAATACACAAGGGGCTGGGTGGAGTCTCTGGACCAAGAGTAGAACCATCTCACTAGGTGGGTGCATGTCCCAGGTCGTCTTCTACCAGTTCCTAGGCAGCACCGAGGAACTGCTCTGCACTGTCACGGCCTTTGACAGGTACGTGGCCATCTGCCACCCACTGCACTCCCTGATCATCATGAACTGGAGGGTGTGCATCATCCTGGCTGCCAGCATCTGGATCACCAGCTCCTTCCATGCCACCATTCTCACCAGCCTGACCTTCACGCTGCCCTACTGCGGGCCCAATGTGGTGGACTATTACTTCTGTGACGTCTTTCCGCGCAGGCCAGCTTGGCCATGGGGCACGTATGTCAACAAGACCGTGACCTTTACCAACACTGGGGTAGTGGCCATGATCTGCTTCTTCCTCATCCTCGCATCCTACGTCTGCATCGTCTACTCCATCCTGAAGATGAACTCAGCCGAAGGGTGACGCAAAGCAGCCTCCACTTGCACCTCACATCTGATGGTGGTGACGCTGTTCTTTGGGCCTTACGCCCTGATCTACATGCAGCCACGTCAGAGCAAAGTGCCGGTGACCTCTGTGCAGCTCTTTGGTTATGTAGCTATGCCCGTGCTGAACCCGATCATCTACACACTGAGGAACAAGGAGGTGAGAGGGGCTCTGCGGAAACTGAGAGGGGGTCAAACGACTGCAAGTTGATGTGGTGCACCTGCAGAAGTAGCACGTGGGTGAGCAGTGAAATATATCTATGAATTCATCCGCTTGGCTCTTCAGTGAGACTCTCTGTCTCTCTACTTCCCCATACAGCCTCACCTGTCTATCTGGAGATCTACTAATCAGAAAAATGCTCCTAAAAACGTCTAGTTGTCTTGGACATGCTTTAAGGCTGACATGTTCAAAGCTGCCTAAAGGATAGTCACACTCAGTCTGCATTAAAATTAATAGGAATTGGAGATCCAAATCTGGTAGACTTATTGCACAAATCTACAGAAGCCAGGGCAGCAACTTCTGCAAACTCAAGAAAGGGAAGAACAAAATTAACTTCATCAACTGGCACAAACCACATGTCAGCAGGAAGCTGTGCTAGAGAGCTGCCTAATGACCCTGGGAGAACATTTGCATTTTCAGCATGTCCTGAAGATCAATGGATTTGTGGTAAAATTTTCAAAACCACCTTAGTGATTTAGGAACCTAAATCGCATTTTCATAGAATCATAGAAGAACACGGTTGGAAGGGACCCCAAGATGTCATCTAGTCCAGCCCCCTGCTCAGAGCAGGACTAATCCCACCCCCATCAGAAGTGACGGAGGCATTTACGAGTCTAAGGTACGTCTTCACTGACAGCAGCAAATTCGCTGCCATCAGATCGATCTATCCGGGTTGATTGTGTGGTCAGTGAGGACGCGCTCAATCGATGTGGAAGTCGACTTGTGAAAACGACCCCTTCAAGTGCTGCAGCGCAGTGCAGACGCCATGTACAACAGAAGTTAAGAAGTCAACGGGCATTACACAATCTACTTTGCGTAGCTTGTGTAACTCCTGTTGACTGCCGCCAAATTTTAAGGTAAGGGTAGACCAGGCCTAAATCTCACTGAAAGGCCATGGGATTGAGGCTCCTGAGGACCAGATTTCAAAGGCATTTAATCACCTAAGAGGGTTTTGAAGAGCACCTTGAGTGAGTCAGTCACCAGCCTCCCATGGGAGTTGAGCACCTGACCTATTTAAAAGCTTTAGTAAATTCCACTAGGCACATAAACCCCTTTCTAAATCTAGACATTAGGCCAGAGGATATTTAGACACCTAGCAGGATTTTCAGGAGCATGCAGGCACCTAGCCCCCCTTGAAATCAACCAGAGTTAGATGTCTGAGGTCAGATTTTTAAAAGGGGGACAGACAGCAATTTCCTGCAATATTCTGGATAAACCTTACTGCATGAGTTTTAATACCTTGGAAGTCCATTGTATTAAAAGTGCAGCTGTGTGTGTTGTTGTGAAGACCCCAGTCAACAAGGAGGGAGATGTGGGTTTCCATGCAAGAAAGGCAACGGCTAAGGAGCTAGAAGCTGAGAGCCTTGGCCCTTGCTGGACCATTAAGGGAAAATGCAGGAGCAGTTGCCCTGAACTGTACCAAAAATCTGGGCCTAAACACCAAGATCCATTTGAAAATCCCACTATGTGCCTGTCTGCACCTTTGAATATCTGGCTGTTAGGAGCCTATGTCCCACTGAATGTCAGTGAGAACTGGGCTCCTTAATGGCTTTTGGAAATGAGACTGACTCTCCTAAATCACTTGGGTGGTTTTGTAAATTTTACCCTGTGCTCAGACAGAGAGAGAAAGATAAAGAAAAAGGATGAAAAAAAGCTAATAGGAGATTTAATGGATGTGAGAGCTTTACACTCATCACACACACTGTATTTTGGGCTTGTGATACATATGTATTGTGCCTTCTGCATCCGTTGCACATGAGTTTTGAGTAACATGTAATGTCTATGACACCTAAACCTGGGACTCAAATGCATATTTTTTCTTGTTTCCCACCCTCAGCTGTTTTATTGGAGCTTGTCTCTAAGTTGCCTTTGCTTTTTCTTGGTGTGCAAATTAAAAATAAAGCTGCAAACTAGTGTGTGGAGAGGCCTGGACCCATTTATGAGACTGGCAAATAAAAAGTGAAATTTAAGAAAACAACAAGAATATGAAAGGAAAAATAGTTGGACTTCGAGGTTGGAGTTTCCAAAGGGCCCAAGGAATTAAAATCTGTGGTAATTAGAAAACTAGTTCACTTCAGGCCCCTTTGAAATTTCCAACCTAAAGTGGAAGTGTGATATTACAAGCTGGACAAGTGACTTAATCTCTCTGGGGCTCAGTTCTCCACCTGATGCACTGTGGTACAAATCAGTCTTTTCTCCCACCCATTTCTCTTGTAAGCTCTTTGGGGCAGGGTCTCTCTCTCACCGGTGTGGGTGCAGTGCCCACTACCCTCTAATGGCCTTCTACAAGAGAAAATTAATATTTTTTGTGATTTGTCATCAGCTCTTATGAAGTGGGATTTTGCCCATAAATGAAAAAAAAATTAAGATAAATGAAGGAAAGGCACCCAACGCAGATATTGTGAGCCATGCCACTTGTGCTTTTCCCTGCAGGACAGTCACACTACCCAACATCCCGGCATTAAAAACAGCCCTGACTGAGGGAGCAGCACCCCTCCTGAGTTGCCTGCACCACTCCCAGCACTGCAGCTCCCCTTTGCACGGCCGGGGCTCAGCCTGAATTTTCTCTGTTTCTTTGTCGTTGTCCAGGAAACCAATTTCCAAATAGCCACAAACCCAGAAGAGGGCGACTGAGCAAAGAGAACTTGGAATGGAAGAGAGGTGCACAGCTGTGGACATGGACTTTAATAAGGTCTGTAACTTCTGATGGACAATGGGAAAGCTGCATTGACCTGCAGGCCCTGGGCACTGGATGGCTGCAGAGGGAGGAGGAGGGAGAGCAGGTGGCTATAGTGTTTAGTAATTGAGAACTGTATCAGCTCAACACACCTACATTTAAAGATCCAATGGGGATTATTTGCAAAGCATTATCTTGTGGCTAGGACAAAGGAGTGGGACACAGGAGATCTGGGTTCAAGTACAGGTTCTGTGGAAGATTCCCTATTTGACCTTGAGTAACTCACTGAATTGCTTTGTGCCTCAGTTTCCTCATCTGTTAAACAGGCATCATTAAATCCTTTGTCTTTTTCATCCATTAAATGTGTATCCATTTCATACAGTGACAGTCTCTTACTATGTGTCCGCACAACACCCAGCAGAAAGGGGCCCACATCTGAGTTCCAGTCTGTAGGTGCTACCAAAATTCCAATGATAAGAATTAGAGGCGACCCAGGGAGGGCACATGAGGGGTCAGGTGACCATGCAGATTTCTGCCAGAGTTTGCTGGCCAGGCCCCCTCCTATTCAGTGGCTCCTGGAGCAGGCTGCAAGGTGTGGCCACGGGGAGACGGAGAAGCGAACACTTTGCTGTGGGAGCTGCAGGGAGGGGCAGCTGAGAGCAGAGTGAGTGTGTGTCTTTGAACCGTGCCCTCTGCCCACCATCAGCAGGTCCCAGCCGCCTCTGATCAGAACAGTGAGAACACAATTAAAAAGAGTAAAATGCAGCTCCGGCCCTGCTGTTCGTGGCAATGACACATGGGACTCAGCTGGTGCCAGCCAAGAGTAACTGGGGAGCTGCCACCCAGCACAGTGATAAGGGCCCCCCTGGGCATTCATTAGAACACCTGCATTTTAATTAACTCCAAAGGCGACTGCACGGCATGGTATGTTATGACTGAGCTGGGATAATCTGTCTACAGAGACTAATTATAACTTCTGCCTTCTGCCACTTCAGTCTGGCTCCCAAATAAGATGCCCACCAGAGGAACAGCAAGAAATGACAGGGATGAAAAGAATTGCAAAGGGCCTTACTGGCACTGCTCTGCTATGGCAGCAGCAAACGGATCCATGAGCTCAGTGCTGACAAACCCCTAACACAGCCCTGCTTCTCTGGCTCTGTCACACCCTCTGTGTGTCGGTCTATGGACTGGTTTAGGTTACAGGCTATGCCAGCGATGTAGCTAACCCAGCATCGAGGCACAGCAGAGGTGCAAGATGAGCCTTACCTGGCCAGTGAAGGAGCAGCTTTGTTAAGTTAAATCAACCTTAATTCTCTAAAGATCCTTTCCCCCCATGAACACTGGCTGTGCAAAGGGCTGGGTAAGAGAACATGCCCGAGACCCAGAAAGACGCAGAGTGATGTTCATCCCAGTGGAAGGAGAAGAGATGGTGTTGGGGGTAATGATCAGACTGGAATCCTAGACCTCTGGGTCACATTCCCGGCTCTTCCACACACTCCTTTTGTGACCTCAGACAATTCAATCAGTCTGAGATTTTCAAAAAAGCCAATAGGAGTTAGGAGCCCAAAGCCCACTGCACTAGAATGAGTTTTGGGAGCCTGGTTCCTCTGAAAATCTCACCCTCAAATTCTCTGTGCCTCAGTTCCCCCTTGTAAAATGGGGTGGTAAAACTTCCTATGTCTGTGAACTCTGAAAGGCAGGGACTGTCTCACACTGTGTCTGAGCAGCACCCAGAACATTGGGGCCATGATCTTCCTGGAGTTGCTAAGGACCACAATACTGCCAGTCTGTACTGCATTGCAAAAGGTGATCCCAAGTGGTGGATGGGACATACGCTGTCCATCTGCTCAGCGCTGACTTTCACCCTCACAGATAACCACACAACTGCATGACTACATCCATGTGCACAAAGAGACAGAAGAGTCAAGGGTACAAAGGCTAATACAAACCAAGGAGAAAGCTCTGTTGGTGACAGACACCACTAGCTGAACACCTGGCCCAGTTCACTTCTATTTCACACTCCCGGGCGGAATTTGCTGGCTTGTGTTACACAGCAGGACAGACTAGATGATAATTAACATCCCATGTCCCCTCATCATTTGTGGGTTAGAGTCTCGGCTGGTGTAAATCTACATAGCTCCTTTGAGTCCAATGGAGTTAGTCCTGATTTACACCAGCAGGTTGAGTGACAGAGGGGAATCAGCCCCATTGAACGCAATGGAGTTACTCAGGATTCAAATCATGCCGAGTGAGAGGAGAATCTGCAGCCTGGTGGAAATGAGGATCCGGCCCTTTCAGGTTAATAGTGCTACACTTATTTATGCCAGCTGAGCTGCTGGTCCTGGGGGTGTATGAGTGTCCTCTAAAATGATGCAAAATCTCAGTTAATTGGTGATTCTGCTGAGGTCTCAGACCAGGAGCCGGGAGGGGATTCAGAGACCGGGTCCCAAAGGGACCTTGGGTGATTTAAAAACCATGGACAGCCTAAAGGCTGTGGGGAGCTATGAAAAAGCTCTGGGCTCTGCAGCAGCGTGTGGCAATAGGCCGTGGACATCCCTGGCTACCTTCGGAGACAATGAGGTCTGCAGGCTGGATAACAAAAGCGCAGACCCAGGACTTCTCCTGTGTGATGTGCTGTTTTGGGTAAAAAACTGGACGCTTCTATAAAGGGGTCACGGCCAGGGGGAAGAGGAAAATTCCATTCAGCTGGATCATCCCCTCCCAATGCAGACACTGTAAGACATCCGGTTTGGTAAAGATTTTCTCTGTCCCTCAGTCTCTTCCTGTCTTGAAATCTGTCAGTCTCTGCCTACTCAAGGACGATGTCACCCAAATATTTTCTTTAGAGAAAAATCCATCCATTCATCTGTCCGTGCGTCTCTCTGCAGTACCTGTCTGCCTGTCTCTCTGTTGTGGATGTGTATCATTTATCTCCCTCTCTCCGGTAATCTCTGTGTGGCTATGTACACACCACAGCTTAGGTCAGTATAAGTTACGTTGTTCAGGGGGTTGAATAAGCCAGTGTAAGTTACACCGACCTAAGCGCTGGTGTGTCTGTGTGGACGGGAGAGCTTCTCCCAATGATATAGACACTGCTGCTCGCGGGGGTTGGAGTATTTAACATGACAGTAGAGATCTGTCCCATTTGCTTAGCCTGTCTGTACTAGCAGTGCTACAGCGACGCTGCTGTAAGCTCTGTATTGTAGCCAGCATGTGATAACCCCAACACCGCCCCTTCTCCCTTCCAACAGCTCCTCTCATGCACTGGAAAGCTCCCTTAGAAAATGCAAATAGACACTTCATTATCGTCCTTCTAACCTGACCTTAAATTTTTACAGAATGATATTATGATAATTATTGATATTTGTAGAACGCAGCCTGCTGATCATGGCTCAGCAGATGACAAGCTGTCGCTATTCCTCTTTTTTCCTTTTCCCTGTCTCTCTTACCCACATATAAACCACCAAATAATTCATATCATTAATAAAGCTGGGACAATTCTTCACCGGATTCTTTTATTCGTATGTTGCACCCTCACCCTCACAAACACAGAGCAGCACCTACATTGATAAAAATGAATCCCTGCCAAACAATCTACTCCACTGCACACCCAATAATCCCTCTGCAGAGAGGAGGAGAGAAAGAACAAACCACATATGACAAACATTGGTCACAGCCCCTAATCCATCACTGGAAGAATCTAAGATGCTGTGGTGATAAAGATGGGTAACAGCCTGCATAGAATAAAGATGAAATTAGAACAGAAGAGAAGAGAAGAGAAGAAACTGGAATAGAGTAGAATGGAGTAGGACATCTCCTTTGTCTGTTCGTCTTTGGATGGTAAGATCTTGAAGGCAGACATTTTCTCTTTCTGAGTTCTGCCTCCCATTTACTTTCAAAGGGGGGTGAGCACCAATGGGAGTTAGGCACCTAACTTGCTGAGCTGTTATTACAAATCCCACAAGGTAACTATCAGCTTCTTTAGATGCCTAAATCCTTTGTAATTCTGGCCCCGGGTCTCTCTTGGTGTCTTCCAAGGCCTGGGCTTCTCTGGACTTTCAGAACTATGAAGGCTGGGATTTGCAAAGGAGCCTAAGGGAGAGTAAGGTATGCATGTCTTGGGGGTCTAACTCCTAGTAGACCAGGCAGAGAAAGGGAGGGAGGGAAAGAGAATCCCAGGTCATACAGCAGGTCAATGGCAGACCCAAGAACAGAACCCAGGTGTCCTGATTGTCACTGACCCGCAGAGCACAGACACAAAGTCACAAAGGGAAATGACACAACACAGCAGTAGCTGAGCAATGCCAGGTCCTGGCTCAGATCTTCACAAGTGTGAAGTGACCCAGCTTCCAAGATGTGTGCAGATTGACATCAGTGGGATAACGTACCGGACTAGTCATCTCATTCTCCGTAGCGAGGAGCCCTCACCACCCCTGCTCAGTGGATGTGATCAGGGCTGTGCTCAGACAGTCACATCGTCAGTTATTATGGAGAGAGGAATCAGGGTCATTCCCTCGGCCACTCTAATCCTCACAGTTGCCCTTCTCCTTCCCTCCGCAGGCAGAACACAAGGTGCTGAGGAAGAAAATGTCCAACCGAACCATTGTGACCGAGTTCCTGCTCCTGGGATTCTCTGAGGTGCGGGAGTTGCAGATTTTGCACTTTGTGGTGTTTCTAGTGCTTTACCTGGCAGCCCTGATGGGGAACCTTCTTATCATCATAGCTATAGCCCTCGACCGCCACCTTCACACCCCCATGTACTTCTTCCTGATCAATCTGTCCATTCTAGACAGTGGCACCATCTCTGTCACCGTCCCCAAATCCACGGTCAATTCCCTCATGAACACCAGGTCCATTTCTTACTCTGGATGTGTCACCCAAGTCTTTTTCCTCCCTTTTTGGTGGAAGCAGATTTTTTCCTTCACACCGTTATGGCATACATCGCCATCTGCCAGCCGCTGCACTACGAGAGAGTGATGAACAGGGGAGCTTGTGTCCAAATGGCCGCCGGGGTCTGGGCCAGCGGTGTTCTCTATGCCGCACTGCACACCGGGAACACATTTGCAGTATCCTTCTGCAGAGGCAACAAGGTGGATCAGTTCTTCTGTGAGGTTCCTCAGCTACTCAGGCTCACCTGCTTTGACTCCAACCTCACTGAAACGGGGGTCAGTCTCTTTAGTGTGGCCTTATTGTTAAGCTGCTTTGTTTTGATAATTATGTCATACGTTCAGATCATCAGCACAGTGCTGAGAATCCCCTCTGAGCAGGGCCAGCACAAAGCCTTCTCCACCTGCCTGCCTCACCTCACTGTGCTCTCTTTGCTAGTTTGCACTGTCAGCTTTGCCTGCCTGAAACTCCTCTCCAGCACGACATCACGGCTTGATCTCGTGGTGGCTGTTTTCTATTCTGTGCTGCCTCCAGTGGTGAATCCCATCATCTATAGCATGAGAAACAAGGAGATCAAAGCTTCCCTGCGGAAACTGACAGGGAGGTGGTTATTCACTAAGTATTAAAGGTCCATGTTCCTCTTTTGAGTGTGATTTCATTCTGTGTCTGTATAGAAATGTAATCAATAGGTGACATTAATGTCTCTGTGAGAACATGATTTGCAATCTCCTTACATGAAAAGGGGTATTTACACTGACACGACTGCAGACAAACTCAAGTCAATGGAGTTACTGTAGATTTACATAAGTGTAAATAAAATCAGAATCTACCTATCTCCATGTCTGTCTCAGGTTTTTGTACTGTCACCCATCCCCAGGCTATCTGAACACCTTCCACATAAAATCAGTAGCCAGATCAAAGTCTAGTGGACTGAGTGAGATCTCTGGGTCTTCTCCTATTGGGTGTGTAACCTCTGCTTGAGGTATGATGGCTGTTGGTTTAGAGTTTGCTCATGTGACTCAGTGGGATATGACGGTATGAAATGTCATATCTGTGGATTTATTGGCAAGCTGATGGAACAAGTCCACTCTTTCTCAATGGCAGCGTGTTGTGCTGTATTCCATACAGCTGCCCTGCCTGGGACAGGTGTTTAACACCTTGCTGAAGGACCACCACTGACAGCCGTCAAGACTAGTCTTTGGGGTCATTGATTTTTATGGTCTCTGAATGATTTCCCTTCCCCCCTCCAGGGAAAATTAAACAATAGCAGATAGAACATCACAGTTTGAACCCATGTCACAGAGACAAGGGCCTGGTGAACAGGGCATTTTTGCTCTGTGCAGGGAGGGTCTGAGTATAAGGGGACTTTTGCCCTGTCGGGTTCCAATCCTGATAGCAGAGGATGAGGGACGGATAAAGCACAACAACCAATATGATTGCAAGCAGAATCGTTTATTCCATTTTGCTTTCCAGCTTATATACCTTTTAATCACCTTTGCTTACAATAACCATGCAATTGCTGATTGGCTATTATATGATTTCACCTGCTTCACACGGGAACAGCTTACATATTATTGGTAGCTTCTTAGCTCAC